>JAKSZT010054583.1:6044977-6147639 GCA_026826555.1 Tolypeutes matacus
ATCTATCTATCTATCTATCTATCTATCTATCTATCTATCTATCTATCTATCTATCTATAAATCCATTATCTGAACATTTGAGTTTATGTTGTATACATCATGTTTTTTGACTCTTATCTTATGCTCTTTGAACTTATTACTGCCGTGTACATTTCCTAAGAACAAGGACATTCACTTATGTAATCACCTTAAGTGCAGTTATCAAGTTGAAGCAATTTTAACACTGATACAAAGCTTATAGTCTATATTCCAATTTTTTCGTATGTACTGATAGTATCCCTTTGAGCTTTCTCTTCTCATTTGTTAGATCCCATCCAGGATCATTTATTGCATTTAATTGTCACTGTCTCTTTAGTTGCTCTTTCTTTTTTATTGTGGAAACATATATACAACATAAACTTTCCCATCTCGACCCCTCTTAAACATACAATTCACTGGGATTAGTATTGTGGTGTCTTCACCATCTTACATTACTAAACCTTTCCCATCTCCCCAACAGAAACCCTATACCCATTATGCATTAATTACCCATTTCCCATAACCCCTACCCTGGCAACCTGTATTCTAATTTATGTCTCTATGAGCTTGCATATTCTCCAGTATATTCTTTGTAGTTACCATGGGGCTTAAATTAAACATCCTAAATCTATATCTCCTTTGCTTTGGTACCAAGTTAACTTCAAAAGGATACACAAACTAGATTCCTGTACCCCTCCATTCCTCCCCCACCTTTATATAGTTCTTGTCATAAATTACGTGTTTATACATTGTGAATCCAAAACCATTGATTTGTCATTACATTTTATGCATTTGCCTTTGAGAATCCTGTAGGAAGTAAAAAGTGGAGTTACAAATCAAAAATACAATAGTACTGGTATTTATATTTACCTTTGTCATTACCTGCACCAGAGATCTTTATTTCTTCAAGTGGCTTCAATCTATTGGCTATTGTCCTTTCCTTTCAACCTGCAGAACTCTCTTTAGCATCTCTTGTAGGGCTGGTCTAGTGTTGCCAAACTCCTTCAGCTTTTGTTTATCTGGGAATGTCATAATCTCTCCCTCATTTTTAAAGATAGTATTGCTGGATACAGGAATCTTGGTGGTCAGTTTTTGCTTTCGGTACTTTAAATATACCATCCCACTGCCTTCTTGCCTCCATGATTTCAGTGAGTAATCAGAACTTAATCTTATTGAGGTTCCCTTGTACGTGACACATTGCTTTTCTCTTTGGCTTTCAGAATTCCCTATCTTTGGCATTCAACAGTTTGATAATAATTTTTCACTGCATGAATATATTTAGGTTTATCCTGTTTGGAGTTTGTTAAGCATCTTGAATGTGTGTATTCATGTCTTTCATGAAATTTAGGTAGTTTCCAGCCATTACTTCTTTGAATATTCTCTCCACCCCATTCTCTCTTTCTTCTCCTTCTGAGATTTCCATAATGCATATATTAGTATGCTTGATGGTGTACCACAGATTCCTCAGGCCATGTTCACTTTGCTTCATTCTTTCTTCCTTCTGCTCCTCGGACTATGATTTCAATAGTCTTATCTTCAAGTTCACTGATTCTTTCTTCTGTCAGCTGCAATCTAAGGTTGAACCTTTCTAGGAAATTTTAATTTCTGTTGCTGTGGACTGCAGCTGTTTATTTCCTTTTCATAATTCCTCTCTATTGCTATTCTCTTTGTGTTCAGCTATCATTTTCCTGTTTCCTTTAGTCCTTTGTTCATGTTTTCCCTTTGCATTTTGAGCATATTTAAGACCATTTTTAAAGAGTCTTTGGAATATCCCAGGTCTGGTCCTCCTCACTGATGATTTCTAATGCTTCAGTGTTCTCATTTGCCTGGGCCATTGTTTCCTGTTTCTTTGTATGTTTTGTAATCTTTTGTTGAAACCTGGACATTTTGATATTTTAATATTTTACCACTAGAATTTAACTCTAAGGCATCATTCCTTTAGCCTGTATCCAGCTAGCATCATGACAGAGCTTTCCCTGAATGCCAGGAGCTTCTTTTTTGGTCCTTTTTTCCCCTTCAATTCAGTGTTTGTGAAGTCCTTCTTCAGTCTCTGTCTTCCTCCAGAGTTCCAAACATGTGTGATTTGTCTTTTTATTAGTTGCTTCTGAGGGGAAAGTTTTCTAGGGGATGTCTTACATAATTATCTTAATGACATCACTCCAGGAACCTATAATTTTTTAAAAGCCTATAAAGAAAAATATTTTCAGGAGGAAAAGTAGCTTAGTGTAAAATCTTTCATTTATTCACTCATTCATTCAGCAAATATTTATTGAATACCTACCCTGTTCCAGGTGCTGAGGATATAACAGTGAACAAAATGGACAAAGTCCCTGCCCTTGTGTAGTTTACTTCTAGATGGGGATAGGCAGCTCATAAGCAAATAAAACATACCAAATGGAGACAAGGGTTGAGAAAAATAAAGCAAGATAAGGGATATAGGGAGTGAGATATGGGTGAGGTGGGTAGATGAGTTGCTATTTTTTATACAATGGTCAAAGAAATTCTCACCAATAATTAGGTGACAATAAGGTAATAAGATAACTGAAGGCAGTGAGGTTGGAACCATGTGGATAACTGTGGGAGGAGTGAGGCAGCAAAGGAAACAACCCATGCAAAAACCTTAAACAAGAAGAATCTTAGGTGGGGGTGGGGAAGAAGTAGAGATCTTGGAAAGACAATGTAGAGAGGGACTTGGGTTTTTCTCTGAGTGATATGGGAAGCCAATGCGGGATTTTGAATAATGACATGATATAACTTATTAACCTATGACTTGAAGAATAGATTATTTAGTTGGCAATTTCAAGTATAAAGATAGTACTGTAGTGTATTTGCTGTTCACTCTACACAGCACACACAAGTACTGCAGTGAGTGTTCCGGAGAGCAGTGTTTGAAAAGAGGGTGTGGCCTAGGAGAGTTTCAAGGGAAGCCTGAGAGGGTAACTGTGTGGGATTCCTGAAAGCAGAGTTTGGAAATCCTGTCCTAGGCCCAAACTGAACTGACCTTGCAGTCGGAATGTGCTGTCCCATGCAATTTTTTATGTGCTTCTCCCATTTAGAGAGGGAACGTTTGAAGACTGATTAGGAGATTTCATCCAGAAGGGAGCAATGCTTGTTTGATTTTGTTTTATTTTATTTTATTTTTTTAAAGATACTTAGATTACATAAATGTTACACAGAAAATATAAGGATTCCCATACACCCCACCTCCCACACCTCCCACAACCTCTCACATTAACATCCTTCATTAGTGAGGCACATTAATTGCAATTGATAAACACATCCTGGGGCTTTGCCATTAAGCATGGACCATAGTTCACATTGTAGACCACACTCTCTCCCACACAGTTCTGCATGTAATATGATGATATAAAATGGCCTATATCTGTCATTGCAATGTCACTCAGGACAATTCCCAAGTCCCAAAAAAGCCCCTGTCATACAACTGCTTTTCCCTCTCCCTGTCCCCAGAGCCACCAGTGGCCACTGGCTCCACATCAGTGTTCTCATTTCTTCCATTGCTTGAATCACAATATGTCTACAGTAGAATACAAGTAAGTCCACTCTAGTCCATAGCTCTTCCCCCCATCCTGAGGAGTCTGGGATGGTGATGTCCATTCCACCTCCAATTGAGAGGGGGCTTATATCCCATGGGGAAGATGGATGGGATTATCCTGCTTGCAGCTTCAGACTCTCTCCCTTCCCTGGGACAGCCATTGTCCATCATCATCTCCCCACCAGTTGTCCTGGGTGAGTCCAATGATCTGTAGAGTAGAAGTTGCTGCTCCACCAAGGTTCCAGGCCCAGCTTGCACATGGACAGCCCAAAGACTCAAGTCTCTGGACGTACACCTACAAACTCCAGCAGCAAGTATAGGTTTGAATAGAGGCAACAGATGAGCCATGTGCAGGGAAGACATAGTTGAGTCCAACTCCGTCACTCTCAGGAGCACAAACTCCAAAGTAGGGCCAACTAGCAAGGCACCAAATTCTGGAGCTATCCACCCTGACATAGGACCTGGGTGTCTCCAGAGCCCTCAGGAGCCCCACTATTTGGGGTGATACCCACTTGGAATTCTATGAGATCCTACTGAGATGTGCGTTAGCATTACCTCTGGAATGACCTTCCAACTCATTTTGAAGTCTCTTAGTCATATAAATTCATTTGTCTTTACCTTTCCCCCCTTCTATTCAACATCTTTTTCCAGTTGCATTGCCAGTTGGCACTTGGTAGCAATCTCTTGGTGCCAGGTAGGCTCATCCCCGAGAGTCATGTCCCACACCAGGAGGAAGGTAATGCATTCATATGCTGAGCTTGGCTTAGAAAGAGGCCACATTTGAGCAACAAGGAGGCTCTCAGGAGGCAACCCTTAGGCACCCCATAACAATAGGCTAAGTTTCCATTTCAAGAGCAAAGACTCATAAGGCTCGTCCTCAATATCAAGGTCCCATCCGTGGATCCTCCTCCTTCACCAGTCACTGCCCCTGTACTTGGGGGACTGTTGCTGCTCCCTTAGAGAATGTGGCAGAGCTCTCCAGGATGGGAATTCGGTATTCTCTCATTTATTGAGTAATTCTCCACTCACTGTGATAATGCCCTGTGAACATTTGAACATTTTTTTTTTAAAGATTTTATTTATTTATTCATTTATCCCCCCCTTGCTGCTCACGCTCGCTGGGTCAGCCAACCACGCCACGCGGGCGGGCCTGCCCTCACCAGGAGGCCCCGGGAACCGAACCCAGGGCCTCCCACATGGCAAACGGGAGCCCCACTGACTGAGCCACAGCCGCCTCCCTGAACATTTTTATATAATTTATAATTATGCTCAGGTGAACTTCCTCCCATGCATCCCCCATCCCTGATACCGCACACTGCCCCAGTTATAACTCTTCTGTGATCCAAAGCTTCTTCAAAGATGAAGCCATTACAATAGCTGAATACAATTAATAGGAAAATGAAATAACAATGATAAATTTAAATGTAAGAGATAAAATACATAAAAATTAAAAAAACTAAAACTAAAATAAAATGAAAATATTGGGATATTGAAACATGAAAAATATATATTTTTTAAATTTTGACCTTTTGCCTTTCATCACTGTAATATCTGATGTCCAGTCTGTACCATGGCCATCTTCCCCCTCTCATTCCCCAGTGTCTCACTATTTTTCATTTTGTTTTCAGAGAAGTTTTAGGTCACAGCAAAGTCACACACAGAATACAGGAGACTCTCATATATCCAACATCCTCCCCCTTTCCTCCCTCCCATATTAATACCTTTTTATATGTGGATGGTAACATTGTTATAACTGATATACAAATAGTGAAATATAGCTACTAACCAATGTAAACTATGGTTTACATTTTAGACCGTACACTTTTATAAATTTTGATGATATTTACATGTGTTGTGTCCATCACTGTATGGTAATTAAGAACAATTCTACTGATTACTAAATACCCCATTTGATCTATTCTATTCCTCCCACCCCATCCCCCCGGGGCCCACGATGACCCCCTGGCTTGACTCATTGGATGACAAGATTCATAGTTACATGCAACAAGAGGTCTTGACACACTGGTTTGTTCTCCCCTATCAGGAACAGCCCTTGCTCTTGAGAGACTCCTGCCTCTCTATTTCTGAACAAATCAGTCCTCCCAGCTTGTTTGATTTTGAATAAGGGAAAGAAGGTTCTTAGGCCTTAGTAAAGTCCCACACCCCTCACTCACCCCATCCCCAGCCCCCAAAACACCAGAATTTTGATTTGGCAAGAAAACTCAGAACAAGGGGCATGGGGGAAAGGAATGGTCATTTAAAATATAATCAATAGGTATTGTGGGATGAAGCAAACTTAGTAGTAGTTTGGGTTCCCCAGAAACAAATCTTGAGACAAGAATTTGTACAAAAGTAATTTATTAGGAAGTGTTCCTAGGAAGAAACCATAGGGAGCTGGAAAATGAGGCTGGAAAGAGAAGGAACCAAGCAAGGAATGGTGCAGAGTTCAGCAGAGCCCAGAAGGAAGGGAACTGGCGCAGTCCCACAGGGGAGCTCAGGAGCCGGGCGGGGCGCGCCATCAGGGACCAGATTGCTGTGGTATTGGTAGGTCACACCTGTCAGTCATTGGTTACCTGTGGTGGAGGGGCGGGGTGGGTTGGGGGAGAAAACACTAAATACCCAGGCACATAGATGATCACAGGCAGAGCAGGCTTTACCGAGTATCTCCAGTAGAAAAGAGCCAGGAATAGGGGCAGCAATTAGTCAAATGGGGCTTTGTAAACTGTGAATGGAAGATTCATCTCTTTCCTTCATGCTGTTCTAAGTCATCAGAGTTCCACAGGAAAATAAACTTTTACCTCAAATATAAACTTTGATGCATGAAAATTAAAAGCAAGGGGCAAAACCTGAAAAATAACAAACAAACAATAAAATAAAATAAAATAAAATAAAATATAAAATAAAATAAAATAAAATAAAATATAAAATAAAATAAAATAAAATAAAATAAATAAAATAAAATAAAATAAAATAAAATAAAATAAAATAAAATAAAAAAATAAAGCAAGCTGCAGATGATTATGCTTCTACCCTACTTGGGAGCTCCATCTCTTCAAAAGATAAGGACAGTACATAATAGTTTCTCTGATGGCCAGTTTATCAAGTGCTAAGCCATACATACAGATCTAGTTTGCTTGTAATGTGCCTGACTGAGGGAAACATCTCCAACTATTGGCCCAGGTCCTATTCTCCTCCCAGACACGCTTTATTTGGCCTGAATAATGGTTTTAAAGATTGAAATTACAATATGATATATTTTGCCTACCAAGAATGCATCACAAAATTGCTTGTGTCCAGGGTCTCCATATTGTGAATAAAGGGGTGAGAGTCAAAGACAGAAAATAATACCCTGTGCTAGGGGGACAGTAAGTACAGCAGCATAAGATATCCCAACAGAAATAGGAATTTCACATTCTATGAGCAGATTTCTTAATAAAAATAGTAAGCCAAAGGCCACACACCAAGGTCCATCTGAAGTCAGCTGGTAAAGCTGGTTGAAAGAGCATTTTGGGGAACTGGGTATTTATCGGCATTTAAAAAAGAACAATAGAATAAGATGGTTAAATTAAGCATAAAAAGCAAAAGAAAATAAACAAAAGAAAACAAAAGAAGGAAAAAAAGGAAAAAGAAATTAGGCATAAAACCTTTCAGATTTTCCTACTGGACAGAAATCATTACTTGTAACATGTACTGTCACAAAATCTGAGCCTTTAATCAATAGTAAGCACATCAAACAAAAGTACATTGCTCTAAATACTTAAATAATCCTTGGATGGGACTGTTAAATAATGTACCAGTTCAATATTAAGTCTTCTCTTGGCCTTATATCTAAGTTTTAGATAATTTTTTAAAACTTCTTTGGCTGTACGGCCACAGGTTATTATTTAATTGGTCTGAGGTAGGTCTCTGGCATAATTATTTTTTTAAAACTTTCCTAAATTCATAAAAATATCCACCCACCCCTATTTAGGAACTGTGAAGAACCATACTGTGGTTGAACAGGTATTTACCAATGACATGTTTTTAATGCATATAATCAAGTAATGCTTCCGTTTCTATGTGTTAGGATAGACTAAGGGGGAGCTTGAATATGGAAATGAGGGGCTGGGGGCTGGGGTCATTAACATGAGGCTGGTTCAAGAGCTTAAGAAAAGATGAAAGAAACATCTAGAGGGACAACAGAAACAGTAAGACAAGAGAAACAAGAATATGAATTGAGATGAAAAGACAAGAAAAGGATCTGACATATTTTGTACATTTCGTGTGATAGAAAAATTCACAAACATGCAATTGATGGGACAAAATTAAGAACACTTACAATTTAATAGATATTGCCAAAGTGTTCTCCAACATGTTTGCAACCGTTTCCACTATCACCAGCTGCATATGGGGGTATCTGTTTCTTACACCCTTACAAGAACTAAAATATCAAATGTTTTAGTCTTTGCCTCCTGAAAAGAAGAAAGGAAAAAAAAGGGGGGGTGGTATCAACTGATACAAACAAACGTGCAATGATTTACGAATGATTATTTACTTAGATTGTTAGATTGAATGTCTTTTCAAGTGTTTATTGTATTTCTTTTTCTGGTAACTTCTTTTTATATTTCTGGAACCCTATTGGCTTTTTAAAAAAATTTTCTCTTTGTGAATTTTAAATTAAAATTTACTGTGTTAACAAAAATTTTGCCATTTTAACCATTTTTAAGTGTACGATTTGTTGGTATGAATTACATTTACAGTTTTGTGCTACTATCACCTATATCCATTACCAAAACTTTTTCATCACCACAAGGAGAAACTGTCTACCTATTAAGCAATAACTCCCCATTCCTTTCTCCCCCCAGCTCCTGGTAACTTTTAATCCACTTTCTATCTCTGTGAATTTAATTATTCCAAATATATCATATAAGTAGAGTGGAATCATACAATATTTGTCCTTTTATGATTGGCTTATTTCACTTAGCATAATGCTTTCACAGTTCATGTTGCAGCATGCATTGGATCCATTCCTTTTTATGGCTGAATAATATTCCACTGTATGGACTATTGTTTACCGAGTCACCTGTTGATGGACACTGGAGTTGTTTCCACCTTTTGGCTATTATGAATATGCTGCTGTGAACATTAGCATACAAGTATCTGTGTGAGTCCCTGCTTTCAAATCTTTGTGGGTATATACATAGGAGTGGAATTGCTGAGTCCTATGGTAATTCTATGTTTACCTTTTGGAGGAACAGTGATTTTTTTAAAGTTCTTAATTTATTAAGGAGATTAGCTCTATGTTATGTAGCTTAGGGAGAACTTTAAGAAGCTACTAGGTACTTCTTTGTGAAGACAGTCATTTTTAAGCCAAAAAAGAAAAAAGAAAAAGTCAATTGAACAAAAGTCAATTTTGAACTTAAGTTCGAAATAGGAGTCAAGCAGGCCTGCCTCACTCCCAGGAAGACTGTAAGAAGAAGTTTTTTGTAGCTTAATAATGACTGTTCTAACCTCAACATCCCTTGGTGTGCTGAACCAAAGACTGTTGAAATGATTTGACAAATCTGCGGAGGCACCTGGAAGCCTCCTGGGGAGCTAGTATTAAGTCCCTGGCTCAATTCTTTCCCTTTTGACTACTATTTTTAGAACCTCTCTTGTGGACTGAGATGAACTTGAAGGATCAGCAAACAGCCCCCAAGGGCCCTAAAGGGGAACTTACCATGTGGGACATCTGTAGTAGACATCTGGGATCAATGTCAGGTTTAAGTGGTCACAGAAGAGGAGAGGTTTGGCTCAACCCAGTGTGCAACTATAAATGGAAGCTCCTCTGAACCAGTCTGGAAAGCATGAGCTGGGAACAAGCTGATGGTAAACTGAGGAGCTATTCCTTGCTTGGGCTCCTAAGATGAGTCACCACAGCACTGCATGGACTGGTCATCCTTCCTGGATCACTTCAGCCCCTCATAGAGTTGTAGATTTGTAAGGGCACAATTGCAACATAGACACAGAGGTAACAAATTGTGCAGGGCCAGTGTTTACCAGTGACACTGTGTGGCAGCAACAGTAGCAGGGAAAGAAGCCTGCTGTGAACTGGTTACATCCACCAGCTGCCTTTGTTTGGAGTTTGGAAGCAGGCACCTTTGTAGTCCAGGGTTCTTGGACAATTTGGAGGCCAGGAATATCAAGAAAGAGATGTTGGGCATCTTGTTAATTTGGTCAAGGGAATACTTTGAATAATTTGAACTCAAACTGGAGAGGCCAATCATAACAGTTGCAACCTATGTGTAGCAAATGTTATTTGTCTCCCATTTGGCTTTTTAGCACTTTTGTATGTCATATCAACTTATAAAATATTTATTGTTCAATCATTTCTTTTGTGGTTCCTGTGTTTTAAACCAAGAGAGGCCTTCTCCGCTCTCAAAAAATATATGTGTATTTGTGTGAGTATATGAAAATATAAAGATACATAGATTGTGATATAGATGGGAAAATTGTGTAAGACTTTGAAATGGGCTACAAAGATGACTGGAATACTACACAGCCCTTCCAGACTATCTAGGATGATACCTATCATATAACGGATATGTATGATATAATGGATAATCATTAAGCACTGTAGTAAACTAACCACAGTCTTTCACAGTCAGTTAGATATCTGCTTCCTGAAACTTGCCTGAGGGTCTGCTATACGCTACAGGCCAAAGTCTAGTTCTTCAACAAATGACAGCCATAGATGTCATGGAAAAGGACCCTGCCAAGTACTTTAAACTATAGACACTTCAAAGAATAGATTTTTGAGTACTAGCATCTGAGCCAATATTACTTAGTCAACTTTCAGGCTGTCCCTGTGGCATAAATGTGGTCAGAGGACTCTTTTAATTTAATTTTATTTTTTTCCTTTACCAGGAGGTCCCGGGGATTGAACCTCTTGAGCAGGTTTGAACATCCGTTTCCCGTGAGGACTCTTTTTAGTTCAGAAGCAGACTCCTTCACAAAGTAGACTGTTAACCCAAGAACCAGCACAACAAAAAGACAGAGGACAGATTAAACTGATCAGGGAAATTTTACTGTGGAAGTTTGGAATACTGTTGATTTTGTTTTAATGTTCTATTTTCTGAATATATAAAGAAGCCATTTTCTTCTTAACCATAATCCACAACAATTCAGTAAACTCCACTTTTGTTAACTGAAATGAAGCATTTTTTTTTCCTGCTACTCACGGAACCCTAGAATTAAAAAAAAAAACTTATTGAGTCTCCTTACTTTTACGTGGCAATATTGTTACTTGCATAGGTTCAAAAAGAATCTGGCTTCTTCTTCACCAGTATATAATTGGACAAACTGATCTTTGACCATGACCTTACTTGAAATGTCCTATTTGAGAATGAATCTCATTTAACCACAAGTGTTAATGAACAGAGGTTGGTTTTCCTAAAAGAGTCCATTTCTATGAAATCCTCCCAGAAAAAAATGGTCTGGCACCCAGCTTATGGTTGGTAAGGAGAGTCATTTCCTGACAGGCCAGGGAACTCAGCAAATTTGGGGACCCTTAAGTGGAGAGGAATTCACCCAAATTTATAGATACTGCTGGTGAAACATGGCGGAGTTTCTTGGGCTTGCTTTCCTAGCCTTGAAATAGCAAGAGGCTTTTAAAAGCCTAATCTAATATTCCCCATGAAAACTTTCCGATAGAAGTTAATTCTGCGGCTCCAGTAGCTGCTCACTACTGTGTGGCTCTAGATTTACAAAACCAATTGAACGAGCCTATATAGTTAATTAGCGCTCTTGCTAATTAACTGTGCAAATGATCAGAACAAAACTAACCAGCATCTTTTATGACCAAGAATAATCTTTGAGTTTATTATGGTCACAAAGAGGGAAGAATGATAGGAATATTGGAAAGATTTTGTAAAGGGCAGAAAAGATTTGACCACTGGTGTACTTTCAATGGAATATTAGGTGTTCCTTCTGGGTTATCTGGGTTTACATGGATTTTGCCTTTTTGTTTTGTTTTTGTCTCAAAGCTACTTTATAACCCTGTAAATGATAGAAATCTGGTAAGGATGGAAGTGATTCTTGTCCAGAAATGCAAATAAATTTTAGCTGGTGGAGATGCAATTGATCTCCCTCTATGGACAAGGCCAGTTTTGTTTCTATTAGCAAATGCATTTCAGCATTCCCAATTACCTATATATGTGGCTGTTCTTTGACTTGATATATTTATCAGGTCTCATGTTTAAAGTCTTTAATATATTTGAGTTCTCTTTAGATATGAAGGGTAAGGTAGGGATCAAGCTTAGACTTTTTTTTTCACTCTTGATTGAGTAACCCTTATTTTCTCCATTGATGTGAAAAGTCACCTTTCCCATATACTAAGTTACATATTATTTGGGTCCATTTATGTATTCTCTATTATGATGTTATTAATTTCCATCCATTTTAGGTGCTGAAGCTGTATAATTCACTTTGATAATTTGATAGGCTATCTTGTTGCTGCATGGACCCTACTGAAGAAAAGCAGACTGTCCTACTTGAATTAGTGAAAAATTTTAAACTAATAAAAGGTAAAAAGTTGGTGTCTCATGATCCAGCTATTTGGGCCTCATCAACACTTTCCAGACTATCCTAATCAGCCAGCACGCAAGTATGAATCTAGAAGGAAAGCAAACAGGGTCTCCGAGTTGGCAGTTATCACTAAGCCCACAGTTTATCCCACAGGGGAAGGGGGACAATAACCCTTACCCAGACAATTAGGTGTAAAATAGGGCAGAACCAAATAGTATTAGCAGACACTAGTAGGTGATGGTGGAAAAAGAATCAAAACGACAAAAGCACTGCAGGACTGGATCTTTTGATTTAGAGCGAAACCGCTCACATTCTCAATAACCTTTTTGATGGGCTCACTTAATTACAACGGTTGGGTTTGAAGGTGATAACCACTTACTCCCTTTGCCCCGGGCTTTTCTGATCAATCAAGAAGTATACATTGCAGGCACGTAGGGATAAAAACATCAGCTTCATTGCTGATGGAGGAGGATTAGAAGACATGACTTGGACTCCTGTGCCCCAAGTTTTGACCTCGAGATCCAAATGGGGGTTATTGTGGGCCGGCAGGATGGACCCAGGGATAGTTGAAAGGCCTAGGCTGTTCATCTGCTAACCTCGCCCACAAAAAAGAATTTGCATGTCATTCCAGCCATCTTGCTGATCCGATCAGTTTCCTCTGATCATGGGGAGGAGCCAATGATGGGCAAAGAAAAGGCCAGGCTGCAGTAGCTCTTCCCCAATTCTTCCTGGATAAATGAAAGTGTTACTAGAATTTCCTATTTTATGGGTGGCTGCAAGTAGGGAGAGGAAAAGGAGAGTCCGTCCTATGACAGAGCATAAAAATTGTTATTCATAAAGATGAACCTGGGTTTAAAAAGACAGTATCATGTTCAACCTCCTCTGATTTTGAACACTGGAAAAATAAGTAATGTTTCAGACCAGTTAGATTTCTATCAGAAATATTTTTTAAGTTTGGGTGCTCAAACACGATCTATACAACACAGACAAATGCTCATAAATCTTTGTCCAAAATCCTGAAAAATGGTTATAGTACTCAAATCCCTCATTTTAGCATTTCCCCCCAAAAGAAGGAACACAAAATTCAAAAATACTTTTAGTTCACATTTTTAATGTTTAAAAACTATGTTAACAGAGCAGTTTATAGAACAGAACTTCTTACATTTCTTTATTTACACCACACCCTGAAAAACAAACAATTTGATTAACTATGAATAGCAAAATTTTGTGACTTGTGACTCACTTAAATCATCCATCTGGAATTCATTTACAAGGTTTTTACATGAATAAAACAGTGGTATGCTACAAGTACAGGACTCAGATGAAGTCTAAAATACTTGGGACTCTAGAGAGTGTATTACGTACCAACGATCAAGATTCAAGTGTTTTGGGGAAAAAATTAAGACAGTCTATATTGGCATCAACACTGAAAATAAAAGGCAAACATGCAAAATTTTCAAAGCTTGATAAAATAATGGTTCTTTGTTTTTTTTCCCTTCAAATTTGTGCTCTTAGTTAATATTCAGGTTCTCCCCCACCCCCTCTTTCAAAGACCCCAAGGTGTGGCAAATGCAGCTATTCAATTTTGAAAAAACATTCTCCTCCTCCCCAACATCTATTTTCATAAATACTGTATAGTGGTATCAATGTTAACAGCAAAAGACCATTATGAAGAAACAATCTGTTATTTGGGGTATATCTGTTTCTGCATGACAATCTTTTAGATAATTGATCTTAATACCAGCATTAAAAAAAAAAAAAAATCTATGCAAATATTTCTCAGACATTTCTTTTTCCAAACAATTAAGTGTGAATTTAGGTTCCAAGTTTACACTGAGAGAACTGTTACCCAGAAGACAGGGTACATTTTTCTAATTCCCAAAAAAAACCCTTAATTTCAATGAAAACATTTTTTCTTTATACGTAGACACTAGAGACTTCTATTTCAGTGTGGATCAACAACTGCAAAAATATACAGCCTCCTATTTATTTACAAAATATTTACATACAAGTGAAGTATTTCCTACAGTAAACCTCAGCTGCATAGATCCTTCCTTTAAAAACACAAATAACTCAAGCCTGGACACAGGATGGGCCGGTTTCATAGTCCCTCCTCAGAGAACACCCCAAAGGAGGAGGATGTCTAGGCCTTTGAGAAGTTTACAGGTTTTTAAAGAACTTTCCCTTCTAGATTTAGTGATACTTTTCCGTTGTTAGCTACCCTACCCCCAATTTGTACCTGAAAGCCTTCTATCATTATAAACAATTCACTGCATGTATTTTAGAGGAAGTATATTCTGTGGCTAAAGGATTCTCAGATCTGCCATCTAAGGAAAACCATTTATTACCATTGCTAAATGATAGTCTGTTTCCTCTGTTTTTAAAGTGGCTAGAAGTTTACTGTGAACTTGAGTAGGGGAACTATATTCTTAAAGCGTATGCCCTTTCTAAGCCTCAAACCATTTCAAGTGATAAACTTTAATCAATTTAGGGATTTAGGGAGACTAACAGGTTTTGCTCTAAGGCATAAAATTAAACATCTCATTCTATCATTAGCCACCTCCCACCCCAACTAAATGTGCAGCCACATTCTGACCTGCTGAAATGGACCTGAGCTCTGCGTTCTTTTCAGAGCTGTTTGTAACTCCTTAAGGAGTACAGACCTTGACTGCAAAATTCTCTTTATAAAGGAGGACAGGTCTGACCACAAAAACACTCTGGAGAACTTACTCCTGACATGAATATGGTATTTCCTCTAATGCTGCATTTACAACAGAGTAGTTCCTTTTAATTTCCCTAAAAAAAAAAAAAAAAAAAAAAAAAAAGCCTCGCTTCCATTTCTCCACAGCTTTTTAACAATTTAACATTATTTTGCCTCCGTCCAAAGTAAAACCTGAGTGCGGCAGTTTTCGTGGACAGCTGTGCACCTGCACGGGCATTGCGGGGAGGGGCCTGGGGACGGGGCTGGAGGGGCGGGGAGCCGGTGGCAGCACAGGTTCCCCGGCCTCCTTGCCTCTGCAGAGACCCCTGCTGCCTTCGCCCTCCCCTCCCCTCCCTAAGACCTAGAACTTCCTCATGATTCCTAGGAACCATCTTCTGAGGTAGGACTAATGGGGGGGTGGAGGGGGGGAGGGGGAAGGAGTCAATAATTGGCCGGCTTAGAATGGTTCTCAAACCTGAGCATACAGTGGAGTCACCTGGAGGTCTTGGTAAAACACAGTTTGCTGGGTCTCCACCCCGAGGGCTCTGACTCACTAGGTCTGGGGTGGCGCCTGAGAACGTGCATTCCAACAAGTTCCCCGACCGTACTGATGTTCCTGGTCCAGGGACCACATTTTAAGAACCACTGGCTTAAAAGGCTTGACTCGAACTCCAGGAAAAAAAAAGTTCCGAGATAACTGTCAGAGATGTCCTCTGAAATACTGAGGAATTTTTTACTACAGTCCTTTATCTACCCCAAACCCCACCACTATCGGCTATGTGTGCCTTTCTTTTTCTCCACAGGACCTGTAAATGTAAGAAAGCAAAATTGGGTAGAGAGTTTTTTTTTACCCCCCTCTGGTTAGTAAGCAGTTAAGCCATGGCTATTAGCACTAAAACCATTAAAAGTGCTGTGTGCTTGCTTCAGGGACCGGGATGTAGAAGAAGCTCTGCAGCAGCATTCTTTTCTGCAGTGGGCAGGGAAGGAGACAACTATGGGAGCAAAAAATAAAATAAAATGTACAAATAGAGGCAGGCAGGCCAAACCTGAGACCTTCAGAGTCAGGAAAAGGGACCGACTGAGGAATGTACTTAGCAGTTTACAACCACAAGAGGTCCCCATTCTCCTTCAACCCCCTCCTACCGCTAGGTTCCCAGGTGGTCCTGGACTCCTCCCCACCTTTGCTGAAAGCCCTGCTTCAGGTCTCGCAGGTGGCCTCTAACTGAGAGAGGTCTCACCCCCACTCAACAGCATGTGGTGTGTGGCTGGGGATGGACGGTCCACAATCCCCTCAACAAATCAACAACAGGCAGAGATGTGCTTCTGGTAACACTGAACAAACTACCTCATAGAAACGATATTATATTTCATGGTTAAGTTCTTTAGCAATCTAGTTATTCTATTTCAGCCCAGCCATGGAATCACTCATCTTTTCTAAGTTGATCTGAAGACTTAACCACATAGAACCTGGTTTCTAAAGGAAAACACATTCCAGGTTGCAATCTACCAATTTAAAAAATTTTGGAACTTGACTTGCTTATAAATTGGGGTTTGCCCACACCTAAAAAGACTTGGTTTCCTTCCTGTACACTCTCCACTACACCCATTTCCAATAAGTAACAGTAAGTTAATTAAGGATATACAGTATCCTGTGTTACAATAACTAAAGAACAGTTCTAAATCCAAAATATGAAACTGGCACTGTTCACTAGTCTAGAGACCCTATCAACCAAATGAAAACGTGCTGCCCCTAAGGCTAAGGTATTCTTTAGTCTACTAATTTAGCAGAGAAACTTCTATAGCACTTGACTGTGTTGTTTACATTCTACCTACACCTGTGGTAAATATATTTTTGGCTACCAGTTCACTATTCTGAACAAGAAGAAACAGAGCATTCTACTTTACAGCTAACCCTGCACAAATGATGTAATTCACGAGAGAAATTTAATAAATTACGGTAGGGTCTATTATATTCAGTCAACAACAAGTAGACACAAAGGAGGTTTTAAAAACATGTGGTATCACAGACAACAGCAATGTGCCTTCTCTAAATAAATATATTTTAAATAAGAATACAAAAATTCCTTGTACTGACACATAAAATCGAAAGATCCAAAAATATCACTATACATCCTAGAGCTAATGATAATTTCCTAAATTGACTTTGGGAGTGTTAAATGAATCGTTACAAATGAGCGAGGAAAATAGTGGCATAATATAGCTTGCAAACTAAATTCTGTATTTTTAGAATGGACGTTCATCCCATTACCTGTCTATTTCATTACCTGGCCCTCTTGACGAGCCTCCAAGGGCTGGCCATTATTTTGCTAGGTTTCTCTCATTGCTCTTATAATATGGAAAACATTTCTGAAAAGGACAGAGATGACTCTGGATTTCACTAACCTTCATATTGAAATACCTGAATTCTGACCTAAGATGGATGTCATTCCATCTTATATTAGAAGTTATTATGGTCCTATCAGCCACTGCAGGAAATAACCTTTCATTCTCCCCCAAGAGGATAACCAGGTGCTTTGATGCCTACCTTTTCTATGGATCATTACTCTGTAAGGGGGAGGGGCAGTTTCCTATTATTCTTAGTGATGTCTGGGAATAGACATGCCGTTGGGAATTTGAGTGGGGGAGGAACAGAACCCAGAGCAAAGTACCTGGAAGCTCTGCCAGCCATCTGTGGTTAGATTCTGCTTATCTCAGGATAAGAAATCTGCGCTCCATGAACTTACGTGTTTGAAAAATTAAACCACAATATAGATCAAACGCAAGTCCTGTTTCAGGAGACCAGCTCATGGAGCACGTACATTTCTTACCGTGTGAGGCTGAGAATCTAACCAGAGGTGCTAGCACGCTATGGGGCTGAGGCTCTGGGTTTCCTTGTGGTCATCCATTGCTTTCCAACTATCTTGCCCCAACGTGTCCTTATCCATCTCTGGGTAGTTTTCTTTCCACTCCCCATAGGGGTCAGAGAACTAGGCAACCAGTCCTGCGTGGGCCTTGTCAGGCAGGCATTGGTGCCTTCCCCCTTGGTTAGGGAACCCAAGGGGAGAGAAGGGGAGTCAACACAGAAACCAAGGCCCTCCTGGCTTTCCTATCTGGGGAAGGAAGGTACAGTTATTTCATCACAAGTGCTTCACAAAGACAATCTCTGAGGGTTATTGTTTCTGTTTTTTAACTCTGGATGGAGAGTTTAATGGAGAAGAAATAGAAATGAGGCTTATTTAAGGTACAAAAGCCTTATAGTCATAATAACCTAAATTCATATAAAATGAAGCATTTTAAAGACCTCCCTAAATTACCCAATATAAAACAGTTCTCACTTGTCCTAGATCATTCTTAGTTAGATACACATTGAATTATTCTCTGTGCGAAAAGCTGGTGGACATGAGTAAAAGCTGCTGGATTTCTAATTTAATAAAGTCTGCCCCCTCTTACAATACAGGTGTAGGGTTGAAGGCGAGCTGCATCAGAGGGATATTTTCTTAGGCATTTTAGACAATCTTTTCACAGTAGTCTTGCTTCTCAACTCATCACAAAGGTGCCAGTAGAAATGGACTCAGACTAGGGTAACTCTGATGCAGGTTGCCAAGAGGGAGACAAAACTTTATTTGCTAGATTACCCAAAAGTGTTGTTTAATATATTACCAAATTAAGAATCATCCCAACTTTCCCAGCTGAGAAGACTCACCATAGAATGCCTCTGCATGGAGGGGGATACAGTACCAGCCAGGCCACGTCCGAGCTCGGCTGCCAGGTTGTCAGAGCCACCTCAAATATTGGGTGTCCTCTGATCCAGCAATGGCACGTGCCCTGCAACTCTCCTGTGATTATTCCAGTGTGCTATGGTAACCAAAAGAGGCAAATTATTTACGAAACCACTTTTTTTTTTTCCTGTAAAGCAAAATAAATATATACAATTCAAGATTCTTCTCTTTCCTAAAAAGGTACAGATTGTGTGAGCTGAACATCAGTAGGAAAATTATTTCAGAACCTCGATGCATAATAAACAAACATGATTGATGATCATGTTTCCAAAGTTCTAAGAGACCTTGAAGCAACAAAACATTGAGTTAGGAGGATGAAAACTGATGGATTATGAAAAGTAGTAGGAAACACGACTGCATGAAATTCGAAAGAAGAAAAAAAGATCAATAATCCTTAAAATTGATCCCAAACCTTGGAGGGACGTGAACCATATAGGTCTATATTTTGCTCCCTAAGTGTTATTCCATTTTCAGTGTCTTGTCAATTTCTATTTGCTTCTGTAAACTTGCAAAAAAGAAGTGATGAGGGGTTGCTGATGTGTGGTGTCCTCAATGAGCAGCACACAGACACGTTCCCTGTTCTGGGCCAGCTTCAGTGGCCTTCATCGCTGCTGGACGAGCAGGCCCAGTCGTAGATAACCAAGGGAATGCTGATCAGGGAAAACAACACCCCCAGACCCAAGAACAGGGCAGCCTGGAATGACAGAAAGACAGGGGTGATGTTCAGTGATGTGAGCATTTTTCTACCCGCACCTAGGAAAAAAAAATTAGAAATGCTTTCCCTATGTCTTGGGGACCCCTTGTATTTGGAGTTTCTTACCACCATTGCTGAACCGTGAGAATCTTTCTAAAATTGTGTGAATCTGAATCTGCGAGGATGGGAAAATAAGGAAAACACACTATGCAAAGCTGTCCTCTACTTTCTGTTCTTTGGCTTTGTGACCACCTCAGAACATGATGGGGTAGCCTGATAGCTTCTTTCATATAAATATTACAACTTAAAAAGGAATGACATTGGAAAATATATAGGTAATTTCATAACACTTTCCCTGCAATCTAGCGTATCACCGGTGGGCAAATATTTCTGTTTGGAAAAAGTGGCAAAAAGACAAATGCATGCATTAAAAGCAAAGAAGATTTGACCAAGTGAAATAATTTTAAAAACGAACTTATTTGAAGGGCCAATAAGGCCACAGGTTGATCAACTAGTAAATCTGGAATCTGGAGATCCTGAGATTTTAAATTGCTCGGCCTTGAGAATGCCCAGTGAGAGCTTTGCAGGGAGAATGATGAAGCATCATGGGGGCCGAGGGGACTGGACTGGAAACTGGAGGGGGAGATAGAGCGAAGGGAAGGAGAGGAGGCCAGTGGTGAGGCTGAGAGGGTGGCACATAATCTTGCCATCTTGGGTCCACTCTAACTCCCAATGGGTCCCCACACAGAGCCCTTGTCTAATGCTACTGGTAGACCCTACTACCAGTTTTATTAATGGGAGCAGGGTTGGAGAGGCCTAGAATTCCTGGGCAACAAGCCTCCACCATTTTCTTGCCCCTAAATCCATAAATCTCAAATCCTTCTAAGCATTCCCAGCAGGGGCTTCCTAAGAACAGAAAGGAAGGAGCAAACATTCCGGCACAACAGTAAAGTGAACTCAGAGTAAATCTGAAAATGACGGAGGCCTGTCTACCAAAGCAGCTTCTCATAATGGCACAGGGATGATCTTTCCTGCGTATGTCTCTCAGCTGAGTCTACTGACTCAGGGAGCCTATGCGATTGCAGTGCTTACACTATCTGGGCGGACAGCTGAGAAGCCTTTCCCAAAGCCAAACAAAATGGTGCTCCAGAACGTACTCATGTACCAGCCACTTCACCCCTGCTTCCCTTACTATCTCCAAGTGTACCACCTTCAAGATACCCTTGAACTTCACCAGACCTGGAAACAAGAATCCTAATATAGAAAGATAGTTTCTGAATCCAGATCAGAGACTGTTGCTCCAAAACAGAGGTTCTTAACCTTTTTTGTTCCATGTACCCCTTTGCCAATCAGGTGAAAACCATGGACCCTTTACTAAGTCTACAGCATACTGTATATTATTTAATAAATATATCACACCCGCACCAACAAGTCCCCACAAGAATATTTTTTTGAATTTCAATTCAAGCTCATGGACCCCTTGTTAAGAACCCCTACTGCAAAGCATTTCTGTCAAATCATAAAAAGACTCTTTAAGTTAACTCATGGAGCCAATGTGGCTCAGTGGTTGAGTGCTGGCTTCCCACATATGAGGTCCCAGGTTCAATCCCCAGCCCTGGTACCTCAAAAAAGCTAACTCAGCATTTTAATGAAGGCATTGCATGTTCTCTGGACTGTAGGAAGGAGCTAAATGATGAGGATTAATACAGAAACAGCAAACTGTTTCTCCCTCCACTTCAAATCTCGCTGAAAGCAAAGCATTACCCTATAGAGACAAAGGGTGATAAATGTCCATTCGCCCAGCTGGCCATGCCTCAAGGTACAATAAAAGTAAAACCTCAAATGATATTTTGAGGGAATGGAGAAGATACTGATGTAATATTTTAACTCTTCTCTGAGGCAACTGAAGGTAGTACTATTTGGTAAAGAGATTAACACTTTATTTGGTAAATTTAAATGAAAAACTAATCAGAAATATTAGAGTGGCTGGCAGGAGACGTACCCAAATTCTTTGAGTTCCTTTATCTCCATCTTGGTTTGTAATTTTTAAATAAAGAGATGAAGGAAGAATGAAAATAAGCATATTAGCAGACGTTACTCCTGTAAAATAAAATACAGAAAGAAGAACGTTATTGTGAAATTTTAGCTTTCTAAACAGCTGCTGGGTAATGATAAGTGAAAAGTCAGCAAAATGCCATACCTACGACTCCAAAAATATCCTTCATGGAGGGTATGAAGATCACCAACAAGTTGATAATAACCAAAAGTATGAAGGTGACCAAGATATGACGACATAAATTAAACTTTGTTTTCTTAGCCAGTTCAAATAAAGATGAACGAACCTGTAGGAGAAGAAAACAAAGCTTCTGTAAGGGCCTTCTGTATGTCAACCTTCACATTTCTCAGCAGAGTAAGGGACTTATGGGGCACAGGAATTTGTGAAATATTTTGTAACGCCTAGTGAATCTATAGCTATCCTACCAATTTTGGAAGTACGGGAACATGACTTAAGATGGGAAGTATTTTTATGAATAGGTAGGCGTTTCTTTGGGGGCAGTAGTTTTTTTGTTGTGTCTAAGGATTGAATGTTCTCTTCCGGTTCTTCTATGTTTTCTTGTCACTTGTGGCCTAGATTCAAGCGTTCAATCTACAGCTCTCCGTAAAGAAGAGGGACAGATTAATCAGAATTAAGATTCAATCCATCACAGACTACACAAACACGCAGACCCCACTGTCTTTCCCAAAAGCCTTCCCTGGGTCTTAGGATGCTTGGAGCCTTCAAGGGCACAGGAAGGTTACTCCCGGGAGGCTTCTGGAATGGGCTCCTGAAGCCCGAAGGAAAGGCAAGACCTCAGCTGTTCTCAGATGGCGCCGAGGCCTCTCACTCACCGTGAAAAACAACACGGGCACGGTGAGGATGACGGCAACAATGACAGCCAGCCGCACCGTCAGGATGAGGATGTCATCTTTGCTCTGGTATTTGTGAAGGAGGTCTGAATGCACGTTTTCTAAAACCAGGGAAAAGGAAGAGCGTTTTCGAAGGACGCAAAGCACACTGCTGAAGGACAGTTTTTTTTTCTGAACAAGGGATTCGTAAGGAGCGAGGAAAGCTATTCAAACAATTTAGGGGAGTGGGTGTGGCTCAGTGGTTGAGCGCCTGCTTCCTATATACAAGGTCCCGGGTTCAATCCCCGGTACCGCCAACCTCCCCCCACCACACATACACAATTTATAAAGTGAACAAGAAAATCCCTTGTGATACAAGCTCCACTGTGCATATGTAATTTCAGTTAAAAGGAATTTGAAGCAATCACTAGAAGAAGCCAAATGGAGTGCGAATGCTTAATTTAGAATTAAACCGAGGGGGAAATTGGGATTAAAAATAAAAACAATCATCTAGAATAATCTAGAATTTCCCCCACTCGGTGCCACTCTTAAAAATCCACACCAAGTAGTAGTTATCTTGCTGAGTGGCCAACACAAGTTTCCTTCAATCTCTCCTCTTGTAACTCTACTGCCACAGCACGGGCAGCAGGCATGCCACACGAATTTCACTAGCACTGGGAAAGAATTCTTCTCTTCCATGTATTTTTCTCTTGTAAAAAAATATTTAGTTTTTGTACCACTTTGAACCTTTTCTCAACTCAGCACTTCAGAAAGTGTTATTTCAGAGACTACAAAGCTGGGAATGGTAGTTGGTGAGAGCACGAAAATGCTCACTTGTACCCTTCCTCCTTTCAAGGGCTTCTAACCACACCAGTCTCAAAAGGAAAATTCTGGGTGTGGAATTCAAATTCTAATCTGTACCATATAGCTTGGTCTCAGTTTTTGAAAAAGGACCACGAGTTGTAATAAAATCTCACTAGTTATAATTTCTATGATTCAAAATTCAAAACCATTTAAAAACAGCTGAGCCTTTTTCTTTAACCCAAGAGTATAAAGGGTTTGATATTCTATAATATGTGGGGCGGGGAGGCGGGGGAATGGATTTGCTAAGAACAAGATAACAGTGAAGAGTGTTCAGCTGACAGAAGTTCTCCTTCTCTCCCTCCCTTCACCCACCCTCAGCCTTGCAGCTCCGCAAGAACCTTAGAAACACCAATATTATGCAAAAATTAGATGTGGTATTTATGTATTCATTGGGGAATGCAAGTCTCCATTACTTGAGAAGATGGTACTAACACAACTATCTAATTAGGCTAACCCTTCTCTCCAGGCTGGATGAATCATATTTAAATGTGTTTAAATTTTGAGACATTTGCGTTTATGAAAAAATGCCCCAAAGAAATATTACTTAATAGAGAAGACTGTGAAATACATGTATTTCAATTTAAATTAGGTCCCAAATTATAAGGAAAATGAAAGATGTTAAATAAAGCCACTGGATCATTTGAGCAGAGAGGGTAAAAGACAGTAAATTCTGTTCATACAGGTCAGTAAAAGTTACAAACGTTTCCATTGTTGCTCTCTTTTCCAGCTTTTCTTTTCTTTTAACTTACTATGTCATTCTTTTGAATCTTTGCAGAGTTCCAACCTTGCAATTAGGCGTTTTATTTTTATTTAACACAGTGTCATGAGTATAGCACTCTGCTCTTTCTCACTTTCAATTCCTGTCTCTGTCTCTTCTCTATTAATGGAATCTGACCCAATTTGCCATGTGTATTAGGAAAGCCTTCTCTGATAAAGTTTTAAACTTTCCTCTGTAAAAGTGGCATGCTTCTAAAATGTGATTTCTTTTAAAGATGTTATTAAGAGAAAAAAAAATCGCAGTATTATTGTTTCAGGAATTATTCTATTCTGCAGTCTGCATGAATATGTATAGGAGCCATCCCGTTTCCTTTCAGTAGAAGAAAGGAATATAAAAGAATTAATAGCTTTGTTGCTTTCTTTGACTTCCATGTTAAATGTTATTTTGACATTGATTTTTCAATAATCTTTTTACAAATCTCTGTATTTGTATGCCAGCAGAAGTTACTTACCATAGAATGTCAAATAGCCAAAAATGGCAGTCAAGAAGTACATAACAAACATGGCGAAAAAGGAGATATTTGAAACCATCTGCATTTTTTTCTGTGACCGACTAAAAATAAGGATAAAAGAATTTGAAAAGTTAAAAATCATATTACTGAATTTAAGCAATAGTACTAATACCGAAGACACTAACTTAACTTTCCCTCTATCTGATAAGGGTAGATCTGACCGGCTGACATTACTCCAGGCAATTGTGCCAGTTTAGAATATCAAATGGATGTTGTGGTGGAAAGATCCTTGTAACTCACAATCTCTTGAATGTTCTTTCCTGTTCTTTTAATATAATATCGAGCTCTCTTTTGAAGGGTGCCGAGTATTTTTCAATATTTGTGTTTCATATTATCTCCACACTTACCGTGCACAGGAAAAAAAGGCAGAATAAACCCAAATGTAATTCTCTTGGCCCCAGGGATCAGAGGTAGAGCTGGAACTTGACTCCAGGTTTTCCGTCTCTAAAGCTGCTATTTGGGTTCTGGTTTTCCCATGGATCAGCCCCAGGGACGCACCTGAAGTCTGTGTCTCCAAAGCAGTGAGTGCTAAAGGGATCACCACTCCTATGACAAAGGACTCTCTCCCTTAGGTCAAAGGTTACTCTGGGGTTTGGATGAAACTGCAAGGTTCTTGGACTGCCCAAATAATTAATATACAAGCTCACTGATAGACCACAGATTGTCATTACCTTTGGTTGTGTCATAACAGATTACCTGAGATATAACCAGAGTGTGGAAAACAAGAAACACTGACTGACAAATACACCCCTTAAGAAAATTACAAACTAAAAGCAGGACTATTAACATTTAAAAGATGCCAAAGACATATTTGAAGACCTTAAATAAAGGGTCTTGGTATCACAGTGTTGGAATGATGTGTATGTAGAGGTAGCTATCTCAAAATTTAAAGCCATGTATCAATTAAATACGAAAGAGGAAGAATCATGAATGAGTTCTATGCTAAAAGGCATCAACTTTCTCTTGGTTTCAAAATGGAAATAAATAGCTATATTGTGTATTTTTTCCAAGTTTAAGACTATGCCATGATGGCTCTTTTTATATTACAAGTCTGATGCAGGAAATATCAAGAAGGCTGTTAGCTTTCTCCAGAACAGCAATCACAAATAAATCCCCAGACTGATCTGAGTTGTTTAAAATGAACAATATTATTTTTTCTAGTTCGCAGCCTTAATTTTAACATCAATTTCTTCCTGCCTGATTTGCCGGGCTTTTCCACTCAATCAACAGGCAAATCAGATACAACATATTTAGCAGTTTATAGATAAATCTGAAGAATATTGTTATCCACTTGCAAAATAAGCATAAAAAAAAAAAAACATCATAGCATCTCACTGATATGAAATAATTAGAATAAGCAAATTCATAGAGTCAGAAACTAGAATATGGAATACCAGGGGCCAGGTGGGGGTACGGAAGGGGGAGTTAATGCTTAAATTATACAGACTTTCTATTTGGGGTGATAGAAACATTTTGGTAATGGATGGCGGTGATGGTAGCACAACACTGCGAGTGTAATCAACACCACTGAATGATATATTTGAATGTGGTTAAAAGGGAATATTTAGGCTGTATATATGGCATTAGAATAAAAATTGAAACAAAAATAAAAACTTTTAAAAAGCCATAGGCCTGTGCAACACAAACAGTGAACCCTAATGGAAAACATGGACTATAATTGATAGTACAATTATATAAATGTTCTTTCATGGGTTGTAGCAAATATACCACACTAATGCATAGTGTTAGTAATAGAGTGGTATATGGGAACTCTGTATTTTATGCATGATTTTTCTGTAAACTTACAACGTCTCTAATAAAAAAAAAAAAGCGTAAGTAATGTTAAGCCACACAAATACTTGAACTTTCCTAAGTAATATGGTATTTGAAAAGCTAAACTCACAAAAAGATCCCACATAGTTAGCCACTTAAAATACTTATGAACAAAAAAAATACATCGGGTTTCTGATTGTTCTCTCTTTTTTCTTAAAATACAGAATTAGCTCAAGAATGGCAAAATGTCAGTAAATGTTGAAGGTGAGTGATGGATCTGTGAATTATATTAATCTATTTATTTTAATACAGTACTTCCCAATTAGTGAGGGGGTATAAAATGACAGATATAAACAATTAAACAAATCTCTTACTCTTTAAGTTCACTGTAAATTGGCAGGACTGACGGGTGGCAGACAAATGCAAATGCAATGGTTGGTAAAGCATACACGGTCTATTTGAAAGAAAAAATAAACATTAAGAAAAGACATTTTACCATAAAAAGTATACAGCTCCAGGAATCCTGGGCTGTCTTTTTATCTGACAGCTCTTCAGAATCCCTGGATTATTTGGCTATTAGGAGGGTTTCAATCTATAACATAGAAGCAGCTTTTCCAAGAAAGCTTATCTAACATGAGACACGCATTTTTCACACCAGAGTATTAGATGTGGCTCACCCACAGTGTATTTTACATGCTCTAGCTATAGCAACGCTCCGTATTTATATGGCACAATTTTTATCATGCTGGCTTCCCCCAACCCTGAGTGGTGCACAGATCATTGCTATTCTCCTGCCTCCCTCTGACAGGTTAAGTGGCTTTCCCAGGACTTCCAACTCCATTTTGGGCTCTTTGCTCTGCACGAGGTGCCTCAAGTTGGACTTAAAAAATATGGCATCTAAAAAGAAAATTACTTTCACATTCACTACTTTGGCTGTATCCTTAGAGCTTAGAAAAAGAGAGAGATCTACTCAGTTTTCTTAGAGAAGACTTTTTAAAACCCTCATATGCAATATAATTTCCCATGTGAAAAGAAGCTTGTAGAGAAGGAAGGAAACATAACATTTCTTATGTGCTAACTATGCCCAGGCACTGTACCAGGCACATTTTAACACTCGGCAAGGAACTGAAGTGAATCCCCATTTTTACACATGAGGTTGGGTACCTTGCCTAAGGATTAAACTCCAAGCCTGACCCACTCCCTTGTCTACCAATCCCCGTACTATACACAATATTTCAAAAGTCTGAAGGTTATTACAGTGCCAATTTGTGGTAATATCTATATTTCAGCTATGCAAGCTGAGGAGGTTTTCAATATTCTTTTCTGTCACCACCATATAAGAAGCTGTAGGCTAAACTTATCAATTTTTTTTTCTTAAAAGTGTCACCCAGCACACTCTATACAGGAAGAGAAGAGCCGAGACAATTATGCAGACAGATTTTCATGAAGAATGATTCAGGTTGTCCTACATGTAAACCAGCTAAGAGGGTGTGACATAAAATATTTATATATTTTCTCATCTCTTTAATAGATTGTGGAATATGGAAACAATCGTACTGTGTTCTTCTGAGAACTAATACATTCAAACTATTGGAATTGCAGGTATGCAAAATAGAATGCCCTTAATAAAAATGCTCTTTTTTATCTTTAAAGAACAAGGAATCTTACCTTTGAATTGAAGGTAACATACTTTGGTGTACACATGTCAGCATTTGTTGAATTAGCACTTATTGTTGAATTTTGCTCTGGAACAATGCAGGGAATCTGAAATTTCTTGTAGATAACCTGGCATTAAAAAATATAGGAGAAACATTGGGGATTTAATCAAATGAAGCTAAATAATGAAAAATTATTATGTGGCATTATATTATGCTTATCCAAACCACTTACCACTATTAGGAAAAAAACCATACAGCTTAAGGAAAATCCACTAGTATAGCCAAGATAGCCTTAAGAAAAAAAAAAAAAAAAAAAGTAAAAAACATTATTTCATCCACCAACTTGTTTCTTTCAATGCATTATTTAAGCATAGTTTCTTATTCCAATAATATGCATACATGCAAAGGGAGTGAATACAAGATTTATTATTTCACAGGGGCTTTAAATAAAACATTATATTGGGTATACATGTCGATTCCAGTTCTTCTTGGCACACTAGAGAACACAGATTCCCAGGAACCAGGGGGAAAAAGCCTCCCAGTTTTAGCCCTAGATCAGTGCTGCTGTACTCTGATGCATTCCTACAGGTAAATCCATTCACTTCTGGAGCCACTTGATGGCTCTTTATTATGCACTTATTGTGTGCATAACGAATGCCAACTATGACACTTCTCTCCCCAAATGAGAGGCATGCACAGAGAAGTCAAAGTGAATTTCTAGGAGTAAATTGAGTATCTGGGGATCTTCACCTTGCTCCCCCTTAGAATGCCTGGGAGATAACCAACTGCCACCATAACCTCCAGGAAGGCAGAGTTAAGTGGCCTCTGGGGGGCTGCACTATCCTCCTCCCCCAGGGAGAAGAGTCCTTCTCCACTTAAACTGAAAAAAGCTACCTCTAGAGACCTAGAAAAGCCTAAACACACACCCAGAAGCCAGAAGATTAGGTAGTTAAAAAAATAAATCTTCTTCCAGGAAGATGGCAGACTAGTAAGACACGGGAATCTCTTCTCCAGAAAAATAGCTAGAGGACAGGCTGAAACAGCCCTGAAAAAGATCTTCTAGGGTTTAGGACTGCAGGTGAAGGCTGCACACCACCCAGAGGAGAGAGGGACAAAAGAGGGAAATCGCAACGACAGAACCATGAGTTGGAACTAGAAGCTTCTGCTGCTGCCGGCACCCTCCCCCACACTCATTAGAATTTCAGCCCTCTGGCTGGGCCTGCGACCACAGACAAAGGGGGCTCCAGGGATCTACCACTCCTGGAAAGGGGAGAGAGAGGGACACAGCCTTAGGCTGACTCAGGTTCTGACCTGCAAATCTGGGCTGCAAATTTGGCCCTACGGACCCTTCCACACAGCGGTTTGCCCTGGGAGCCTAGGAAGGACTGGAGAAATCTGACCCTTGCAACCTCCCTCTCTTCTAGCCTGGTATAATTGTTGAGGACTCCACAGGAGAGGGGAGAGAGCGCCTGGGGCTGACCCTACTTTTGACTCGCAGGTTTGGTCTGCCCTGTCCCGAGAGCCCTTCCAGGCTGGGTGGGGCTGCGCCATTGTTTGCCTTGGAGCCTGCAATGGGTTAAAGATATACAAACCTCCCAATCTCCTCCTTTACTAACAGAAATTGATTGTTGAGGACTCAGAAGGGAGTGGGAATATTTCCTAGCTGGGAAAAGGGGGGCGCTACAAGAGAAGTCTGGAGAACTGTCTCAGAAAGTTTGAATTACAAGGCTC
Source organism: Tolypeutes matacus (assembly GCA_026826555.1). Taxonomy (NCBI): domain Eukaryota; kingdom Metazoa; phylum Chordata; class Mammalia; order Cingulata; family Chlamyphoridae; genus Tolypeutes; species Tolypeutes matacus. The sequence continues at coordinate 6,074,468 of JAKSZT010054583.1, forward strand.
TTAGCCCCCAGACAGGAAGCTCTATCACATTGATCTGGTCTGTGTCACAACAAATACGTTCTGACCAGGCATTGAATCGAGAGCTTCCAACAAGCGCCATCTCCTGGCAGACCAAGGAAGTGCACATAAGAAAATTAATAAGTAGGAGAGGCTTTTCCTGGCCTCTACAGCCTCCCTGCCCAAGGCCCTAGGAAAACGACTCTACAACCAATTACTGAGTCCAGTGCCCAGTTTTGAGCAACCAACAGAACAATCCTAACAATCAAGGTTGAGCCAAAAATCAAAGAGCTGTGGTAACTCATAGCCTCCTGCCACTAAAACCTTATAAAAGAGAAAGAGATAGAGCATCTAAGTAAAATACAACCTAACCAGATGCCTAAGAACCAGCAAAAAATTACGAGCCATAATAAGAAAATAGAAGACATGGCCCAAGAAAAGGAATACAGCAAAGTCCCAGAAGAGATGCAGATTTTGAGAAAACTAATCAGTAAGATGAGCACAAATTTCCAAAATCAAATTAATGAGATGAAATAATATAGTTAAAGAGATAAATGACATCAAGAAGACATTGAGCAAATGCAAAGAAGAATCTGAAATCCTGAACAGAAAAGTAACAGATTTCATGGGAATGAAAGACACAATAGGTGAAGTCAAAAATACATTTGGGGGGGGCGGCTGTGGCTCAATCAGTGGGGCTCCCATTTGCCATGTGGGGGGCCCCGGGTTCAGTTCCCGGGGCCTCCTGGTGGGGGCGGGCCCGCCCACACGGCGTGGTTGGCTGACCCGGCGAGCACAGGCAGCAGGGGGGGGATGAATGAATAAATAAATAATATCTTTAAAAAAAAAAAAAAAATACATTTGAGGGACGCGGCTGTGGCTCAATCAGTGGGGCTCCCGTTTACCATGTGGGAGGCCCCGGGTTCGGTTCCCGGGGCCTCCTGGTGGGGGCAGGCCCGCCCACACAGCATGGCTGGCTGACCCAGCGAGCACAAGCAGTTGTGGAGGGGACGGATGAATAAATAAATAAAATCTTAAAAAATAATAATAATAATACATTTGAGGCATACAACAGCAGACTCGAAATGATAGAAGAAAGAATAAGTGATACCGAAGACAGAGCAGCTAAAATTGAAGAGAAAAGAACAGAGAGAGAAAAGAATGGAAAAAATTTTTGAGCAGGGGCTCAGAGAGTTGAATGACAACACAAAACGCAACAACATACATGTCATGGGAGTTCCAGAAGGGGGAGAGAAAGGAAAAGGGGCAGAAAGAGTATTTGAGGAAATAATAGCTGAAAATTTCCCAACTCTCACGAAAGAAATGAACTTACATGTCCAAGAAGCACACCGTACCCCAATCAGAATAAATCCAAATAGACCCACGCCAAGACACATATTATTCAGAATGTAAAATGTCAAAGATAAAGAGAAAATTCTCAGAGCAGCAAGAGAGAAGCAAACAATCACGTACAAAGGACGTCCAGTAAGACTTAATGCAGATTTCTCTTCAGAAACCATGGAGGCGAGCAGACAGTGGTATGATACAATTAGGAAACTGAAAGAGAAAAACTGCCAGCCGAGAATTCTTTATCCAGCAAAACTGTCCTTCAAATATGAAAGTGAATATAAAGTACTCACAAAAAACCAGAAACTAAGAGAGTTTGCAAAAAAGAATCCAACTTTGCAGGAAATATTAAAGGAAGCCTTAGAACCTGAAAGAAAAAGACAGGAGAGAGAGGCTTGGAGGAGAGTATAGAAGAAAAAAAAGCAGAAAGGATAACCAAAAGAGTAAAAGGAGAGACAAAAACAAGATGACATATGAAAACCAAAGAATAAAAAGGAAGAAATAAATAGTGCATTTTCAGTAATATCATTGAATGTGAATGGATTAAGTTCCCCAATCAAAAGATACAGGCTGACAGAATGGATAAAAAAACATGAGCCATCCATATGCTGCTTACAAGAAACCCACCTCAGACCCAATGATACAAATCGGCTGAAAGTAAAAGGTTGGAAAAAGATACTCCATGCGAATAGTAAACAGAAAAGAGCAGGGGTAGCTATATTAATATCAGACAAAACAGACTTTAAATGCAAAAAAGTGATAAGAGATGCAGAAGGCCATTATGTATTAATAAAAGGGACAATCCTCCAGGAAGATATAACAGTCATAAATATCTACACACCTAACCAGGGTGCCCCAAAATATATGAGACAAACTCTGGCAAAACTGAAGGGAGAAATAGACATTTCTACAATAATCGTTGGAGACTTCAACACCCCTCTCACATCATTAGATAGAAAAACTAGACAGAAGATCAACAAGGAAACAGAGAACTTGAACAATATGATAAATAAGTTAGACCTAACAGACATATACAGAACACTGCATCCAAACTCAGTGGGTTATACATTCTTCTCAAGGGCCCATGGATCTTTCTCCAGGATAGACCACATGTTAGGTCATAATACAACTCTCAATAAATATAAAAAGATTGAAATTATACAAAGCACCTTCTCAGATCATAATGGAATGAAACTAGAAATCAGTAACAGACAGGAAAAAAGTAAATTTGCAAATGTGTGGAGACTGAACAACACAGTCCTAAAGAGTCAGTGGGTCAAAGAAGAAATTGCAAGTGAAATCAGTAAATATGTTGAGACAAATGAAAATGAGAACACAACATATAAAAACTTATGGGATACAGTGAAGGCAGTCTTGAGAAGAAATTTATAGCCCTAAATGCCTATATTAAAAAACAAGAAAGAGCTAAACTCAAAGCTTTAACTGAACAACTTGAGAAACTAGAAAAAGAACAGCAAACCAATCCCAAAGCAAGCAGAAGGAAAGAAATAATAAAGATTAGAGCAGAAATAAATGAAAATGAGAACAGAAAAACAATAGAGAAAATCAACAAAACCAAAAGCTGGTTCTTTGAGAAGATCAATAAAATTGACAAACCCCTCACTAGACTAACAAAGAAAAAAAGAGAGAAGATGCAAATAAATACAATCAGAAATGAAAGGGGGAAAATTACAAATGACCTCACAGAAATAAAAAGAATCATAAGAGGATATTATGAGAAACTATATGCCAACAATCTAGACAACCTAGATGAAATGGACAAATTTCTAGAAACACACAACTAACCTACACTGACACTACAAGAAATACAAGAACTTAACAAACCAATCACAATTAAGGAGATTGAATCCATCATCAAAAATCTCCCAGCAAAGAAAAGTCCAGGACCAGATGGCTTCACAGGTGAATTCTACCAAGCATTTCTAAAAGAATTAACACCAATCCTGTTTAAACTCTTCCAAACAATTGAAGAGGAGGGAAAATTACCCAACACATTTTATGAAGCCAACATCATCCTAATACCAAAGCCAGATAAAGATTCCACAAGAAAAGAAAATTACAGACCAATCTCTCTAATGAACATAGAGGCAAAAATTCTCAACAAAATACTTGCAAATCGAATCCAACAGCATATCAAAAGACTTATACATCACGACCAAGTGGGATTTATTCCTGGTATGCAAGGCTGGTTCAACCTAAGAAAATCAATCAATGTAATAGACCACATTAACAAATTGAGGGAATAAAACCACATGATCATCTCAATAAATGCAGAAAAGGCATTTGACAAAATCCAACATCCTTTTTTGAAAAAAATACTTCAAAAGATATGAATAAAAGGAAAATTCCTCAATATGATAAAAGGCATATATGAAAAACCCACAGCCAACATCAAACTCAATGGGGAAAGGTTGAAAGCTTTCCCCCTAAGATCAGGAACAAGACAAGGATACCCACTGTCAACATTGTAATTCAACATTGTACTAGAAGTTCTAGCTAGGGCAATTAGACAAGACAAAAAATTAAAGGCATTCAAATAGGAAATAAAACTCTCAGGAAGTAAAACTCTCACTGTTTGCAGATGACATGATCCTGTATTTAGAAAATCCTGAAGTATCCACAACAAAGCTACTTGAACTAATAAATGAATTCAGCAAAGTGGCAGGATACAAGATCAACACGCAAAAATCAGTAATGTCTTTGTACACTAGTACTGAACAATCTGAGGAGGAAATCAGGAGGAAAATTCCATTTTCAATAGCAACAGAAAGTCTCAAATACCTAGGAGTTAATTTAACCAAAGAAGTACAGGACCTAAATGCAGGAAACTACAAAACAATGCTAAAAGAAATTTAAAAAGACCTAAACTAATGGAAAGACATTCCGTGTTCATGGACTGGAAGAATAAATATTGTGAAGATGTCAATCTTGCCCAAACTGATTTATAGATTCAATGCAATACCAATCAAAATCCCAACAGCTTACTTTATAGAATTAGAGAAGGCAATTACCAAATTCATCTGGAAGGGTAAGTGCACCCGAATAGCCAAAAGTATTCTAAAAAAGAAGAGCAATGTGGGAGGACCTTGAAACATATTACAAAGCTACAGTGGTCAAAACAGCATGGTACTGGCATAAAGATAGACATATTGATCAGTGGAATAGAATTGAGAACCCAGAAATATACCCTCACCTATACAGTCAACTGGTTTTTGACAAACCTACCAAGCCCACGCTCATGGGAAAAAACAGTCTTTTCAACAAATGGTGTTGGGAGAACTGGATATCTATAACCAAAAGAATGAAAGAGGACCCCTATCTAACCCCCTATACAAGAATCAACTCAAAATGTATCAAAGATCTAAATATAAAAGCCAGGACCATAAAACTACTAGAAGAAAATGTATGGAAACATCTTCAAGACCTTGTAGTAGGTGGTGCTTTCTTGGACCTTACACCCAAAGCACGTGCAACAAAAGAAAAAGTAGATAAATGGGACCTCCTCAAAATTAAACACTTTTGCACCTCACAGGACTTTGTCAGAAGGGTGAAAAGGCAGCCAACTCAATGGGAAAAAATATTTGGAAATCACATATCTGATAAGGGTAAAATATCCAGGATATATAAAGAGATGTTACAACTCAACGATAAAAAGAAAATGACCCAATTAAAAAATGGGCCAAAGACTTGAATAGACATTTCTCCAAAGAAGAAATACAAATGGCAAAAAAACACATGAAGAAATGCTCAACATCACTCATGATTAGGGAAATGCAAATCAAAACTACAATGAGATATCATTTCTCACCTATCAGAATGGCCACTATTAAAAAGACAGAGAACTACAAGTGTTGGAGAGGATGTGGAGAGATAGGAACACTTCTTCACTGTTGGTGGGAATGCAGGATGGTACAACCATTATGGAGGACTGTTTGGTAGTTCCTAAAGAAGTTGAATATACACTTGCCACATGACCCTGCAAAACCACTACTGGGTCTATACCCAGAAGAACTGAGAGCAGTGACACGAACAGACATCTGCACACCAATGTTCATAGCAACATTATTCACCATTGCCAAAAGTTGGAAACAACCCAGGTGTCCACCAACAGATGAATGGATAAACAAACTGTGGTCTATTCACATGATGGAATATTATGCAGCTGTAAGAAGAAATGAAGTCATAAAGCATATGGCAACATGGACGAACCTGGAGGACATTATGTTGAGCGAAGCAAGCCAGACACAAAAGGTCAAATACTGTATGAATGCATTACTATGAACCAAATATATTGTGTAACATATTGTTTGATTCCCCCAAAAAAAATGTATATGTATCCATTACATTTAATTGAGAAATGTATATATTTATTCATCTGTGTTTACTTTTTAGTTTTTAATTGTTTATATTTTCGATTATTAAATGTACAAAATAAAGTAAAAAAAAAAAAAGTTAAAATAAATAAATAAATAAATCTACTTACAGAGCAACTAAAGAAGCCTGACATTTTTCATCAGAAATTTAAAAAACAAAAAATTGTGGTTCACAATTATTATCAGAAGAACTTTATTCAGAACTTCTGTCCTGAATAAGCCCAGAATTACAGGGAATGCCTTTTAGAAGCTTTGGGCTGGATGGCAGAGTGGCCTCATTAGTTGACATATGCAATTCCCATAACTTGACGCACACTTGTCTCCAAATACACACACAGATAGAAACGTCAAAACTAAGTGGACAGGACTCAGAAATTGTTCACCATTTTTTATTTTTCACTTCTCTGTCCTCTTCAGTAGGGCAAATAATTGAGACCGGTTATACTCTGTTAATTCTTTTGGTATAAATGTAAGTAACTTCCTGTCTTGATATTAGATTTGAAAATCTACTTGTCTACATAATCAGGATATTTAAGACCTTGAATGGGGAGACTTCCATTTTCTAGATTTTTCTCGGAGTAGCCTGTTAAGTTGGGCCATTAGAAATGGCCCAACTGTCTGTTCCTGGCCCCAGAACCTCTCCCCACGCCCCAACCCCGCCTTAGTAGAGGGATTGCTCTCGAAGTCACATACTGACCAGTGTTTTTATCCCATATTAAAGTCGGGCCTGATTAATACTTGTACTTTATTGTTCACTTAATCTTTACCCTACAAGTGGAAGCAGAGGACAGAGTTGTTAATTTTTATTAGGATTCTCATGCACCTGAGCAGTGTGGGGGCTATGATAAAAGCAAGATCTTTCCTTACCTAAGTTCTTTAGGAGACACAGAGGGAGAATTATGCCAAAGGTAACTATTACCACCAGAACACGGCCATCCACATACCAGGCTCTGAAAGGCATTTAAACGGTTACGTCATATTTTCTTAGAAAGTGACATTTTTTGTTTCAGATGGAAAATTTCACAATATAGTTTAATTAGTTTTACTATTGTTAATTTTTACCATTAGTTCTTTATCATGATTGAGGTTTTTATCGCAAACTCGTTAGTCCAACCATTACTCATCCCCTGCTGTCTCACTTCCACGTGATAGAAGGGCTATTTATCCCCCATTGGCCACACATGGCACACCTTTGAATTATTTAAACAGTTTCAAAGCTGAATGCACACATTGCATTCTGTCAGATTACATCTTGTCCTTTCAATTATTTAAAGAGAAAGTTCCTTTTTGTTTTGCTTGACTTCTACCAACGAGAAACAAGCCACCACAGGTAGGCATTTCGTTCCCTGATGCCATGTATTTGACCTTGAATCCTGAGGCTTGAACACTAGGACTTCTATGATTCTCCCTTGAAAGAAAGCAAAGAAACTAAGGCTGGTAAGAACTATTAAGCAAAAGGGAGTCAGAACATTCGGATGTGTCGAATGTGGCTACATTTGTTTTCCACATCTTTACTGAGGTTGGCTCATGTAAATTTTGTTTCCAAAATGCTATGTCCCTTCCTCAAGGAAGAGGCTAGGGTGTTGATTTTCCTGCATGTTCCACTTCTGTGTTTAAAATGCTCTGTATCTGTTCTATTCCATGGGATACAGATTTCATGCTCTTGGGGAAATACATTATCTACTGCTTGCAGCATTATAGTTGAATCTATCTTGGAAATGTTCCGATTCAAATGGCTGCCCCTGTTTCTTTCATTTATATATAGCCCCAAATAAATTTATCATTGAAACAACAAAGAAAAAAGTCAGCTTAGGGAAAATTTCGTTTCTGGAGTTTTCATAAACCAAAAACTTCAGTTAGTCCACATTTAAATTAAAAACATTTTAGTTATAGTATTAAAAAAGGTCTGTAACTTACGAAAATGTCTCTTCCTTTCCCATTAGAAACTTTATGGCAGAGGGCAGTTCATTTTTTACTATGAAGAGGTAGCTGAGCATTGCTAGGGGAAAATGAGAACACTTTCAGAAAGAAGATACCAAAGCTCATGTTGCAAGCTATATAAAAGATTACCAGCCTTCTTTTTAGACTGCCCTTCAATAAGATACAAAGACAGCTTTAGATACTCTAGCAGATTTGGTTTTAAATAAATGGCTATTGTCTATATTTTAATTTCCATGTGCCATTTTAGCAATGAGGATAACTGCTTGAATTATGTTAAAAATTCATGGGGCCACCCAACCACCAGATTTTGAAAAGATAAATAATGTTCATGTGCTTTAAAATAATGTATACAAAAGCATGTCTTTTTTACCTCCAGTGTTCTGTAGAGAGGTGGCTCCAAAAATTACCAGCTTCCCTGTGGTGCCAAAGACTTGTTCTCCCAGCTTTTCATAAACCATGCAGCCTATTTAAAAAAAAAAAATTGAGAAGAGAAGAAATGACAGGGTTCTAAAAATTTAAATAGCCAGAATTTCATTGTTCTATTGACCATTCTCCAGGTTATTTTGTACCTTTTCTCAGAATCATGCATAAAAGCCTTGTTGGCTTTTGCAAGGATGAAAACACTTATTATAAAATAACCTCTTGATACTTTACAGTGTCAGACATGACCACCATTTCTCCTTTTTCAATTGGCTACAAAAGTATTACAATGCAACTGTTTGGTCAAAAGGCTTATTTATCCCCATTTACCTAGAGGGAACTTCCTACTCAGATTTATATATATATATATATACCGGAGAAGGGGGATTGAACCCCAGACCTCATAGGTGGGAAGCTGGTGTTCAACCACTGAGCCACACTGGCTTCTCTGAGTTGGTTTTTTCATTTGTTTTGCTTGTTTTTTGTTTCTGTTTTTTAATGAGGCACCAGGAACCGAACCCAGGACCTCCTCTGTGGGAGGGCTGGAGCTCAACTGCTTGAGCCACATCTGTTTCCCCCACTCTGATTTTATTCTCAGGTCTGGTGTGTACCAATAAAATGAAGATTTGATTAAAAAGAAAAATTCTGATGGTTACGACTAAATAGTTCCTTTTGAATGAATTGCCTGAACTGATTAGACTAACAAAGAATTATCTTAATGGCATTCCACTGAAGCCTCAAGTGTCCTAAATATAATAAAAAAGCTTAGAAACATGTAATGAACATGATGCAGAATTCTGATCACTTGTAATATTTAGTTCAAGGATATGCAACTCACGAAAGAGCAGCATACAAATCTGCCAAAAGAATAATTTGGCAGTGCAAAAATTCTTAAGTATTCAACCAGCTCATCTCAATAAATACTAAAATTCCAACCTATTCATTTTTTAAAAAGCGTTTACAGTTCTTTATAACATTTTATTAACTAACTAGCTCATGTTTTCAAAAGGTTCACAGAAAGCAATATATGGGTCATGCTATAATTAAACCTTTGTTTAATCTCTTATATGACTGGTGTTTAAAGTAAACAATGATTTAGATCCTCAATTTAATAGAAAATGTTCCAGTTAAATGCAGTCATCTATGTACAATAACAGTTGGCTAACATGGTTTTAGCTAATGTAAAAGTCAAAGTATTACAAACAAAATCCAGTGTCCCCAGAATGGAAAATAAACACTTCAGGTCTGACACTGCCCAGGGTATTTGAAGGCTCTTCACAGTGTGCTCATTCCCACATTGCCTCGGGAATAACATTTTCTCTTTGGAATATGCACAAAAGAGAATGAAAGCTCTGTTTACTTTCAGAACCTTGGAGGCTAGAATACAAAAACATGGGATCCTTGTTCTGAATTTGTCGAGATTCAAGGAGAAAGTGAAGCCTTTAAAATGAAGTCATCTTTAACCAGAAGAACAGGTATAATTGAGGGTTCACTTTATATGGCCATGATGCTTCTTCCTTGTCCATGAAAATTGAGCTTTTATTTTCTCTAGGTCAGAATCACGATAGGGTTTTCAGTTACTGTAGCTGAAAGCACTCTTTCTCTTTTATAATCAAGCTGCTGAACAGGGAGGACATCATTTGTTCACAATATCACCATGAAAACCATTCACTCTGGCCCTAATAAAATTAGATGTAAGTCTCAGCTTACCTGTTTCCTTTGAACAGATCAATAGAAGGTTTATTGAATATATAGACAGCAATGTCACAGAAGTCAAAAGTATCCTAAAGCAAAGAAAATAGGTCTTGTTATAATCACTGAGAAGGAACATACTCTGACCTTGCATTTTATTTAGAAGGGCAAAGGCTTACTTATACAGTTAACATAATTTGTTAACAGTATCCAAATCTTGGGACCTATTCATCACCCCTCTTTAAAATCCTCAATAAAAATGTCCTACCAAAGAAAGAAGTGCTCATTAGAATTTCCTGAGTAACTCTAACTGTTTAAATCCTTTACGTAATTCAAAGCCCAAATAGCTTTCCTTTGCTTTCTGGAATCATTTCAGTTGAGATGACTTTAACATAACACTATGAAAGAAAATGTTTGTCATTCATGGTGTATACTCTGTTACACCTGTGACAGAGAGGGTGGTTAAGAGGTGTGAGGACGGGGTGAAGGGAGAGCCTTGCAGTGACCCTTTAGGATGGTGACCATGTGACTTTGGGCAACTAATTTCTCCCATCCCTAGATTCCTCCCTAACCTATAATATAAAGACACAAACCAATGTCTGAGGTTCTTTTCACCTAACACTCTATGGCTATTTTTGAATCTATATATTGGTCCCCTGGGATAATTCACCTTTTTTGTACCTGGTTCCTCTTAAAAGAATAAGCACCTCTTTTAACTAGAGGGGGAATTTTGACAATTGAGCATAACGAAGACTTTTTTGAATGACGAATTCATGTTTTTATCTGAGTACATCTGGCTCATTATCAAGCCCTCCTCAAGAAAAAGCAGTTAAAATGATGTGGGAGAGGACATTGATTATTTCTGAATCATTTGGTTAAAACAGACATAATAATTGAAAAATAAAGCCTATTTATTACAAAGGGAAAAAAAAAAAAAAAGATTTCAGTCCCAAAATAAAACCACTCACTTCCTGATGTAGGGAAATATATCCCCAGGACAATACATTACTGCGATTGATTCCACATTTGGGTAATTAAAGGCAGTTCTTTTTCCAGCGAGTGCTCTTGAAAGGCACAGGGAATATAGCAAGCAGCTCTCTGTGCGGCCGTCTCCCGCCCAAGCCTTCCCCAACCCTGCACGCCTGTGGCACTGCCCTTAGGCCCAGCTCAAATGGCACACCTGCTGCGCCTTCCCTTGCCCTGGCGGAAGGACTGCTCCTTAGCGCTCTCACGTCCCACAGCATTTTGCTTCTCCTTCATGCAGTGCAGTCACGAGGAGATAAGCGGTGAGGATGGGACCCGTCAGTGGCAGAGCAGTGACTGCCAGACACTGGCCAGAAAATCTGAGCGGCACAGAGCTCAGGAGAAGTAAAACCAACCCTGGGAGAAAAATAGAAAACCCAACACTCTGGGTGAAGGCCAAACTGACCCGCCAATACAGGTGAACTTAGGTTAAGATGGGACTGGAAGGAAGAGCTTTCAGTTATGAATTTACTTAGCTAAGACACTTGAGTGAGGAGGGTGATTAAGAGGGTAAGTCCCTTTTTATCTCTTCTGGTGGAGGAACCGAAGAAACTGAGAGTAAGCATGTAAGCATTTGTTAACCAGTGCGATAGTTTTAAGATAAGTAATGGAACATGATTTGATATGCACTGTCAGAGAAGAAGATGTGGGGCGTAATTGTGGTGCGATTTTTTTGCTTTTCATGTTAGAAGACAAATGATATTTAAGTTGAAGAAGCAAGCTTTGAGTTTGTGTTTAGGGTCTCTTAGCTGGCTAGGGCTGCTGTCACCAATTCCACAGACTGGTTGGTGTGAACATGAGAAATGTATCACCCCACAATTCTGGAACTAGAAGTTCAAGATCAAGGTGTCGGCAGGACCATGCCTACTCTGAAGTCTGCAGTGTGCTGGTGGCTTGAGGGCCACCCATCTTGGCCTCTGTCACATGGCCATCTGTCTCCTTCTGTCTCCTACTCCTTGGTCCAAATTTCCTCTGCTTATAAGGACTCTGCCATATTGGATTAAGGGCCTCTCTGATTCCGTCTGGCCTCACCTTCACTCATAACATCTTCAAAGACCCTGTTTACAAATGGGTTCACATCCACAGGATCAGGGTTCAGGACTTGAACATGTCTTTGTGTTAACAAAGTTAACGGTGACACTGAACTCTAAGTGGCAACTCCCAAATGTGCACCCAACAGGCCTAGAGGATCTCCGTGTGGCCCGGATTGGCATGGGCTTCCCAGTGGGGGAGAGGATAGATGCCATCTTAGGACAGGCTGTGCACTGTTCTGGAGTGGCCATGCGCCCTGTAAGGTCCACTCTCCTGGGACGGACCTGGTGAGGAAAGGGGAGATTACTGCTGGGCCCAAGGCTAATGTAATCAAGGTTATGGCCTTGCAGAAACTCTAGCCTAACAGGAGGGGATGATTAATATCTACAAAGTAATTTGCCAAAGGTCCTGAGCCTGGGAGAACTGGGTCCCTGTTAGCAGAAGAAACATTCTAAGGAAACATCGCTGGTGCTCCCCTCAGCTAGCAGCCCCTGGAACTACGTGGTTCCTGCACATGGCTGCCCCTTTACGCAATCCATCTGGTAGAATCTCTTTGTAGATGATGCTCAGCTGGACCCGGGTGCTTCATAAATTCCTATCACCCTTCTTTCTTTTCGAGTGGCAGAAAAGTGCTGATCAGGAAAGATTTTAGCAGGGTACTCCCCTATCTACTTCCCCACACCTAAAAACAGCAAAATGAGGTACTTCCACAGTGATGAAAACAAGCCCCTTGCTCTCATGAGACACGGCATTGCATCACAGAGAAAAGGGCTCATGGTGAGAGTCCAAAACCTTTGCTTTTAGTCCAATCTCTGAAGTCTCTCTTCTCCATACCTCCCAAAATAAAGAACTTCCCTTCAGATACCGAACCAACTATAAAACAAAATCTTTTTTCTACCCATCAGGTTACTAAGAGGCAAAATGCAGAGTGTCTAACATTCTAAGAATGCTTTAGACTATAACAGAATCTGGCATTAATGGGAATGAAATTTAGAAAAGTACACCTCCTATTCTAGATTCCTAGGCTGTTTAAAGCAAATACCATGAAATGGTTCGTCTTGAACAATGGGAATTTATTAGCTTACAGTTTTCAAGGCTGAGAAAATATCCAAATCAAGACATCGTCAAGGCAATGCTTTCTTCCTGAAGACCACCTGGCAATCCTTGGCTCCTCTGCCACATGGCAAGGCACATGGCAGTGTCTGCTGGTCTCTCCCTTCTCTTCTGGGTTTTACTGATTTCAGTTTCTTGCTTCCCTGGCTTCCTCTCTCCCTCTCTCCCTCCCTCCCTTCCTCTTTCTCTCTTTCTTTCTTCATTCCATTTATAAAGGACTCCAGTAATAGCATTATTATCCTGAATGTGGTAGGTCACTCCTTAACTGAAGTAGCCTCATCAAAAGATTCTACTTACAATGGGTTTATACCCACAGGAATGGATTAAATGTAAGAACACATTTTTCTGGGATACAAACAGCTTCAAACCACCACACCTCCTTATTAGAGTCTTAAAAAGAAGCAACAATTTGTCTAATTGGCTAAAATAGATCCTAGAATATTTTAAGAGGATCAAATCAGAGATGTCTTGAGACACAGAAAATATGACATCTAAAAGAAGGAGCAAGAAGGAATGACCCAAGAGAATGCAATGATTTATTTGAAAATTTCTTCCATTTTGAGCAAGATGGTACCCCTATTTTTCCAAATAGATATTTGTACATATCAGTATGGTTTCCAACGGTTTCCTGAAGGAGAAACACAAACTGGTTTTCCTGTCTACAAAGAGGACTACAAGTGGTTCATTTTTTCATATCATCTGGATATCATTTAAGCATCTATACTGCTAACAATTGACCAGATGTTTTAATAAGGCAAGGCAAGAGCTACTTGCTGAAAAAAGGCATGTTTAGATGGGAACTAAACTTTAGCTTATCTGGGACCAAAGCAATAGATAACTGACTTGTCAAGGTGTTGATATTTCAGACCTAATAAATTATGTTCAGCCTCGAAGGAAAAGATCTAGAACATGTAACTGCAAATGGGCTGTGGGGGAGAGGTGGCAAGAGAGTTAGTCCTGGAAAGAATGTGGTCAGGAATTTCTTGAGAACCCATGGGTCACCAAGGCTTTAAAAGATGTAATGCAGGGACATCTTATAAGATTTTATATAACACTGGCCACCTGAAACTTAGAATTATAGACTTCTGGATTAGGAAGAGAACAGCTTAATAGCAATTCACACCTGAAGCTTCTCACCCAGTACATGAAACCTCAATGTTTCATGCTAACACAAAACCACGCAGGTTCTGCAAAGCAGTCTAACAACAGGGAGCACGTTATGCGGCCCATTCTGTTTCTGGAAAGTTCTGTGTTTTGGAACTGAGACTGAGCTGAAATCACCCTTGCTACTTTTTACACTTTGATCCCCATTTTACCCTCTGGACCTACTTGAATGTATTTGAAATCTGACCCAGCTTCTACCTAACAGTCCTTCTGATGATATTCATTGTAAGATAGTGCTCTATGACTTAAATATCTCCAGTTCTTTGAGCTGCTCATCCTGTGATGAGGTTTTCAGGTTGTCTACATGGTCCAGTCATGGTCCATTTTCTCAACCATTCCTTCTAAAGGCTGTTTGCTGATGTTACAATTCTGTAACACGAGATTTGATCCAAACAGTGCAAAGCACGGTAGCATTATTAATTTATTTGAATCAGACATCATGCTTCTTTTTAGGCAACCTTTTGGGGGATTTATTTTTATGGCAGCCACATCTTTTCATTCTTATTGAGCTTCAGGTGTGAACTGCTATTAAGCTAAGTCTTCCTGGTTCCATCCTTGTGTACTTAGTTTCTTGGGAGCTAAGAGCAGAACTACATTTACTTCTATTACATTTATCTTTCCAGTCTTGGGATAATTTTTAAATTGTTGATTCTTTCTCTTATGTATTAACTACCTCATCTGGCTTCATATCTTGAGTATGCCATCATCCAAGTCACTGGTACTAACCTTAAATAGAACAAGATCATCTGTAAATGGCCCATCACACAGCCAATTGCTCAAGCCAGAAACCTGGTAGTCATCCTTGATCTCTTACTGGTTCCCTCATCCCTCATGTCCAATTCATTAGCAAGTGTCCCATCATTCCTACCTCCAAAATATATCCCAAGTACACATACTTTTTTCCATCTCCACCGCTACCACTCTAGTCCAAGCCACCATCATCTTTATTTTCTCGGTAACTGTGATAGTCTTTTACCCATTTCCCTTTTCTTGTCCCTGATCCATCCTCCACCCAGCATGCAGGGTAATCTTTTTATTTTATTGATTTATTATGTCTCTACTAGAGTGTCAGACAGACCATGACTGCTTCATTCACGTACTTACCAATTTACATACAACACTAAACACAGCACATAGCAGACTCTTAATAAGTATGTTGAATACATGAATTTACAAATATTACAATATCATTCACTTGTCATGTGAGACTATGACAAATATCTTGCTAAAATCAAGATACATTATGCCAGAGGTACAGCCAACACCTACTCTCCAGTTCATCGGCATCGCCCAGGACAACTGACAAAACGCTGATGATGGACAACACCCATCCCCAAAAGCAAAAAGTATCTACCACTGCAAGCAAGCAGTTCCTTCCATCTGCCCCATAAGGTCTAAACTCCCTCTCAATCTGAAAAAAGGGCCGGCATCACCATCTCCAAGTCCTCAGGATTGAGGAATGAACAAACATAAGGAGGGAATGCAACCATGGACCAAAGTAGAATTATTATTATTGTAGTAACAGAAGAACTTGTAATATTGATACAAAGATTGCAGTTACCAGAGGTTCTGAGGGGAGGGAGAGGGAAAAATAAGTGGAACATAGGGCATTTTTAGGGCATTGGAATTGTACTGCATGATACAGGCCATTATATGTTTTGTCAAAACCTAAAAAATTGTATGAGTGTAAACCATAATATAAACTATTGACCATGGTTAGGAGCAATGCTTCAGTATTTGTTCACCAATTTTAACAAATGTACCATATTCATGTAAGATGTTATTAATAGGGGAAAATGTGAGGTGGGGTGTGGGTATATGGGAATCCCCTATATTTTCAGTGTAACTTTCCTGTAACCTAAAACTTCTTTTAAAAATAAATTTTTTTTTAAAAGAAACATTATGCCAAGTAGCCCTGTGACTACTAATCGCAAAAGACAAAGTAAGCTTAGCACAGCTCTTTAGGAAAACTCTGTTGGCCTCTACAGAGCAATATTTTCTTTGGTAATTGCACATAAACAAGCTGTTTAATAATTTGCTCTAAAATGTTCATTGGTATCTACCTTTTACCACTTTTGAAAAGCTGGATGAAATTGGTCCATCTCCAATCCTTCTGTTCTCTGTGATTTCTTAAATATTTCTGACAGCAGCCCTAGATATATTTACTTTATTTGTGACAAGAAAATTTTGGATTGCATTTTAAACAATGAACATCTATTTTTAAAATAGATAAACATTTTAAAAACAGATAAACATCTATTTTTAAAACATTTATTTGCCATTGTGTTGAATCATATTACCAGGGCTGTAATTCTTTGTTCTTCCGTGTTTTACCCAAAGATTACATAATAATGTTATAATAAATTTCATTTCTTTTTCAGTACTACATGCTAATAAAATAGAAAGCTATCACAATAAATGGAACCAAACCATTTAAGGTGACTGAAATGTTCTATATTTCATGAATGCGGTGGTGATTATTGAATTCTGCCCTTAAAATTGGGGAATTTTATTGTATATAAATTATACCCCAATAAAGTTAATTTCAAAAACAACACTTGGGGGGGTGAACCTGTATTTTAAAAACCTAGCTTTATAACAAGAAATCATACGACAAACTCCCAACCCCGCATCAGAGCCTTTGAAGGGCCGGAGGTGAAGCGGCACTCGTTGCTGCTGATCCAGAAATAGCTCGGATGGGAGGAAGGGGGTGGCGCCACCCGGGTGAGTGTTGTCAACTCCTCCAGCTTCCATTCCTCTCAGAATAGAGAACCCTTTCCAACCCTCTAAGACATGGCGCTCTGTCCTCTCCATTGCCAAATTTAAAGCAGCAATTCCTGAAGATCTTGTTAAAGGGAAGATTCTGAGTCAGTAGGTCTGGGGTGGGTCTTGAGATTCTTCATTTCTAACAAACTCCATGGGCCAAGCTCTGAGCAGCTGAGCGCACGCTCTGGCCCTGCGGAGCACGCAGCTCCTTCACTTCTGTTTCTCACAGCTGCTGGAGTAGCATCGCATCGTCTGCCACACTGTCTGCCCGTGGGGTGCCGTGGCAACAGGAGTGATTACCGGGGACGCGGGCCCCAGCACTGCCCAGACGGGACTGCAATGAGGGGAGGCATTTACAGCGAAACCTTGATTACTCCCCTGGGTCCCCTGACTGGCTCGGTGTGAGGAGGGAGCTCTTCTTTTACTTTCTTTAGCTGACTTCCTCAGGGCGTTAGGACATTACTTACTTCACCACAGTATATTGAGGAATTATTTCCAATGCCGTCTCCCACCCTGCCCCACCCTCTAGTATTTCTCCCTCCAAAAGGGATCTGCATCTTAACACACTATCTAGTGAAGGGGATGTGGCTCAGGCGACTGGGCTCCCGCCTAACACACGGGAGGTCCATGGTTTGGTTCCCGGTGCCTCCTAAAGAACACAGTGAGCTGGCGCCACAGATATGTGCAACAAGCGTACGCAACAAGAGACACAAGAAGAAAAACATAATGAGAGACACAACAAAGAGCAGAGGTTCCCAGTGCCTCCTAAAGAAAATGAGCAAGACAGCAAGCTGATGCGAGGGGCAGGTGCAGCAAGCTGACACAACAAGATGATGCAACAAGAGACACAAGAAGAAAAATATAATGGGAGACTCAACAAAGCAGGGAATGGAGGTGGCTCAAGCAATTAGGCGCCTCCCTCCCACATTGGAGGTCCTGGGTTCAGTTCCTGGTACCTCCTAAAGATACAGCACACAGCAAGTGCAAACAATGAGGGGGTGGGGAGAAATAAATAAATAAATAAATCTTTAAAAAAAAACCCATACTATCTAATCCTTACTCTTCTAATTCCAGTTAGTAAAGTATGAAACTTTACCATCCTCAATTAAATGAACAGAAAAATCTGTATAGAAAACTCCCCATGCTGGAGGAACAGTGGTCTTTATTACCTGTCATCATCTCCCCCCAACCCACATCCCCCTCACTCCTAAACTCATAGGCATACATGTTCTTCAAGGCTGACTATCTACAGGGAAATATAATATTTACAAGAAACTTATATTCTTCAAAGGCAGAATTAAAGAAACTATAGGAAACATACTGTTTTCTGGCCACACATCTTTCTCCAGGCCTCCGTTCTGTCGTCAGCCTCTCCCTCATTCTTTTTTACTTCCTACCTTCCCAGTCTCTACTCACCTGCACTTACAGAACGCTTTCCCATTCATTCATGCCATATCTCTACTAACTCTTCCTGACTTCCCACCCCAACCCCAATTCTTCCTAAGGGAAATATTTGTATGAAGTGAGTAAAGAGCTAAAAACACTGCTGAAGAGAGTACAGTATCAGGTCAACATGGGGGACCCAATTGAGGAGGGAGGCCATGAATTTCAAGTGTGGCTCATCTATGTGGCTGAAGGTCAGATTCCGGAATATGTCCGCCAATGTGACAGAGAGCCAGTGGAGAAAGGAAGTTTTTAGGGCATGGCAAAAGAGTAGTTTCACGTAAGGTCCTGTGACATCTGAGTTGGACAGGGAAAGATGCACAGACCAGAGGTTCTCAATGAGGAGAAAAGACAGGAACAGAGAGAGTAACTGAGGGAGGAGCCTGGAAGTAGAGGAGACTGTGGTCAGAACCAGGATGGCAGAGGCAGCTTGGTTCCCAACCTGGGGTAGCCAGGCCATTGGGATGCTTAAGTGGAAAGAAAAGGGGACACAGAAGAAGAATCATTTATTTAATGAGAGCTCAAGTGGAAGGAGACAGTGAGGAGAGAAGGGCAAGGGATTGAGTCCCTAATCCATGCAAAAATATTAAATATTTTCAAAAATCCAAAGTTATTTTTATATATTAATGAGTTTCCTAGAACATTAATTTATTTTTATGGGGCTTAAATTTAAAACTTTATTGATTAGTAGTTATAAATTTTGTGATACTTTATGCCAGGCCCATGCCAAGCACTATTTTTTTTTTAGATCCTTTAAAATTTCCTTCAATGGTGTTTTCTAGTTTTCAGTGTACACATCTTGTACTTTTATGTTAAATTTATTCCTAAGAATTTTATTCTTTCTGATGCAGTTGTAAATGGAATTGTTCCCTACTATTATTAACTCCACCCAGGAATAGACTGGCTTGGAGTTTACAAAGCTTTTCACATTTGATGGTTATAACAACCCTGTTGGGTAGGTTTAATTATAATCCTTTTAGAGAGGAGAAAACGAATGCTCAGAGAAGTTAAGAGCCTTGCCCAAATCATTCAGCTAGAAATGGCAACTCTGAGATTCAAACTCAGGTCTTCTAACTCTAGCCCAATACTCAGTCTTACACCACACGGCATTTCATGGACACATGACCGCTGCTATATCAACAGCACATTTCCTCTTTTTATTTATTTATTTATTTATTTATTCCCCCCGTTGTTTTGCACTCGCTGTCTGCTCTCTGCATGTTCTTCTATGTCTGATTGTCTTCTCTTTAGGTGGCACCAGGAACCGATCCCAGGACTTTCCGGAGTGGAGAGAAGCTTCTCAATCTTTTCTGTCACCTCAGCTCCCTGGTCTGCTGTGTCTCTCATTGCCTCTTTTCTGTGTCTCTTTTTGTTGTGTCATCTTGCTGCGCCAGCTCTCCGTGCAGGCCAGCACTCCTGCATGGGCCAGCTCCCCGCTCGGGCCAGCTCACCATGTGAGCCAGCTTGCTTTTCACCCAGAGGCCCTGGGAATCGAACCCTGGACCTCTTATATGGTAGACAGGAGCCCAATCACTTGAGCCACATTTGCTTCCCCACATTTCCTCTTGCCGTGTAGTGCAGAGAAGAGCACAAGATTTGGAATCAGACATACCTGGGTTCCAGTCCCAATTCCACCTCTCAACTATCTAACCTCATGGAAGTGCAGGTGACTCAGAATAAAAGAAGGATGGAAATTACTGGATTTAAGTACCTGGCCTATGGCAGGCATAAAATCATTTCCCCCTTAAACGGCATCTCTTGGGCACATTTTTATCTATATGCCACTTGAAATGACTTAAACAGCATTTTTATGTATGTTCTGACATTTATTTAATGACATTCCATTCTGCTGATACTGTTAACAAAGCCTAAAATTAAAAAATCTTCAAGGTCATATTAGGTATTTGAAATTATTCTTGTAATTTGCATAATCATCAAAAAAGTCCTAGTTATAAGTACAATCTATATGTAGAGGACTGTCAAAATTTATATCTCTAGCCCAGCACTTTTTTTTAAAATGCTTCATTTACAGATAATATTATTACTTATCCCTATTTTGCAGATAAGAAAAAGATTCTCAGGTTAGGTATCTTGTCTGAAGTTACATAGTCAGTGTCAGAGCAATTAAATCTGGGTGGTGTGATTCCAAAGCCCTTATCCCCCACACCATACTGCCTGCCACAGTCAAATGTTCACGGAAGAACAATAGTGTAAAATAAAAGACCTTAAGGGAGCGGATGTGGCTCAAGCAGTTGAGCACTCACCTCCCACGTGGGAGGTCCCGGGTTCAGTTTCCGGTACCTCCTGAAAAAACAAAAACAAACAACAAGCAAAACAAACAAAAAAACCAATTCAGAGAAGCCGATGTGGCTCAGTGGTGGAGCGCTGGCTTCCCACATACAAGGTCCCAGGTTCAATCCCTAGCTCCCAGTGCCTCAAAAAAATAAAATAAAATAAAATAAAAGAAAAGAAAAAGAAAAATTATATATATATAATTTATATATATATATATATATAACACCTAAGCACAAGACAAAAAAACCTAGGATGAAATATATCAAAAATGTTAACAGAGCTTGTGTTTTAACCGTGAGGCCTTGGGTGGTTTCTTTCTACTTTTATATAGTTTATTTCTTATTTTATGCATTTCCAAAATGGTCTTTAATAATTATCTCACTTTTACAATTAAGAGCCTGAAATGAAAAAATATAATCATTCAAACAATAGCATTATTATCCTGATACTTTTTATTACCGCAGGGGTCGCATTTGTTTAAGTACCAAGCTCATTAAAATAGTCCCTATTCCATAAAGGAGCTCACAAAACACCCACAGAAAGGAGCAGAAACATAATTATTCAATCCCAAAGTGGACTTTCTAGTCACTAAATCCTGATTAAAATTTCAAAATTCTGAAGGTCCGAGGACCAATGCAATAGGATCTAGCAGCATGGAATTATTTGTAGTACTTACAAATTGGAATGGGGATTAAAAGGATGGCTTTAAAAGGCTGGGAAAGGGAGCCAGTGGGGATGAATTATTTGTACCGTTTCTTTCCATGTAGGTAAATATAAATTCTTTGGTGCAAAGTTTCTCTTAAACTAGCCTCACTGTTGGTTAGTTTCTTTTACTTTTTGTCTCGAGAAAGAAATATGTCCTGCTGGTGGCCAAATCAAATAATAACTAATATAAATCCTAAAAAGAAAGACACAGAGGTATGCAGATAGAAATAGAATTTATCAGTGTAGTTGGTACTTTGTGAAGTTAAAAATGTTAGGAGGTCAGAGTTTAAAAGAGGAAGCTGTACTGGTAGGAAGAAAGCCATGTGCTCCCCCATTTCCTGTTTTTGCCTGCACTCTTTGGTAGACGGCCGTGGGTTTTGTGGGCTCTCCATTTATAACTCCTGATACGTCCTCTTCCTCCTCTTCTTCCACCCCACAAGGACAAGTGTTTTCCCTTCTCCTCAAACCTAGATCCTTACCCTTATCATACGCTAAAGATGAGAGCAACAGGTTAACGCCCAAATAGCTGAGGAAAAGTCCATATAACCACTGCAATAAAGGAACGTACGGTTCTCGGTGGATGTTTTGAACTTTCCTTCCAGCAAGAATGATGGATTTGGGCTTCATTCATACTTCCCCACTCTGTTTCCCTGGGAACGATGTACATTTAAGGAGAGATGGGAGGGTAAAGAGGAAGACACGATGGACAGGCATGTTCCCTCCTCCCACCAATTAGTGTCTCCTGGGCAACTTACTGAAACTCTGAGTCTTAATTTATCTATAAAATGAAGGTGATAAATAGAGTTGGTATAAAGATCCAATGAAGCAATGTATAATTTGTAACTATCTTCTCTTTCTTTAACAAGTCTTTAAAAATGTAAAAACGATTCTTAGCTAGCAGGCCATACAAAAACAGGTTGTGGTAGCTTTGGTTGGCCGACTCTGATATAGATTTAGATTATTGATAGCATGTGCCTGTCATAAGGTGAAATCTGTGGGCCCTGGAACAAAGCAAAACTAATAAGACCACACAGGGACAGTTTTCCAATCGAATAAAACAACTACCATTCCATGAGTAATATAAGTTCAAGCTCACCTTGGAAATCCATATTTCGAGAATGTACTTAACCTGACCTACCATGCTGATAGATACCTGACCTCCTGGAAGCCTGACGAATGAACAGAAAAGGCTTTCTATGCATCAAGAAGGTGCAGGATGCTGTTAAACTCAGACAGCAAAGCATAGTGGGGTTGCCTCTTGCAGACTAAGAATAATAGAGGTCACACTGTTGTCTTTGGGTAGCACTAAGCACCTGACACAACTCAGCATAAACAGGGCTGTGATAACTCAGTGTACACATCTTGCATGCCACATACATGCACACACTCCTACATCTCTGGGGCCAAGAGACTTGACTTCTTGGAACCCCTTATCAGGCACATCGTAGATGACTCACAGCACAAATGCTCAACTTTTTAAAACAATGGGTGGGACTCAGCTCCTACACACGCCAACTCTTTCTGTTTACAAAGCAGGCACTCATTTTTAGCACAAGAACAACTTTCCAATTTCCCTATTTCTGTAAAGCTTCTTAAGCCAAGGAATTTCAAAGGAGTTAAATGGCACTGCCACTGTCCTTTTTACAAGTATTTCAGATGTTGGCAAGCCCGAATGTGCCATTTCTCCTCTTCTAGTATTATTATTTGCAAACAAGAGACTCTGTGCCAAGGATTTTTGCTGCCAGCTGAAGGACAACAATCTTTGCTTCAGATCATTTCTAAGGAGCCATGACTATAACTCAAAGAATGTTAAGAACAAGTAACTGATTGACAAAATGGAAGATAAACATGACTATACCCATGGACCTCCCAGGATCACCCGGAAGAGCAGGGTTCCTTTATTGACTTTCCCTGAACCACCCCATTTGTATATTACAAGATCCCATTTGGGTCTCTTTTCTTAGGAGGCAAAGAACAGCCTGCTAAGGAGTGCACAGAGAAAACTACTTAACACTTAGTAGAACTAACTCAGTAAATATTACACTGGCCATCTTTGTTACTATTTTGCCAAGAGTAAAATTATCATCTTGTGGTGTCATTCAAACTTTTTGGGATATATATATAACTATATATATATATACACTAAAGCAATGACAGTTCAAGAACATGCAGAGTATTTGCAATAGCACAATACACATTCTCTCCAACTTAGCAGAATTGGCTGAAAAAATATTTAGAAACATCAGAGCTATGCTGAGGTAGTTAACAGTATTTCTATCTACCCTTCATTTAGTCTCAATTGTAAAACACTGAATTTAAAGAGAGAAGGGAACTCATAGTCTGACCTTTGTTTACAAAGACCCTCATTTTACAGACTTACCCTCACTGGCATGGCTATTTACTGGTTTGTAAACACTATAATGGTAGAAAATAAAATGCTGCATCTTTTGGGGGTAGAGTAATAAATGGTCCACAAAGGCAAAACAAAGCAAACAACAAAAGAATTCACCTATAATTGAAGCAAAGTGAAGCAAAGTGAAGGCAGTTGTGAATTGACAATGGCAATCACTGTCCTTTTGCAAATAGCAGTTTAACAACAAATGCCCTTTTAGTAATGAAATACTAACCTCATACAGTATTTCCTAACAGTCCCTGAACTCTTGAATTTTCAAAAGGAGGCAACATGCCCAGGAAAGGAAATAATGGGTAGTGAGTCCCATGCTAACCTTGTGATTACAATTACATCTCCACAGCCTACTAAAAATGAGAGTGAATTAAACTATCAGTTGATTTTTCCCTCTGATAAGTATGTAAGAATTACAAGAGCCATTGTTTCACCCTAAAGCCTAGTTCTTGGTGTTGCAATATCTAATTTATTACATATTCGTTCATGCCCTCATTTCAGTGAAGTATTTACTTAGAAACTGCTATATGCAAGCACTATTCTGGATCTTGGTGGGGCAGAGGTTGAATTTGAACAAGGAAAAATTAGACATTAATACTGCCCTTATAAGACTCAGAATTCAATAGGGAAGGTGTGACAGTTTGAAATTATTTTTGTGAATTGCAAAAAGATAAATATTATGTCTGTAAACTAATCTCTTCTTCTGGCTGTACCCTTTGATTATATTGGATTCATCTGAGGGACCCTTGATTAAATTACCTGTTAAGATTAGGGCTTTGCTGCCAGTTGGGCCCTACTTTGGAATTTATGCTCCCCAGTGTGACAGAGTTGGACTCAGTTGTGGTTTCCCTACACATGGCTCTTGTGCCCCTCCTATTTGAATCTATAGTTAGTAGTAGAATTGATAGGTTTATGTCCAAGAGACTTAAATCTTTGGGCTGTCCATGTGCCATTTGGGCCCTGAATCTCAACAGAGTTGCAACATCTACTCTCCAGTTCATTGGACTCACCCAGGACAACTAACAAGGAGATGATGATGGACAACTCCCATTCCAAGGAACAGAGATAGTCTGCAACTGCACATAAGATAGGCCCATCCATCTGCCCCATGGGATCTAAGCCCACTCTCAATTAGAGGAGGAGTGGGTATCACATCCCAGAATCCTCAGGATTGAGGAATAAACTATGGCCCAAAGTAGACTTACTGGTATTCTACTATAGACTTATTGTGATTCTAGCAATGGAAGAACTTTTATCTTTGATGTGGAGGCAGTGGCCACTGAAGGTTCTCAGGGGAGGGAGAGGAAAAAATAGGTGTAATATGGGGGTATTTTTGGGACTTGGGAATTGTCCTGAATGACATTGCAATGACAGGTACAGGCCATTATATATCTTGTCATAACTTACAAGATTGCGCAGGACAGAGTGTAAACTACAATGTAAACTATAATCCACACTTAGTGGCAATGCTCTAATATGTGTTCATCAATTGTAACAAGTGTACCACACTAATGAAGGATATTGTTAATGTGGGGAAATGTGAGAGGGGTAGGGAGCAGGACATATGGGAATCCTCTATATTTTTTATGTAACATTTAAGTAATCTAAGTATCTTAAGAAAAAAAGTATTTTAAAAAAATTAGGACTTTAATTCAACCATGTTAGTAAGTCATGACTCAGGCTGAGGCTCTGCCCCCTTGATGGGCAGATATAAATGGACACTCATTCAAGAAGGTATGTGGGAAGAGAGAAAGCTCTATCATTTTTTATCCTGGGGTCCCAGGGAGAGATGAGCCACTCACCTGGTAGGTTGCAGCTGACCTTGGGAAGAAAACAGAACAGCTGAGAAGGCCCAGAAAGAAACAAGCCCTATGCCAGGAGAGAGAAGAAGCCCTGAGAGACAAGCTCTATGTCAGCCTGCAACTGAGAGAGAGGAAGCCCAGAGGGGAAGGCTGAACCCTCACAGAGATCAGCGACCATCTTGCTTCAACACGTGGCAACTGACTTTGGTGAGAAAGCAACCTTGAGCTGGACTCTTTAGGGCATTGTAACTGTAAACTTTTACCCTATATAAACAAACACCCTTTATAAAAGCCAACAGATTTCTGGTACTTTCCATTGGCACCCCTTTGGAAGACAGAGGAAAGATACATGCCTCAAGAATGGAAGTGATATCACTTAAACTGAAAATGAAAGGCAGGGAGAGCCTCCCTTCCACCTGGGAGGATCAGAGAAACTTTTCTGGAGGAGATGGCCCCTGACTGGGCCATACAGGAAGGGCAGGATTCAGAAGCATGGCACTGAAACCAGGGTTGGGGTGGGGAGGTGGACAGGTGGAGGAGACAGGCACTGGTGCAGGAGGGCTCCACAGAAAAGCGGGTAGTTAGCGAGGCTGAAGCAGAGACCATCTGAAGGGAAACAAGGTTGAAAAGATCATTTAGAACAGGTAGCACGGCAATGATTCCTCATTCTAGCCCTCGTAGCCTATCTACACTGAAAATGTTTTCTTTCCTCAAGTTTTCTACAGGTAAGAGGAAAGGGAAGAAACCTATTGCACTGGTTTTACACTCTCTGAAAAACAGTTTCTCAACTATTTTTTCCCCTGAAAGCATGTGTGTTTTAGTTTGTCAAAGGGCTGCTGATGCAAAGTATTAGAAATGTGTTGGATTTTATAATGGGGATTTATTGGGGGTAAAAGCTTATAGTTCCAAGACCATGAAATGTCCAATTTGAGCCATCAGCAGAGATGCTTTCTCAACAAAGTCAGCTACTGTTGATCCTGGCATTGTGCCACATGGTGAAGCAAGATGGCCGCCCATCTCTGCAGAGGTCTCACCCTCCCCTCCAGAATCTACCATCTCTTGGAGCTCAGCTGTGAGCAACCAGGCATAGGGCTCATCTCTTAGGGTGCAGCAGCTTGGCATTATTTATAAATTCCAAAAATAGATATTGGATTATGTTTGTAAATGGGTCTATTCCTCTGGGCATGATTAAATTATGATTAGGGCTTTGATTGGGCCACGTCAGTAGGGTGTTGAGTGCCACCTTGGTGATTTGGGACTCACAGATAAAAGACATGGCAAAGGACAGAGTTGGAGTTCTGATGCTGAGTTTTGAGCTGGAGCCCAGGAAGTGAACACACAGGAGAAGAACAGAGTGGAATAGAGATGGCTCTTAGACATGGCAGAAGCCTGGGAGAGAGAGACAGAGCCATTCGCCTGATAGTCCACAGCTGGCCTTGTGGAGAGAGGAAAAGCCTAGAGAGCCTCATAATTTACAGCTGTTCTTGTGGAGAAAACAGAAAAGCAAGCCCTGGGAAAAGAGGAACCCAGGAAGCCTAAACCCTCACAGATGTCAGTAGCCATTTTGCTCCAACATGTGGCATAGACTTTGCTGAGGGAACTTATACTTTATAGCCTGGTAACTGTAAGCTTCTACCCCAAATAAATACCCTTTATAAAAACCAATTGATTTCTGGTATTTTGCATCAGCACCCTTTGGCTGACAAATACATAGAACTTCTCTTTTTTTGTGTGTGGGCACAACTGGAGTCTTTTTGCTCACATGGCAGAATCATACATGGCAGTTCCCTTTTTCCTGTGTCTGTCCATGTGAGTCCATTTATATCAGTCCCAGCGAGGGGGCGGGGACTCAACTTGAGTCAGGCCTCTCTGATGTAGTCCAATCAAAAGCCCTAAAGCAATCTCACCAAGTAATCTAATCAAAAGCACCTCAACTGAATTCAATGCAATTAAAGGGTATCATACCCAGGGGAATAGATTAGTTTACAAACATAATATTTCTCTTTTTAGAATACATAAAATAATCTCAAACTGCCACACTCCACCCTCTGAATTCCAAAAAGACATGTCTTTCCATATGCAAAATATACTCATTACATTACAGTATTTTAAAAGCTTTAAATCATTTCAGTAGCAATGCTAAGTGCAAAATCACATAAAAATCAGTTATAGGCATGCAGTTTGTCTTAGGTCAAAAGTATCCTCTGGCTGTAGACCTGTGAAACTTATAAAACAAGTTATCTGCTTCCAATATATAAAGGAGGGACATACATAGGATAAACATTTGCATTACGAAAATGAGAATTTGGGGAGGAAAACATGTGTCATGGGTCCCCAACTGTTCTGAAAACCTGCAGGACATACTCCATTAGAATTCAAAGTTTGAGACCCATCATTAGAATGATGGCTTCTTCTCCTCGGGCCCTCAGGGGCTTGTTCAATGGTTGTTTTCTCGGCTCCACCCTCATCAAATATCTGGGTAACAACTGAGCTCCAGACACCTCACCCTCCAAGAACATTGGGGTGATGGCCACACTTTCCTCAATCTCTGGGGGACAGTCTTAACCCCCTTATACAGTGAGAAGGTGGCAACATTATGCCTAATCTCTGGCATACAGGTCCAACCTCCTCAGAGCAGGGGGTGGCGACCTACCTCTCCCAAATCTATGGGGAACAGGTCCAACCCCTTCAAAGCGGTGGGTGGCTACCTAACTCTCCCCAACCTATGGGGAAAAGGCCCAACCTCCTCAGAGAACTGGTGTGGCAACCTAACCCTCCCGAACCACTGGAGAATGCGCTTCACTCTCTCTGTAGACTGGGGCAGCCAAACTCTTCCTGAACAATGGGCTAGAACATCCACCCTCTTCAAATGCCAGGGCAAACTCAACCTCTCCATACACAAGGGTGGGGTCTCTCATTTGGCCCAAAGAGATGTCTTAATTTCAGACCTCACCTTCCATGATTTTCCACTTGCAGCCATTTTCCCTTCAATCTCTCCCCTTCCTGTCCCTTTTAGTCCAGGCTGACAATTGTTTCATTCATGCAGATCTTACAAAAAGCTTGTTGGTTTAGCATGCAGGAAACAGGGGCTCAAGCCATCAACTCTAAGACTTTCCACAAGCCCTTCCTGGATAACTGCATTTCCAATTCTGACTTACAAGATCCAAGTTTGGTTAAGTCTTCACATGGGCCACTATTCTCTGGGGCCTTGTTTTCCAGAAGCTTGGAATTTCCATGATTGGTCTCTAGTCTCTGTGTCTAGGAATTCAGTTCTAAGTTTATCTCTTTCTTCTTGCATTTTGCTATAAGCTACAAAGAGAAGCCAGGAACTTGACCATCCCCTGATCTACAATTTGATTTACTTGATATTGCAAAGCTATTTTCATTATAGTAGAGGGGACAGTTCTTGCTGGAACAGTAGCAAAATAATTCAGGAATACTGACTGATTCTACAAGGTGATTTTAAAGCTAAGTTTATTCTAAACAGGACAGTAAAAAACAAATATTAACTTCCAAGTATCCACTGATAAGAATAAAATTTCTTTCATGATGCACATTAATAAGGCAACTTTGGTTTCTGAAGAAGGCAGGATAGTGCTTTAGACCACACTGGTTCTACAATCAAGCAAACCTGAATGCAACCCTGTCTCCCATTCTCTCTAGCTAGTGACCACTGGTAAGTTATTAAGGCTCAGGTACTTCATCTTTAAAATAGGGCTACCACCTATCTCACAGTGTTGTTGTTGGGGATTAAATGAGTTAATGTGGTTGCTATTCTATAAATGTCAATCATTATTTAGTGACTGCCTAATAATAGCAGGAATACTTTAGCAAACATTTAGTGCTTACTGCGTGCTCTCTCTCTCTCTCTTTCTCTTACACACACACACACACACACACACACACAGAGCAACCCTCTGAAGTTGGCAGTATTTGATAAAAGTCTTCTTGCATGCCACTTTTCAAAATTTGATTTTAGATACATTATTTTACTTATTCTCACAATCACAATCCAAGTTACATAGAGAATGAAAAGTAAGACCCCAAAAGGTCTGCAATTATAATCAACCAAAATAAAATTGTTTTATACAAATTGTAATGCTTCACAATTAACATTTCAAAGATATTGGTTATAAACTCCATGTTCATGATAAAGTATGACATCTCTTTGGGCTTTCATTTCTTTCATGAAGTGTCATGAATTATACTCTCCCTTTTCATGGCTTTAAACTTAAGGGCTACATGATTAAAATAATAATAATGAATGTTTAAAAGATGTGGAAAAATATAAAATATTTAATTATTTTGCCTGATTCTTTAGAGTGTAATAAACATCTCACTTACCTCCCATAATGAGGAGATGAAATGTACCACGGAGATTAATTTTCTATAAAATGTATGCCTTTAATGGAAATCTTTAGAAAATGTGACTTTTCTATTTGGGGCTGGGATGGGGGAGATGGTAATGTAAAACAAACAAACAAACAACTCGCCACTCTTTCTTTTAATATTTATTTTTATTCCCTACTTTTGCTATGATAGTAAGGGGAGGCTTGAAAAAAGACTTGAGATAGAAGATGAAGTAACAGTGGCAGGCAAGTTCTTCCACAGCCTTTTCTTTGGATCCCCAGCCTAGGAAAACTCAGTTCAACTGGTAGGCTCTACTCTGCGGTACCTGCACCTTAAGCACAGCCCCCAAATTGCTGCCCCCATTCTGTTTCCAACGTAGAATACATACCTTCAAAACAATTGTAGACTGAGATTCCCTATTAGCATATATCCTGTTCCTCAGAAGGAACGATATGGTTTCAGAATTCACGGAAGCACAAAACCTAACAGTGATTCTTACAAAAGGGTAGAACTCACTGAATCTAATTCAATTAGATGTGTGTTAAATGGGGATGACAGCCATTATGATCAGGTTAAAAAAAAGAACTCCAAAGTCATCCAGGAAAAAGAAATCACACCAACAAGTTTCCAGATGACTCCAACGAGGCGCTCCGCACCCAGCCTCAGTGAGACACCAAGGAGCCTTCCCAGTTGCTTTTCTAACGAAGCCTGGACAGTCTTGGACTCCTTTTCTGTGCTGGCCAGTAAGAGTCTGGAACAGGGCCCTGTCTCAGATGAAATGCCTTGATCCTGCCAACTGCTTCTTGGCTTTGAGCAGCTGTAGAAGCTGGTTTTAAAGCAGTCACAGAGTGAGTCCTTGTTCTGAGGTAGGAGAATTCTCTATCTTGTGAAAATCTCATAGGTTTGAGTCTCCATACAACTACCTTCATGAACTTTAACTTTTAATAGCAAGTGTTATGCTTGCTATTAATGCACCTTACAAATAACCAAAAGATCTATAATAGTTTCATTCATGGGAAAATCTGCCTTCAACTATTTAAAGTCAAGTTCATCCCAATTCTTTGCTTCAGTCAGAAACTAAAGAGTCGTGAGATAGAAGATCAATTACCTTTGAACTTCTATAATTAAAAATCAATCAAATTCCAGGAATGGTAGATTGAATACAAGAATTTACTCTTGTTCCCTCCTGATATCCTGGTAAAACAACAGTAAAGGGATTCCTTTTTTAAGAGGCATAAAGCTGCTAGGATAGGAAGAACATGAGAAGAAATAAATAAAGTAGACAGTGCTGAATCTTAAACTGGTAGCAAAGAAAGCCACCACCAACACAATATACACCACAGAATCCCCAAAAGGAACTGATGGCATTCCTGGAAGTAAGGGATAGATAGTGGAAAGGATTAGCTAAAATAAAGAGGATCTGCTGAATTTCTTTTACGAAATAGTGAGATTCCCCAGACAAGGCTCACACTTCACATGGCTGAGTGTTCACTCTTCACTCATCCTTTCAAAAGTCTGAAGATACGGTCTCTGGATATAGGGACTAGGCTCAATTTTGGGGGACTGGGTGAACACAGGCATGCCGAGATACTCTCCTCACCCTGCACTCCCAGCCCTCTTCCCCGACTTGATACCAAGAAAGATGGCTGCCAGGCTCATACCTTCCAGACCAGGGTTTGGAAGAGCTTCTCTGGGTGATCTGAATGGCCAAAGAGGAAAGCCCTAGAGAAACTGATGGAGGTTAGTGTTGCTTTCTTCTCTAAACGGCTAATGAGAGCACCCCAAGTGAAGCTACTGTCAACAAGCCCCACTCATGCGTACCAGGCTTCAAACCAGCCTTGTTTTTCCCTACTCTTGAATGTAGGCAGACAAGGTAAGACCACCTGATATCTGAAGAAAGATTCTCATAGGAAAGATAAAGTAAAAAAAAAAATCAACTTGCAAGGACAAATCACACCACAGAGACATAATCAACAAAATCCAGATTGTGAGACACTCTATAGGGCAGATGGCCCAGTTTCCTAAAAAAAAAAAAAAAAAATTGCATGGAAAAAGGAAGAAAATGAAGGAAACAATAAAATTTAAAAAAGTTAAAAGACATATCAATCAATTGCACTGTATGTGATTTGAACAATCCAATAGTTTAAAAATTTATGAGGTAATCAGAGCAATTTAAATAGTGGTCGATTACTTGCTGATATTAATGAATTGTTTATTTTTTAGGTATGACAATATTGTAGCTATGTTTTAAGTATCCTTATATTTCAAAGATACGTCAAACCTTGCATTCAGATTCTCTAATGACAAATTTGCCTAGTCACTAAAATATATTTGGAACTCCAAAATTAATACTCACAGTGCTTTCATAGTCATTCATAGTGAGTATTAATCTCCAAAATCAATACTCACATGTGCAGAGCAGTGAAAAATTTGCATCACCCAATATGCACCTTCCCAGCTCAGGTTGAACAAGGTAATGCTCTGCCTTCTTGTTTCAACTCTCAAAATGTAAGTATCCTTATCACAGTATATTTAGTGCCACTTTGTGAGTATTTTTGTTGGTGATTTCACTGTTTAAAATGGCCCCCAGGTGCAGTGCTGAAGTGTCAAGTGTCCCTAAGCACAAGAAGGTTATGTGATGTGGCTTACTAACAAACTGCATGTGTGAGAGAAGCTATGTTCAGGCATGAATCATAGTGCCACTGGACAGGAGTTCAATGTTAAAAAATAAACAATATATTTCAAATAAGGTGTCTCTAAATAGTAACACACATAAAACAAGGTAACGTATTGATCGGATGATGAAAATCTTGTGACCAGAGACTCAGAGCAACCTAACCCTATATCTGTACTAAGAGCAATGGTTTAGTAGTTGCTAATTCAGTGTTCCCAGAAACTTTATAGAATATAACTACTGTGAATGATGAGAATTAACTGTATATACTGAAATATTTATGGATGAAATGATATGATAGCTGGGATGTGCTTCAAATCTTGAAGTGGAAGATTGATTAAATAAGTTTGGCCTTGGGTTGAAGGGAATGTAGGAGTTTTATACTATTCTCTCTACTTTTATATGTGTTTCAAATTTTCCATGTTGAAGAAAAACTGTCAGAATCCTCAAAGACACTGAAATCATAAAACAGAAACAAATCATATAAAAAAGGAGTATGCACAGAATTTTAAAGAGCTCTTGCAAATAAAAAAATCATAACTGAAATGAAATATTCAATGAAGAATTGGGGGTAAAAATGAAGATGTATCATGGAAAGTACTATGGAAAGTTACAGAAACAAAAATAAAGACTTAAAAATTAGAGGACTCCTCTTGGAAGGTCCAAAATCTGGGTAAGTGTTTCAGAAAGAGAGAAAAGAGAAAAAAGGAAGGAATTCATCACAGTAATATAAGAACATTTCCCTAAACTGAAGGCCATGAATTTCTAAAAGCAAAGGATCCACCAACTGCCCTACACAATGGATAAAAACAGGCCCACATCAAGTCACATCATTGTGAAATTTCAGGATGTTGAGAACAAAGACATTGGTAAATTTCCAGAAAACAAAACAAAACAAACAAACAAAAAAGCAAACTGGCTATTTATAAAAGACCAGGAATTGAAGGTGTATAGGACTTCACAACAGAAAAAGCTAGAAGGCAATGGAGGAACACCTTCAAAATTATGAAGGAAAATTATCTCCAATACAGAGTTCTATACCTAGCCAAACTATCAATTGAAGGTGAGGGTAGAATAAAAACATTTTCAGACATGAAGGTCTCAAAAAATTTCTTTCCATTCACCATTTCTTAGTGACAAAAGCAAGGAAACAAATGCAGAAAGAAGATTTGGAAAACAGGAAACAAAGGATGTAGCACAGAAGAGAAGTGCAGGGAATTTTCAGATATTGACTAAGGGAGCTTCCAAAATAAAGGTCTACTCTCAATGCCTCTGTTCCCTTATCTGTAAAACAGAGAACTAACAATAGTATCTCCCTCATAGAGTTGTTGTAAGGATTAGGCATACAACACTTAAGAGTAGTACCTGACACAAAGTAAGAGCTACAAGAGCTGTTATCTGCATCAAAGAATTGCCTCTACAGTGTTAACATATGCCTTGGTATATTACAATAACAAAAAAGGAAGGATGGGAGGGAGGGAGGGAATACATATTTCTGAACTAAAATCATGTCCAGCTTTGGGATGACTGAAAATAGTCACAGAATCATAGGGTTTTGGAGCTGAGCAGAGTTCTGAGATATTTTTTTTTTTAGTGCCATTTCCTTGTTTTAATGAAGAAATTAAAGCTCACAGTGGCTAAGTAACTTGCTTAAGACTTCATAGCCATTGAAAAGCAAAGTTGGGATTGGCACTCAGGGGTCTTATTTCAATGCACTGATTATCAGAAATATACCTACCCTGCTACCTCCAGGGTATCCTCTGAGGATCAGAGTTTCTCAACACAAAAAAACCACCACAGAAACATGCTGTCCAAAGCTGTCCTTTTACCATTAAACCTGGCACTTGGTTCAAGAAACACAGAAAGAAAGATCCACTCAGGGTCATAAAGCGAGGAGGCTACAGTTGGAGTTACTAAGTCAGATTGGTAATCAGGAACACAATGTAATGAATTCACTGCCCTTCAGAGTGCTTTAATTCTAGGATTTAGATACATAGGATGGATACCGTTAGTGGGTTTACAGACAGAAGAATCTCAATCCTTAGGGCTATGGACCAATATGGAACAGCATGGATGGGGCAGGGAGGGGAGTTTTGGATCCTTGGGGAATGGAATGGGCAGCAATGCACCTGCTTTTTTTCTAAAGCAGTGTACACTATCTCTAGAATTAGTAGCCACTTTGGTCACTGCTTCCAAGGAAGTGATGTTCCCATTAAAACCACATGGCAAGAGGACTGTTGGGCCATGTCGGTGAAGAACATAGAGTCAAAAAGACAAGTTCCTGGGAGAGGAGGATTTCCTCCTCCCCTCACTCAGGCACCACTGAGCTCCACTTGCACTCCTCTGAGCTTAGAAAGGAAAATCAGGCTTGGTGACAGCTTTCCTGGTATGATTTCCACGATCTGTCTTAGTCTTGTTCCAACTAAAAACAAGCCCTATGTACATTTGCAGAAAGTCCCCTTCAACAGTTTGAAATAAACTTATTTAAAAAGAAATTTGCTTTTTAAATCTTCTTTTTCACTGCATCTCAGAGGAAAAGTACATGCTAATTTCTCATCTCCAAAAGTCTGAAAATTTCTGTTTTTTGAATATTTATTACAAATTTATAATTACCTCCACAGCAATCCAATTACCAAAGTGGTGACTGGCTGGATTAAATACCTCTTAATATTTTGACGATTTGGCAGAGACAAAGTGACAGGTAAAGAACCACAAATATAAAAAATGCTATTTTCAAATGTTTTAATCCTTTTGGGGATGCTAATTTCAATATTTTTAATGAATAAAACTTTTTTCCCTTCCTCTTTCTTGTAAGCATCAGGAGCGTTCCAGAGAATCATTCAAGCAAACAATACAAAAGTATATACCAGAAATAAAAACCATTTCAAAGTATTTCCAATTTCTTCGGACTGAAACACACAGAAAATGCAGTTTTAAAAGTGAAAGTACTTTCATGTCAATACTCACAGAAAAAGTAGGATTCCGGTGTTTGCCAGGGCAAAGGCAAGTCCCAAAATCCCACTGCCCATAATGGCGTTGCTTAGGTTAAAAACAGACATGCCTAAGGAGGTTGTTCCTGGAATCTGAACAAAGAAACAAACATTTACGCTAAGCAAAATCATCCCCCAGAAAGTTCAAGCCAAATCCTTTAAAGCACCATTAGGCACCAACATGGAAATAAAATTCAAGAAATGCTTCCTTAGTGGTCTAGTTATTTTCTTAATGGATTTCAGGAGAAAATACATATGACATGAAGAATATCCTGGTTAATATACATAGCTATGCTTTGGTCCTAATGCTACATGAATTAAAAACATCTGTCCCAATTGATGTGATTTTAAAAAAGCATATTTTATTATAGTGACACTTACATATTCATCACATTTCTTTTTTTCCAAATGGCTGTTTGTGAGACTTCTTCTACTTTCACGATCAGAAATAAACTTGCTGTAAAGACATGTATAATACATTTAACCTCATGATAATGATTTGAAGCTTAACATCATGACTAAGTGATTCATTACTTACCAAAACATAGCACGCATGAAAAGTTACCAAGCAGTTCCCTAAGGATTTAGAGTCCTATTTAAAATCCCCTCCCACTTTATTTTGTATGCCAATATTAATTAGTTATCTACATACTTATTTTTCTAAATGAAATATAAATGCTCCAAGGACAGGTAATTTGCCTCATTCATGTTTATAGCCTTCACTCTTATCTAGTACAAAACAACGTGAAGAGTAGATGCTCATTTGAGATGAATTGAGAGAGAACCAAAAGTCCAAATCACTTTAATGATAAATTAAAACACTGTGTACCATGTAAGTTAACTTTTATAAAAGTTTTTCTCTAATTGGAAAATTAGATAATGTCAAGACATTTTTTTTTTTTTAAATACTGGAAGTAAAGCTCCTCCTGAGCTCACTCTTGGGGTAAAAAATTATTAAATAAGAATTCCCTCTCCCCTGTAAAAAAGAAAACAATTGCTTCTCCATCAAACATTAATTCAGCACCTGCTATAAGCACGTTACTAGGACAGGTGATAGAGAAGATACAGGAATATGTAATGCAGGCACTAAGCAGAGGAGTTCAGGCTGGGACTGTGGGGGTGGGGGTGGGGGCAGCAGGGATGGCATATGGTCATGGTTAGGGTCAGAGCCAGGGTTTTATGAAAGCACAGGATTTAGGACTTGAAATAAAATTCTCTCTAGCTCTGAGTGCCTGGACACGTGACCTGAATTTTCTTACTTGTGAAACTGGAGTAACACTACTGCATTATCTCATAGTATTACTGGAAGAATTAAATGGGAGAGCACGTGTAAAACATCAGTACCTGGCACAAAGTAAGAGAAATGGATTTTTGTTAGTCATTACTCTCCACAGAGGACACGGGAATTGAGCGAGATAGGAAAGATTCAGACAGGCCAAGTGGAGTCAATTATGTGCAAATATATTGAAGTGAGAATTAAAAATGCTCTAAGAGCCACCAAACACATCCAACAGGGTTAACACCAGAATTGTATGACCTAAATTTCTAATTTTAAAACACTTCCCGTTTTTTTTAAAAAAAGTGCTTTTGTCGAAGAAAAGTCCACTCATAGGCAAAGTGCTGCGTGTATTAGTAAGACGTGTTAGGGAAGCCCTTTTAAAGCTCTTCTAGGTCTGGACGTTTAATTAGCTAGTCATGGTAAAAAATAAAAAATAAAAAATTGACCACAGTGAATTTTTCATTAATAAATGCAAAATCACTCCAACTGGAAAATTTTACAGAAGCATGTATCTTTAAACTATATACTTTTTTGAATGATGCTCTATGTCACAATAAAACATTTTTAAAGAAATGTATCTCATTACTGTTGGGTTTTTTTATTTATTTCATCTTTAATTCAAGAGATTTGAATTCTCCTAGCAGGACATCTCCAAGTTTGAGCTACTTCCCCAGGAGAAATCAAAGACAGGCAACATGCACACTGCTACCTTACTATGAGCAGCACAATCTGTTCATTCGGTTCAACAACTGCCTTTGCTTAGGATCTGCCCAGCACCGTGAGGCATCGCAAGGAGGTGGAAGAAAAACTCAGCCTCCCAACAGGCAGATGCTCCCGCTCCTGCTCAGTAGAGATTGCAACAGCTCACACCAGTATAGGAACGTCAGGCCTTGCAAATTTACAACAGGATAAGGAGTCCAGAGAAGGAAAAACATTACTTGGGGGGCAGGGAGGGAATTAGTCAGGAAACTTAAAGGCAGAGACTTATGAGACAATATCGCAGGCTCTTGGGCAAAAGAATGACATAAGGAAAGCAGTATCTTTGGAGACTGTTATGGGTTGAATCGTGTCCCCCCAAAAGACATGTCGAAGTCCCAATCCCACTACCTCAGAATGTGACTTTATTTGGAAATAGGGCCATTACAGATGGAATTAGTTAAGATGAGCTCATCCTGCAGTAGGGTGGACCCTAAATCCAGCATGACTGGGGTCCTCACAGGAAAAGACGCAGAGACGCTCAGGGAGAAGACGGCCATGGGGATGAGTCACACTGCCACAAGCCAAGGAACGCCTAGGGCCGCCAGAAGCTGGAAGAGGCCAGGAAGGGCCCGGCCCCAGCCGAGAAGGGTACATGTGATCCTGCTGACGCTGTGACTTTAGGCTTCCGGCCTTGGGAACTCTGGGAGAATCCAGTTCTGCTGTTTTAAACCACCAAGTGTGTGGCGACTTGTTACGCAGCCCTAGGAAACTAAGGCAGAGACCAGCGCTGGCAGTTTAATACCATTTTTTGCTAATGACTGGTTTGGCCCTTCTTTTGACTCTTTTAAATCCTTTTCACAGAATTGAGGTCCCCAGATCTGGCTGAAGAGTGGCAGGAGAAAGCGGCCTTGCCTTTCACACAGGGAGCCTGAAGAAATGTGAGTGCTGGATTTTCCAAAATGAGACTGACTCATATTTAATCAGGCTAATTTTAATAACCAACTCAAGCCTGCCAAATCTTTATCCAACAGGTGCCCCATTTGCCTTGCTTGTGGAAGGACTTCTTTTCTAAAGAGGATTTAAATTGAGTTTTTTTGTTTGTTTGTCTTTAGGAGGTACTTAGGGAATGAACATGGGAAGCAGGTGCTCAACCACTTGAGCTACATCAGTTCCCCTTAAACTGTTTTTAAATTAAGGGAAAAGTCTGAACATTTCCAAATAAACTGAACAAAATACCAATAAACGACGTTATCGGCAGATCTAAGTTCCAAGGAGGGCAGCGCTCCCCAAGAATTGGAGGCAGATGACTGGTGGGCAGAGAAGAATGGGATGCAGGCCCTGTGACAGGGGAGGCATTCTGTGGGATCAAACATGGTGCTACTGAACAATAAGGTTCCTGAATGACTGCCAGTTATTTCCTGCAGAATGGGACTAATGATATGACTTGCTGAGCTGGTATAATAAGTAACTGTTAAAAAGCACCTAAAAAATGTTTTGTTTGTCCCGTGCCTCCCTGATTCTTCCTCTTTGGGTCCACTTTCTGCAGCAAGACTCAACAGGTTTTCCCCAAAATCGGCACTGGCTCCTCCCACTGAATAAGTTTCAAATATAATTTCCTCACTCTGCAATTCCAGATTCTTCTAAATTTGGTTTGGCCTCCCATGTTCCAACATTAGCTCCCCCTGCTCCTCAAGACGATCCTCATGGCGGGGGGAGGGGTAAGGGCTGAGACAAGACCAGTGCCTTCTTGGAGTACAGATTGAAAAACGGGCAGTAGTTGGAATCCACCCTGACTTCAGGAGGCCCTCGAGCCTCCCATCAGCCCATCCCTTCCTGCTGGTTCAAACCCACCTTCTTCCACGGGATCTTCTTGCATTCTGGTTTGAACTGAGTCATTTTGACTCTGACCTACTTATTATCTTTTCCCAGCACACCCTGTGCCACTGAACACATCTTGCAACCATAAAGCATGTGTCTCTCAAGCGGAAGCCCTGTCCTGAACGGTACCCATGCATTAGCACCTCAGCGGACCCCTCAATGAACTGGGGGTTCCTTTTTTTTTTATAGCATGAACCCTCATGCACCTGCTATTTAGGATGTAGGGAGTAGCTAAGACGGCAGGGAAATCTAGCTCAGGCAGGATGACATCCTTAAAGGACGCCTCATGGTTCTTGTAGCAGTTTGGCATTGTTTATGAATTCCAAAAGTAGATATTGGATTATGTTTGTAAACTGGTCTGTACCTGGGTATGATTAAATTATGATTAGGGCTTTAATGTGGCCACGTAAGTAGGACGTTGAGTCCCTGCCCCCTTGGTGGGTGGGGACTCACAGATAAAGCTACACGGCAGAGAAGAGAGTTGGAGTTTTTGAGCTGGAGCCCTGGGAAGTGAACACACAGGAGAAGAACACAGAGGAATAGAGATGGCTCCTTAGACACAGCAGAAGCCCCGGGGAGACAGACAGAACTGTTCTCCTGATAGTCTACAGCTGGCCTTGTGGAGAGAGCACAGCAGCTGAGCCTGGAGAGATACAAGCCCCAGGAAGAGAGGAAACCAAGAAGCCTGAACTCCTGGCAGATATCAGCAGCCATCTTGCCCCAACACGTGGCAACAGACTTTGGAGAGGAAAGTAACTTATGCTTTATGGCTTGGTAACTGTAAGCTTCTATCCCAAATAAATACACTGTATAAAAGCCAATAGATTTCTGGTATTTTGTATCAGTACCCCTTTGGCTGAATAATACAATTCTCTTCATAGTGTTTCAACTTTTTCTTCTTTCTAGTCTTTAAATATTTGCTTTGTATTTCTGTAAATGTTTAAAAAATAATAAAACCACCTATTTGTAATGGAAAAATTCAGTTCAAAATAAGTAGGTCAAGCAATTTATCACAAGTTTCAGTTATCTCATCATTTTCATAATGCAACTGATTGTTAAAAATCACTGACCTCTGGCCAAGCAGCTGACTTAAAATTTCTCTTTATTGACCTAAAAGTGTGCTATGGGAAAAAAAGTGACTTTCACACATGGTCTCCAGATGATAAAAGTATTATTAAGAGAAAGTTTTCACTGGGTCAGCCTATACCAACCACTAGGTAATCAATTGCTCTGTGAACAGAACAAAACAAAAACCTACAATGGCAGACTTGGTGACCCTGAATAGAAAAAGCCTTAAAAAGTACGTAGGCAAAGCACTGAAACACAGTACAGAGGCAGGTGAGCAATATAGAGCTGTTATTTAAAACCAAAACTAAAAAAAAAAAACAAAAAAACTAAATCATTCTCAACAACAATCCAATTAACAATAGGTCGCACGTATAAAATAATCTCCCTATTTTAATCTCCAGCAGTCAGTTTTTACTAGATTATAATGTTTCATTTTAGGATTTGTAACACAATTAGCAACCGAACAGAAATGACCCTTCCTAGTTCCTTCCCTGAAATTATATCATTCTATTAAAAAAAAGGAAGAGACTGGGACAAGAGAAGCAAGTAACACAGAGATAGTAAAACTTACGAAAAAGAATTAAAGAAATGGCAGCCATTTAAAAAGGAGAGAAGTGTGAGAGGCAAGCAAAGCCTTATTTGATGGATAAAAGCTACTGAAAATTTTGTTAAATGCTTCCTGGGTTCCAAAAACAACTATACATAAAGATGAAAACAATAGCTGACAAATGTTAAAATATGTGAAAACGTGCTGGGATACACTAGGATAATCTACTAACATTTCACCAAATTAAGATAAAATACTCAGGAACTATCCTAAACCTAAAGCAGAATTATTATTCCTTGGGATGGAGAAGAAAGGAGTCTTGCCAACAAAAGAGGGATGCACTTTAATCAAAATACACTATTCTCACACTAAGAGGGTTACTATTGCCGGATACTGTGCCAAATACTGAACATGGATTTTTCTCCTTTATTATTTCAGTATTTATATGGGGTAGGTGCTATTTCTTATTAGCTCCATTTCATAGAATTTCGGTAACTTAGTAGCTAAAATATTGAGTCAGGATTTGAACCTAAGCAGGCTGAGTACAGACCCAGATTTTTGAAACCTACGAACAGTACTGCATTTAATACTCCCCAACAATCCCAGGAGATAAGGTACTACTATCCTTTCTTACAGAGATGGAACTGAGGCTTAGAGCACAAGATAGAGCTTCTTTTATTTTTTTTAAAGATTTATTTATTTACTTTTTATCCATTTTATAAACCCCTCCTCCCCACCGTTTTTGCTGCTTTGTGTCCATTCGCTGGGCAATTCTCTGTGTCTATTCCCTGCCCTCTCTTCTCATCCTTCTCCTCCTGTCTTCACTGGGATTCAATCCTGGGAACCTCCGATGTGGGAGAGAGACGTTCTGCCACCTGTGCCACCTCAGCTCCTGTTTTTTTGGCGCATCTCGTCTTGGCTTTCCCTTGTGTCACCCTCCTGTTATGTCATCATCCTTCAGGGCCTGGCATGCCTGCACACCTTCTCTATATTTTACTTTATTTTACTGGGAGGTCCAGGGGTTCAAACCCAGGTCCCTCCATATGGGAGACGGACGCCCAACCATTTAAGCCACATCTGCCCCCTGACAGA
Organism: Tolypeutes matacus; assembly: GCA_026826555.1. Taxonomy (NCBI): domain Eukaryota; kingdom Metazoa; phylum Chordata; class Mammalia; order Cingulata; family Chlamyphoridae; genus Tolypeutes; species Tolypeutes matacus. Next base: position 6,116,583 of record JAKSZT010054583.1, read on the forward strand.
GCTTTTGATAGAGCCAGGATTCAACACGGTTCTAACTACAAAGCCAAACACATAACTACCATCTATCTCTCTGTCTTTCTCATTCATTCATTCAGCAAATATTTTGTAATATCCACTCTGTACCCGGCATTATGATAGATATGACAGTAGAAGGAATATATAGGTGATGAGGACAGTCCCTTCTCTGAAGAAATTCACATCTAGAGGAAGAGCCTAGAGGTTGCTACTCAAAGTGGGAAGCAAAATGCCAATACAATAAGCTGGTTCAACGAAAAGGGACCTTGATTAAAACATATCTGGGAAGGAATGGTGGTGGCTTAACCAATTAGGTGCTTTCCTCCCACATGGGAGGAACCAGGAACCAGATTCGGTTCCTCGTGCCTCCTAAAAAAAGAAGACCAGCATACAACAAACAGACACAGCAAAATGCAAACGACGAGGGGGTGGGAAGAAATAAATAAAATAAATCTTAAAAAAAAAAAAACCTATCTGAGGTCTTCAAAGTTTTTATTTACTTTTATTGGCTTCATGCAGTTATATGTTGTGCTTTTTCATTTTAATTGTCCCAGAGCCAAAAATGAAGCAAGATTCATGAACCAAGTCCATGAAGGAGAGGAGATGGAAAAAAGAAAGAAATGCACTACACTGAGTTGCAATAGTGGAACGAAATTCTGCAAAACAAGTTCTCCCTCTACCAACTCACTGCCTTAGTCATGATATATGGGGATGTGAGCATATCTGGGCAAGATGCCCCAGTCAGGGCGAGAGGAAGCGATCCTTTCACCTGCTCCAAGTGTTTCAATCACTTCAATTATGTAATTTTTTCATAAGAAAAATTTACTTTAAAAATCAAGCTCAGATTCTAAACTGAATATTCTAAATGGCCCTCATTTTAAGGCTCTCCAGGTGTGCAAAGCTTTGAGAGGTAGCTTTGTTATAAACCCAGAATGTCCTACTTGTGTAAAGGTGAGAACACCTTCTGCTGTAAGTGGAGGTCAGTGGTAACTACAGAATTCTGCAGGGGTAGAGAGCATAAAACAGTGCTGGGATAGTTTAACCGAACTATTTAAAACTGGCTTTTTCACCAAACCCAAAGACAGGTACCCTTGGATGAGTCACTTTATTTCTCTTAAGCCTCGGTTTCTTCGTTTGTAAATTGAATTTTTGAATTTTCCTGCTTTGCATGACAAGGTTAAGCAGCAATGTATATAAAATGCCTGGCACCCAAGAAATGGTGGTGGTTATTAGCATTACCCAGGAAAGGTGAAAGTAAACATGAGTCCAATAATAAGAAACATCACCTCACACAGTAAATAATACTTGGATGGTAATGACGAAAAGTAACCCCTAAGAACAGTGAAGGGAGGAGAAAGGAAGAAGAGGCAGGGGCCACAAATTCTCGTGTATGTAAATAAACGATAGCAGCTAAGCCTTATTATGCTGGGCTTTCAATTACACACTATATCAGAATGTACAGCAGATTATGGGAAATGAGTTTTAGGAAGATATCTGGTTAGCTGACATAATGTTTTTATACTTCCCCATCCCAATTTTTTCTTGACCCCTCCCCCAAAAGTATAGTATCAGTGGCATTCTAATAACTAATCCTATATACCCACTCTCTTCTCCCAGCCTGTTATTCAAACAAGCCACACCACTAACTCCCAAGCAGGAGGGTTTCCTGCTAAGGCTCCTGAGGCTCCATATAAGCCAGCTGGAGAATGCTCCAACTGATAGGGTCTCTTTGAGCTGGAAGGAACTGTAAAAGACATTTAGTCCTACTCTCATAATGTAGGAAACACAGGACTCAAGAGCTGGAAGGACTCATTCATTCAAGGTCACAATTTTGGCTGAGCTTTCAGTCCAGCCCTCTTCCCACTCTGCCTCTCTACCTCCTCCCCTCTGCATCTCCTCTCACTCATGGTATCTTTTCTTTTCTTTCTCCTTCACATTTCTCTACTACAGTTCCTCATAGAGCCACTTAGGTTCAACTATTATCATTTTTTAAAAATCCACATTAAGAATGATGTATAATGTAGTTTTAACCTGGAATCACTGGCAATGACAACTTTGACCATTTGTTGATGAAAACGTAGGTGAGGTCAGATGTCTGTAGCACTCATTCAGATGTGGGATGCAGCGAAATTCCAACAGCCTGTCTAATTCATAAGCACAGAGCTTTGGAAAGTTAGGGCTGGTTGGGGTCCAATGTATTTATACATTTTTATTAGACTCAATGAAAGATTTGAAAGGATGAATAAATGACTTTCCTATTTGTTTCATTTGCTATTGCATATAGCCTATGCCCAACAGATGTCACATAAGAAATTCAAATTAAAGCTTCAAATAGAGCACAACTTTAGTAATGAATAATTCAAGAGAATAACCGAAAATCAGAATAACTTAACTTTTTAGAGCCATTTCTTTCATTGGATACAAAGAGTTGGTGGAAAAATACTCACCTATTTATTTGGCCGTTTTCTACTTCAGTGAAATCATTGGAATCATTGCTAATGTTATCATCCTCGGGCACGGTCATGTTTTGCAACTCAGTTAATTCGAGTCCACTTTTGAAATGCATCATGTTTAGGAAGTATCTGTGCTAAAAAAAAATTGGTCCAAATTCTCCTGTTCCGAGTGTATTTACAAGTGGATAGCAGCAACAATATAAGCTTGACACACCTAAAATACAACAAAATGAAAAACAAACACATGAGTAACATCACTGATTAAAAATAAACTGTTACAAGTAAACAAACAATTAATTTACTGACTAAAACATGTACATCTTACTACTCAGTGCATCAAAGCAATTTCTGTACATCAAGTTATGGCAGCTTATCTCTAAATCTTATGCCTTTCAACAAATCTCCTTCCCTTGTTAACTATAAAGTGAGTCATATCCCAGAATCTTTATGCTCACATATATAGGAATACCATGTCAGCTGCAGGCAATATAGACAGACACACTTTTACCAAAACAATATATTTTAAATGAACACAATTAGGTTCTTTTAATATGTTGGATCACAAGGCACATACATAACTGAGTAAAGACTACATAGGTACAAAAGCACCTCTGATTTAGATATCCCAGCTTAATAAAAATGCAAATCTTCAAAAAATGTCATCATACAGGATCAATTACCCAAACTAGTGGTCAACCATCAAGGACAAAATTGTGTTTTGAAATTTAGCAAATAATTTATCCACCAACTGCCAGAGATTAAAATCAATCTCTTCAATGAAATCACTCCATGTCAGGGAATTAGGGAATTTAAAAAATCATACTCAGGGGATTTGGGTTAATCCATATGATACTGTATTTTCTCATCAGAAGCAAAAAGACTTCCAGAGTTCACATTTTCCCCCACGTGGCTGACTGTGATTAAATTTCTGAGCGGTCATTAATAGTAGGTAAGTGGAGAAAAGCGTTTCGGACACACGGCATCACAAAACACAAAAGCAGGAGGCCGTAGAAGCAAATGCAATTTCAGAAGCAAGAGCTGTTATGCACTTCCCTGGGATACTCTTAGTGAGGGGACGGGGACTAGGCAATGAGGCAGACTATTTTCGTCAGATTCTTTTTGTACTTCCAGTGGTAAAGCCCCTTGGATGATATTTTTGATACTCTATCTGATTGTGAATTCCGTAATTTTTAGAGCCATTTCTTTCATTGCATAGAAAGTTAGTGAAAAACTATTCACCTATTTATTTTCCTACTTCAGTGAAACCAATAAACTCATTGTGAAAGAAGATAACTGTTACATATTTAAGAGTCAAAACTCCAATGTATCCATCTAAGCATACTGGAGTGTCCCAAAGAAGCATTTTGCTAAGTGATTATATACATACATACATACATATATATATATACATATATATTTTTTTCTTTTCTTTTCTTTTCCTTCTTCTTCTAGGCAGTACTGGGGATTGAACCCAGGACCTCGTACATGGGAAGCAGGCACTCAACCACTGATCTACACCCGCTCCTGGTAATAATATTTTTTTGTTTTTTGTGTATGTGTATGTGTGATAATATTTGAAAGACCTACAGAATGATACTTTTTCAGAAATTTTCTTCTCTTCTTCTCCACAGCTAGGTGATAAGTTACTCTTTTTATTCACAGTTTCCTATCTAGAATGAAACTCCCCTGGTTCTAGCATCCTTCAAAACTTCCACAACATAAATGCTTTCTAATATCTCAGGTCCCAGGAACCTCTTCCTTCCAGCATAGCAGGGCCTCTTTTGGCTCAGGGAGGTTTGAGTCCCATGACTCCTCGGCCGCTGACTTTTCCAGCCAGGCTGGTAAAGCTGGAGACTGGCCCGCTCTGAATGCTTTTCAGTGCCTTCATACAGCAGCAATGCTTTACAACCTGTATTGACTTTGCAAAAGCTGAAATGCGTCGAAATGGTTGATCCCCTGCCCCCAACCCTCAGCTTCCTTTGAAAGCTGTCCAAACAGGCAGCACTGGGGAATTTCTAAGACTCTTACCACACTGAACCCTTCTTCTATGATTCCCTTAAAGGATACTGAAGTGACACTGCAGGCCTGGAATAAAGTTAAGCTTCAGTAGATGGTGTTTCCAATCAGGTTAGGGAATCCTTTTCTCTCCACAAACTGGGAGGAAATATGGCACCAGACAAAAATTTTCTGAGGAGAGGAAAGGTTGACCAGTAATAGATCTGGAGTCTACTGCTTGAATTTATACTTTAAAATCAAATGTGTGTGTGTGTGTGTGAATGGGTATACAAACACATATAAAACTAGTAATTTAAAGAAATGGACCAAGAGGCAAAAGGGGGAAAAAATTAGAAGAATAGAGGAAGAACCTGGCCACTAAAATTAGGTATTAGGCAAATACCAGTACAGTTAATCACATTTTTTATCATTTTGAAATAAACTATCTGAAACCTAACTAGTTCTGGAAAATGAGGGGGGGAATTAACAAGGTTAGTGGCAGCTGTCAAAAGGTTGAGGCCACACTTGGAAAACCTATCAATTCAATTTAGCATATATTTATTGAGAGTTAGGTGATGAAAAGATTCAAAAAAGCGTACAAGGTTAAATTCAAGGATCTGAGTCCACCTCAAAGAAAAGTCACATTTGGACTGGACCTTGGGAAATACTCGTTTTCTGATACTAAAATCTAATACATGCTCACTGAAGAATCTTCAGAATTGACAGTGTGAAAAAAAACAAAAAAATCCCAGAAGCAGATGTAGCTCAAGTGGTTGAGTGCCTGCTTCCCACATACAAGGTCGCAGGTTCAATTTCCAGTACCTCCTAAAGAAAAATAAATAAAAGGTTAAAATTGATGCTCAAAATCTTTGAAAACATGGAGTCCTTGGAGGGTGGAAAAAAATTAAAATGGCCCTTGGCAGTGAAAAGGCTGGGAACCAGTAGGCAGTCTCAGAAGAAAAGGCATTTTTCTCTCCTTTGCCCAAGATTCATCTCTCACCAGTGCTCATGGTCTCATCCCTTCTAGGACCTTGCACTACCATTTCCTCTCTGCCTCTTCCCTGACTTGTCAGTCACTCAGAGCTCCTCACCTGGAAAGTGACCTTGTCTACAACCCTGAACCATCCCCTCTCCTTATTGCCAACAGTATGAACTTGCTCCTGTGCTCCTCATTCCCCTGAAACTCCGCTCAACAAGCAAATTCTGGCTCCGTCAACTGGGTTGCTGTGTGGCCCTGGGCAAGTGCTCTTTGCCTCAGTTTCCCAATCTGTCAAATGGAAATAGTCTTACCTACCTCACCCAGTCATCAAAAAGATTCCACACTTTGGTTCACATGCAGCACTTAGCAGAGTGCCTGGCCTAGTTCTTGTAAGCTATTGTTACTCCCGTTGCTACTGCACATTAACTACCACTTCCTAATGCGAGCAAGCAGCCTTTCTCAGTCCTCATTCTCTTCGACTCCTTCTCCAGCATGGAGCACTGTTTACCGGCCTGCACAAACTTGGTCCTCCCTGCAGCTTCATGAGTACTGCTTCTGGGTCTCCTTCGCCAGCTCACCATTCTCCCCCCAAGCTGAGGACAGAGACAGCTCTTTGGCTCTCCACTCAGCTTGCTCTGTACAGTCCAAATCCTTTCCTTTTTAGGGCTTCAAGTCCGTGGTGTCAGGCTTGGTCCCACAAGAACATCCTTCAGATCTTTTTTTCATTTTATAAAACCAGCATTCCCTTGCCTTATGAAATAGGATCCCCCTCATAAAACATTACTTGACAATGACTACATCACTTAACATGCCACACATTTCTTCATCTGTAAAATGAGAGAGCTGGGAAGAGGTGAGTCTCAGGTTCCTATCTGCTCAGGAGAATGTTATAAATTCTTTTCGGACTCCAGCTGCCTGGTGGACACCTCCACGTGGAACTTCCCTGTTATCTCAAATTCCCTCCACATGCTTAAAACTGAACACCTCACCCGACCCCACCTGCCACCTCTTCTATTTCTGTTCAAAATAATACCCATTTTCCTCGTCACTCAGATTGGAAATTCCAGGCATCACTTTAATCCCCCCTCATATCAAATCAGTCACCAAATCCTGTCAACATTTGCTCATAATGTCTCTTCCTCTCAGTTCCCATTGCACTACCTTGACTTTGCTGCAGGAGCTCTCCTCCATTCATCCTCGGATCCCTACCTTCTCCCATCCACAGAAGCAGAGTCTTTCTGGAAATGAGTGTCACGTATTTCCCTTCCCTCCTTGCCAATCACCAACTGTTCCTACTGTCTACGGGATCAAGCCTAATCTCTGGAACTTCGCATTCAAAGCCCAGATTGCTGCTAGCTATCTCCTCAATCTTCTCTCCCACTGCGGTCCTTTCTGTACCTTCTGTTCCTACAAATCAGTCTACTTTCGTCCAGTTCTTGGCTTTGTTCACGCCAGTCCTCTGTCCCTGAACACACTCTGCCCACTTTCCCATCAAGCCCATGCCTACTTAAGTATGACATTTCTCTCAAAGCCTAGCTTGCTTTCTTACTTGCTTTCTAAAATTTCAAGCCAAGCTCCTCTGTGATGCCTTTCTCCAATGACCAACCCACGGCTGATTATTGACTTGTGGAGACTTGGTACAACACTTTTGTACAAGATTACTTGTAGCAAGGGTGCTCACATTTTAATAACCTTTTTAGGTAGTTATCCTTCTTCCTAGGTACAATTTCAGCTCCTGGAGGGAAGACAGGGACCATGTATCTCATAGCTTCCTGAAATTCCATCACCTAGCACTCGGTGATAGCAAACGTGTTAATAACAACAACAATGGCTAAATTTTAGAAGAAAGCTATGATCATCTATCTTCAGGCAATGTAGTCAGTGAGCCTCACAAATACAATTTCCCCAGAAAAAAAAAAAAGGGAACAGAAAGGAAGCAACATGGACAGCTGCACCTCACAGCTTTCATTAAGCCGGCTATCTAATTTCTATTACAATTGCTCTGAGCATGTGGGGTTCATGTAAAAATATATTTAAAATGGCAAAATAGTATATAAATGGAAGGCATAGATCATTACCATCTTGGCCACTATGCCTGGAATGTTTGGGAATGCTTGGCGTGATTTCTAAAAGTCTAGAGAAATAGATGTATTAAAGAAGTGGTTCTCAAATGGAGGTGATTTCACCCCCAGGGGGCATCTTGCAGTGTCTGGAGATATTTTTGGTTGTCACAGTGGGGGTGCTGCTGGCATCTAATGGGCAGGGGCCAGGGGTGCTGCTAAACACCCTACAATGGGCAGGATAGCCCCCCACAACAAAGTGTCATCAGGCCCAAATGCCGGTAGGGCCGAGGTTAAGAAGCCCACTGACCATTTCTGCACAGGGCACAGAGATGAGCTCTAACCTCCTGGGACAGACTGCTCACTGTGCCCTGTCTTGTTTGTAGAATGGCACCTGCTCCTACCTCTCTGGTAACTTCTCTTCTGAGAACATTGTTGAGGTTTTTTAAAAATATCTGTTCTCAATATGTCCAGGTTTTGATGTCTGGAAATTGTCCTCTCCATAATCAGATGTTATGAAATTACTCTGATTCCTCTAAGGCAGAAATACTGTTATGTCAGAAATTAATGAAGTCAGACTATAACTCTGGATATAAGAGGACAGAGCGTACATTACACAAAAACACAAATATATTTGAAGCTTAGTTTAATTAGAGCAGAGAATACAGTTGAGTGAATACCAACAAAATTTAAAATGTTTCTCATGAACTAAAAAGTAATAAATTTAAATAATTACTAAACACTTGTGGGGTTGAAAACAGCCTGGGATATTTCAGCCTCTGGGAAGATTAATTTTTTTTTTTTTTTTGCATGGATATGCTTTAGCTCTAATGTTATTTCAGATCAAGAATTGCTATTGTTTGTTTTTAAGCCCTACCTAAATTATGACAGTGAACTCCCAACAAAATACTCTAAGAAAAACAGAAATAATGAGAATTTTAAAGCATCATGAAGTGGTACATGTAAAGAGACTCATTTATAAAGGAATCATTTTTAAAATGCCTTTATTTGAAAAGAGAAAAAGTAATAAAAGACACTTAATAATTCAATACCAAATGATGGTTTTAGTCTTTGAACAATTCCTTTCTTCTCTCTGGGCCTCAGTTTCCTCACCTTGAAATAGGAAGTTTGGATTAGCTGATGCTCTCTCAAAGATCTCTCTCAATTCTAAAATTTCTTATTCTACACATTGTTTCTTTTCTTTTTTTTTTTTTTAAGATTTATTTCATTCACTTCTCCCCACCCCCTCATTGTTTGCATGTGCTGTGTCTGTCTGTTATGAGCTGGTTTTCTCTTTTTAGGAAGCACAGGGAACAGAACCCGGGACTTCCCATGTGGGAGGGAGGCACCTAATCACTTGAGCCACCTCCACTCCCTACTTATTGTCTCTTAATGGATCACTTTCAAAGGTAAGAAGACGGACTTGTGCAAATCATTTGAACAGTTGATTCAGACTGGTAGTCCTCAGCTTTGACTGGACTCACCTATGACTAGTGATCCCTCCACCCTCCAGTTTCTGATTTAACTGATCTTAGGATAGGACCATTTGAAGGTTAGATGCTCTCCAGTGGATTCGAATGTGCATTAAGATCTACAGATTTAGACTAAGGGTTGGAAACTCACATGCAACCAGGGCCCAGATAGGTCTGATAAACAAGCAAAGCAGACTGGATGCCAAGAACTAGAGAACAGGTGCCTCATCTATTTCCCTCCCTCCAGCTGACAGTAGCAATGAGCCAGATTTTTAAAACTTTTTTTTCAAGAAATGCCAGAACTCCAGATTTTAAATGAAACTGTGATTTTCAAATGTTGGCAACTAGTGCCAAACAAGTTTAAAAGAAAGTATAGGCCACATAAAATATTCCCCTAGGTTTAATTTTGCCCAGTGGCCACTAGTTTGCAACCTGAGACCCAATAAAACGAACACAACTCTTTCTCTGTGCTCTGCTCAGGAGCCCCTTTCTTCCATTTCTTTCCTTTTCCATTGTCTCTCTCTCTTCCCCCCCCCCCCCCCAATCTTCTCTGTCACTCCTAAGAGATGGAAACTAAGATCCACACATTAAATCTTTATGCGGTTCTGGTTGTGTCACTGGACAGCCTTCAATGCCTGGAAAAATTCAGGTTATAAATTGTAACCTGAGGCTGTGGCTCCATGATGTCAACAACTGGTTGGTTTAGTCAAACCAGTCAAGTTTATAACTTCGCATTACTATGACTTTATCAGGCAATATATGGAGGTCCTCATTTAATTTCTGATTTTTTGTTTTGTCTTTGTTTTAAAATCTATAACCACTGCATATTTGAATTACTCTGATGTTTAAAAAAAAAAAAAAATCCCACATCTGCGGTCTGCTCCAGGCCAACTAAATCTGAATCTCTGGAGATGGAGTCTGGGCATCAGTAACTTTAAAAATAAACCTAGGTGAATATAACATGAAGCCAGGGTTGAGAATCACTAATCTAAACCCATCCCCTGCAGATAGTGTTTAACTCTAGCCGCCTATAATCTTGAATACTTCTTTTTAACTTTTCCAAGGATTTTCTCAGTTCTGTTCCCAGCTTTTCCTCACAACTCTGTGAGGCTGGAAGCTCAAATACTATTATTAGCATTGGACAGATGAGAAAAGGAGGCATAAAAAAAATTAAATGAGTTGCCCGAGGGCACTCAGATAGTTATTGGCAAAGACACGTTGTAACCTTACTGGAAGCATTTTATTGATTGCCAGCCCAGAGCTCCTTTTCCCAAGCCCTGCTATTTTCCCAATCATTTATCTCCTCTACTGTTAGTAACTAACTGTGATATATATATGTGTTGTCACTACAGAGGAATGAATATAATGCACTCAAATTTCAGAAATAAATATTACAATATTTTTAAAAGGGCTCAATTTAGGGTCAGCGTTCCATAAATTGTCTTTTTCTGAAGTTTATGACATAATTTTCAAAGTGCTCACTTCCGCACACGTACTTCCTCTCTCCCCACACCACTTTCAGAGATGCATATTCTCTCAGAGGCTTGAAAAGATTCAAATAGTTTCCATTAAGATATTAATTTCAGAAAAGTATTTTTAAAAGATTACATAGTCATAGGATTTCAGAGGTAAGAGGAACTTTACTGATGAACTTTCCTCACTTCCTCTGAAAAACCTGAAGTTCCTTATAATTCAATATATATATGGAGTGCTAACACCACACCAAGCACTTCACATCCATTATCTAATTAAATCTTCAGGATAACTCAATAAAATGGGTACTTCCATCTTTATCATCATCATCATCATCTCCACTGAACAAATGAAAGAAGAAAAGAAAAAAACCCTGAGGTTTAGAGATGCTAAGGAACTTGCCCAAGATCCCTCAGCTGGTAAACTTGGGATTTATATATGACTCCAAACCTAAAACCTTATCCTCTACCTTCCACCACCTGGAGCAATAATAGCGGAAAAAATGAAGGCAAAATAAATCCTTATGAAAACGCGAATGAGGTTATCAGTGAATGCTTATTGGAAGAGGTGGTAAAGTGGTATCTGGGCTAGACCTTCACAAATATAGAGAATTTCAGCAAGCATTCCTGGAATGGCAGGGGAAAGCGACGGAAAGAGGCTATGAGTCAGACTGTGGAAGGTCCTGAGCGCTAGGGGAAGGGATCTGGATTTATCTGTAGGCAGCAGGAACATACTTGAGGTTTCAGGAAGCAAGGTCACTTGAAAAATGTGAACTGAGTTTTAGAAATATAAATCTCCTTAATTCAGGGAGTAATATACAATATAAGCAACAAAGTGCTTTTGAAGAATTGAAAATGCCTTTAACATCTATTCATCTCATCTGCTAAATTATATTACATTAATATTACATCTATTACAGTCCAAGCTTATGGAATCAGTAAGGGTCTTTGTATCTTCTGCCCTGAGTGCTTCCCCTCATTCAAACAGCTGGCTGATACCTTCTCATCATTCAGGTCTTGGAACAAATATCACCTCTTCACCTAGGCTCTTCAGAGAGCCCTCTCCCATCGCATGATGCTGTTTTATTTCTTATAGCATTAACCAATCCCTGAAATTTGTTTGATGTACATATGTATCTATTGTTTGTTTCCCTCCACAAGAATGAAGCTTCACGGAAGCAGCAAAAATGCAACAACTTTATCTTGTTCGTTGTCTCCTGCCCTCAGTGGAAAACATTTATTGAACATATGAAAGAAAGAAAAAAAACAAAAACAAGTAAAGCTCATCAAGACTGAGACTTCAAGGCAAACTAGGCCGTTTTCCAGAGGCCTAAAGCGACATACCACGAATTGAAGTAACTCTGAAGAGCAAAGCTATTTTGACCGGGTGGTGGAACGGGGGGCGGGGGGGTAGGGCACACCAGATTAGGGCCTTGACTTTACAGTTTTGCATAGATTTAGCGAGTACACGGCCGGCATAAGATGTTTGACAATTAGGCCACCCAGCCGCGGAGCTCAGGTTTTATTTCCGTTGTCCTCTGACGTCAGAAAAAGCACGAGTTGCTCCACAGTTTCTTGTATCAAGGTGACAAATTACAGCCTCGGTGGGCCCTGCATTTTGCACACCATAGATTTATTCCTCCCTTTTATTAAAAAATTAAAAGGCCAACTACAGAGGTGCCAAAGACCCTTCCAAAAGCAAATTCACAGCGTTTCCTAGCAGTTGGGGTCTTTTTTCGCTCTTACTTCATAGATCGCTATGGATTCGTCTGGGAAAGTACGTGATCCTGGACGCAAATTTCCACCCGGGAAAATGTTTTTTAAAAAAAGAACAAAAACCCTGGGTCCGCGCCGCAGAGTGAGACACAAAGGACTCTCATTGTAGCACCACCTTCGCAAGCAGAAGGAACCCTGTGAAATGCACCCGGAACGCCGTTACCGCGAAATTCCTTTTGCTGCCATAAGCACTTGCACTTTCAGTGACAACAGTTCAGCATAAACCGAGGGGCAGGGGGTTCGTCAGAGAATAGGCGCCGGGGCAGCCCGGCAACCCGCCGGGTCCCACTGGATGCTCAGGCGTCCCGCGCGCGGGGAGGTGAGTGGGGTGGGGGTGGCGGAACGCCACTGGGTGCGCGCGCAGGCAGAGGCACGCTTTCCTCCCGGCACCTACCCCGCCAGTTTAGAGGCCTTTTGTGGCGACCTTAAGGTGCTGATGGTGAAGGAGCGCGGTAGGGGAAACGGAACCCGGGGCGAGTGCTGTCCTCGCCCAGGCCCCGCGCAAGCGGTGGCCTTTGTTCGCCAGCGTCCGGCGGATTCCCGGCTCTCCGCAAAGCACTTGCCCCATTTTCCCCCTCTATGTTTTGGAGAGACTCTCCTCAGGGCAGGGGAAAGACAGTGAGTCAGTACCAGCAACCTTTAGTTAAAATGCCCCGCGTTCTCCTACTCCTCTTCATCACAGAGGAAAGAGGCAGGCGCAAGGCAAGGGCGGCAAACGTGCTCTTGTTTACTGGCGCTCAGCGGCTCCGCTCCACCGCCGCCGCGCCAAGGCAGGCCGCCGGCCAGTCCTCCAAACCCAGCCCGCCGCACTCAGCACCTCCAGGGACCTCACACGCTCTCCTGTGAGCCCTGGGGGCACCGAAAATTCCCCTAAAGGTTCGGGACTCAAACCCGCCTCGTGATGCATTCGCGCCCTCTTGTCGGCTGCACTCTCCCTCCAAGATCGGCGTTGTCTCCGGCCCTCGCAGAATTTAATCTGCTTTGGTACCACGCTACCACCCTGAAAACGGGCCCCAAAAGTAAGCCAAAGCCCACGCCAAGGTGAAATCGGAGTCCCCTGAGCTTCCTTACGCTGCCGTGTGAGTTCGGGGGAGAGCAGAGGACCTGGACTTTTCCTTTACTAAATGCAAAAAAAGCTCTACGCATCGGCCCCAGCCGCGCTCTCCTTCCTTTCCCTCGGACATGGATAATTTCCACATTACTGCCTCCTCTCACATCTAAAACATCCCCTACCTCCCCGCCGCCCTCTCTCAAGCCCACCCAGGAACAGAATTAAAAAAAAAAAAAAAAATCTTACCTCGGGAAAAAAAGGAAAGGGTGGCAAAAAGAGATGCCCAGGTGTCCGCCCTTCCGGGCTTTCCCTTCTCGGCCGTTTTACGTCCTTTGTGTCCAGGTTTAGCTGCCTCGGCCGGCGGCTTGTAGGAGACTGAGGCTCCTGCTACGGGAAAAGGTGGCCCGCGTCAGCGAGAGCTGGGCGGGGAGAGGTGGCCGGGCGGATTTCCGAGGAAGGTGAAGGGCGGAGGTTCCCGGCGACCTTCAGGGGAAGCGGCGCGACTGCCCCAGCCCGCGCTCGCCTCGCTCTCCTCCTTTCGGGTCCGATTGCATCAGAATCTCGCCCCACCACCAGCCCCCGCCCCCACTCTGCGCGCCAGCCTCGCACTTACATCGACAAACTCGGGCGCTGAAGGGTCTTGAGTCGTATTCATACTCCTACCGGGGGGCGCGTCGCCCTTGCGCATCCATGGCTCGTGATGGCTTAACGGGGAAATTCAGGCCATTCCTCCGCGTCCCGCGCACCGTCTCCTCCCCTCCAGTGCGCCCGCTCTTTAAAAAGCTGTGTGTCACCGAGCCGTGGCCGTCACATGGTGTCACGGCTGGCGTCCACGCCTAGCAGCCCCCTTCCAGCCGCTCGCAGACCATGCAGCCACAGCGGCGGGCGGAAACTGTGGATCTGGGAAAGGGTGGAGAGGTGTTGCGGAGCGCGCGCGTGCGAGGCGCGCTGTAGGTGGAACACGAGCGGAGGCTGCGCGCAGCCGGGGCACCTGCCCCGCGCCCTCCCGGAGCCTAGCAGGGTGTTGGGAACCCAGCTGCTGCGGCGGCTGGAGAAAGTGGGGGCCTTGGGGGATAGAGGTGGGGGTGGGTAGGTGGGTAGGGGGCGCTCTGGCCGAGGAACGGCGGGGATTGTACGCTGGGGGTGCATTTTGGGGTACAACGGAGCTCAGCCGAGGCTGAGTGAGGGGAGTTGCATTGTGGGAAGGGCCCAGCTTGAGTATGATCACGACAGCGACTGGCTGTAGCAAGGCTCCGCTGGCAGGGCCTGGATATGCGGACCAGGAGGGGACAATGGGTTGGCTCCGGGGACGGCCCCGAGACGGCCAGGATTGGAGGGAAGGGAGCCGAAGTGGCGGGGGAGCGGACCGCCAAGGCACCTAAGGCAGCCCTTTGTTTCTCGGACCCGCAGCGAGAGGCGCCACCCCTTTTCCGGACCCAGCACCCGGCAGACCTGGCTAGTTCTCCCCGAGCTCTGCACTCTTGAGCTGCGTTTTGTAGATCGGGTGTGATGCGACCCGAAGGATTTACGGAGCTTCGAGCGCGCGCCTGCCTGGGCACGAAGAGGCTGATGCCCGCTGCAGCCGGGCATGGAGACCCCACGTGATACCCCTGGGCCAGCCTGGCACATGGAGCAGTGGCGCTCCAAGTCCCGGGGTCGGTCCGGAAAGAGTAGGATGGAGGGGAAAGTAGCAAATGGGCCTCGTTTTCCTTTCTTCTGCTTACTCTGTTTCAGGCACAGCCCCGTTTGGCTGGCCACTTCCCTGCAGGGGAGTAGTATTTCCTTAAAATGGCGACAGGAAATCCCACCTGCGCGCCTGCCGATTAGACTCATTATAGCGCGAATTTGCGGCGTGGAAATTCAAGCATTTTATTGGTAGGGACGGTTCGGTTTCCTGTTCCATCAAAACAGGAAAGAGAAGGTGAATCATAATTCAAAAATTTAAATACCTGAAGCGTTTTTGCGTTGCCACTGCAATGGAGTGACTACCGCCTTTTAATCACCGCTGGAAAAGCAAAGAGGACAATCAAATTTCAAACTCCTTGTAACTGACTGAATTTTTCCCGCTGACTGGGAATAATTGGTCTTTATTAGTTAAACAATGGCTTCCTGAGAACCCTATTTAGAAGGCATGCCACAATCTTCTTGAATAAACATGAGAAAGTGAAAGGTCAGTGCAAACAGAATGGGGCAAAGATGGGTAGCCAAGCTCAGACAGAGCTGCGTTCAAATTCTGCCTGTGGATGTACTGCTTCCCTCACCTGCTTAAGTTACTTCCTAATCCTCAGTCTTCCCAATTTATAAAAAGGGGGTACCCACCCCATGATAACGTTCTGCAGGTCATGGAGGAGTTCGTTCTTTCCCCTTCCTTCATAGAGGAAACAAATTTAGTATGAAATTACTGATCGTAGGTAGTGCGCTCTTTGCTTGGCACACATAGTGCTTATGAACAAGGTGTAAGTGGTTAAAAACTCTGAATAGGTAAAGTAGGTGAACTACCAGCTGTACCTCAGTAAACCTGTTGAAAAGTCTGTCTTATTAAAGGCAGAATGTATTCATTCACCAGGGTTTGAAGACAGTCTGATATCAAGCTTCTCTTTTGGTCCCAGTTTTAACTTACTTGCCAGTTTCTGTACACCAAAAAGACTGCAGTCACCTAGCACTTTCTGATCTAGATTCAATAGCTTTTATGAGTTGTGCACCAATTACAAAAAAGCAGCTACTCTGCTAAGCACTTTCCATGTAAATATTCTCATTTAATCCTTTCAGCCACTCAATGAGGTATAATCCTCTTTGTATAAATAAAACAGCAGGTTCAAAGAGCTTAAATTGGCCATGTTTCCCTAAGATAGTAAGTGGTGAAGAGGGGAGTGAGGGAGGTGATTCCCATTCAGGTCTGTATTCAGAGTCCATAAGATCGGGATCTTCTCCCGTCTTCTGGAGTTTAGTTGACAACCTGGAACTGGAGTTTGAACCTCAACATGGGAGTTGAATTAAAGGACTGTTTTTGTGTGGGAAAGTGGGGTGGTGTTCAAGAGGGGATCAGGACAAGAGCCCAGAAACCCCAGAGTGAAGTTATCTCCAGAACTACTTGAAGGGGAAACTTCCTTTCAGATGTCCTTGCAGTGGTTCAGTACCTAAATTCAATTGCTGTTGTTCTCACATGTGGGCAAGGGGTGTCATGAAGACAATTCCCCTATCCACTGAGCAACAAGCAGTAGGTTCAGCACTTTACAGGTAGTCTCTCCTTTAATCCTCATCCCATTGCTGAGAAGTGGAAACATCCTAAGCCCCATTTCAGAGGTTAAGGAATTTATCCCAAGCCACACAGCTCTAATTGGCACACCCAGTTCTTGGATCCAGTTTTTGGCTCCAGAGCCAGTTCTCCATGCATAGCTGTAAAATGTTGCATAATGCCAGAACGATGCCCCTTGGAGGGTTAGAAGGTCAGAAGGATCCCAGGCCACTCTGCCTTCAGGTGGGGACTGCTGCCCTATTTTCACAGAGTCCAGGGACTCAGTTTGCTCTATAATAGGCTTTGAGCTCCAAGGGCATTGTTGATAGGTTTCTAATGTTATTCGTGGACCTTTCCCAATTGAGCAGATTTTCCAAAATGGTACTAAGGTAGTCAGGACACATGAGCAGTTTTTATTGCTGACTGTTCCGTGGAATTGAAAAAATAAAAATTCTGTATCTGCTTTTGTTTTAGTCAGCCAAAGGGGTACTGATGCAAAGTACCAGAACTCTGTTGGCTTTTATAAAGGGTATTTATTTTGGGGTAGAAGCTTACAGTTACCAGGCCCTAAAGAGTCCAACTCAAGGTACTATAAGAGGTACTTTCTCACCCAAAGTCTGTTGCCACGTGTTGACACAAGATGGTGGGCGATGTCTGCAAAGGTTCAGCCTTCCTCCTTCCTCTTAAGGCCCTGTGGGTCCAGCTTCTTCCGATCTCAGCTGCAGGCTGGCATAGGGCTCTTCTCCCTTTCCAGGCTCAACTGCTCTGGTCTTCTCACAAGGTCAGCTGGAAACTATCAGGCGAATGGCTCGTCTCTTTCCGGGGGGCTTCTGCGGTGTCTATGGAGCTGTCTCTCTTCCTCTGTGTATCTTCTCTGTGTTTCTAATTCTGTGTGTCTCCTTGATTGAGTTTCCGTTTATATAGTCCACAAAGGCAGCAGGGACTCAAACTGAGTCGCCCTAATGATCTGGTCGAATCAAAGCCCCAATCTTAACAAAATTTAATCAAAGTCATCTCAGCTGAATCCAATACAATCAAAGGGTATCACAACCAAAGGAACAGACCAGTTTACAAACATAATATCTCTTTTTGGAATTCATAAATAATATCAAACTGCCACAGCTCTGAAAATGAGTCTGGGGGTGGAATCTATAATGCAAAAGAATTAGATAACTTCAGGTCACCTGGGAGTTTTCCAGTAGCCCCATTGACCTTCCAGGAAGGAGGAACAGCTTTGTGAAAGATCAGTCACACCCCAAAGAGGCTTCAGCCTGAATTTAAGCCACATCTGCTCTCATCCAGCTTCACCCTGCACTCATCCAGGTTACCTTCGTTCTCCATCTGGGTTACTCAATAGGCCACCACTAGCTGTGTGCTTTCCGTCACGGGTTTTCAAAGCTTTCTAAGTACATCTGGTCTGTACCAAGACTTCTCGTATAAGAATTTTGATGAATAGGATCAGGATTATCTTCTGAATCTATTTTTTTTTTTCTTTTTACTCTGTAAAGGACTGTCATTGAATGGTCTAAAATTTTTTTTCAAGATTTATTTTATTTATCCCTGCCCCACCCCCTTGTTGTTTTGCACTCACTGTCTGCTCCTTGTGCTCTGTGTCTGCTCGTCTGTGGTAGGCGGGCTCCCAACTGCTTGAGCCACATTTGCTCTCCCTAAATTTTAGCAATTGTGAAAAATAGAAAAGGCAACTAGTAAAGTTATTTCAGAATATTAAATGACCTGCATATTTCCTACTTGTAACAGAAGCAGTGCAAGTAACTAATGAACAAATTCAACCTCATTAGGAAATAAATTGTTCTGAAATCAGTCTTTTATTCCTACTTATGTCTACCCTAAAATGATAGATGGTCTTTAAAAGTATTGTTTTTCTTTTCGAGGAGAACGGGATCGCTGTTGCAACCGTGCTCGGGTTCCGCGGTCCTCCCGACTCACCGAGGAACAAGTCGATCAGGAAGCCACGCCGCAGCCATGGCTTTTAAGGACATGGAAATGACACCAGTGGAACCAGAGGTGGCTATTCACCGCATTAGAATAACCCAGCCAGCTGCGACGTGAAGTCTCTGGAGAAGGTGTGTGCTGACTTGATTAGAGACTCAAAGGAAAAGAACCTCAAAGTGAAGGGACCCGTTAGGATGCCTACCAAGACTCTAAGAATCACTACAAGGAAAATTCCTTGTGGTGAAGGTTCAAAGACTTGGGATCGTTTCCAGGTGAGGATCCACAAGCGACTCATTGACCTGCACAGTCCTTCTAGGATTGTTAAGCAGATCACTTCCATCAGTAGTGAGCCAGGAGTAGAGGTTGAAGTCACCATTGTAGATGCTTATGTCAACTATTTTAATAAATATTCAGTTGCTAAAAAAAAAAAAAAAGTATTGTTTTTTTTCTTTTGATTGATATAACCAAATTTCTTTGCTTCAATGACTTTGTTTTCATCCTTGATGTTCTCTGGATCTCATCCATAGATGATACTATTTTGACACAAGGAGTTAGTTAAGCAACCACAGGAAAAAGTAAATTTGCAACTAAAGGAACCCCCAATCGCCTTGGCCACCCTCCTGCAGATACATGGTGCTGTGTGGCCTAACACCCCCCCACACCACTCCCCCCCCCCATGCTTTAGCACTGTGACAGGGGCCACTGATTTCTCTTCTAGCATCATGGTCAACATTCTACCCCATCAGATTTGTAATTGGCTCTGGCAAGGAGGCCAGTGACCCTCCAATCACTCTAAACTGAATTTCAACTGAAATCCCAGAGCAGTTCTCCTAGGAAATGTCTCTTTTCTCTGATTTAGGGCCAAGGTCAGCTTGTAAGATTACTTACTTCTTCTTTATCTTTCGGGGTAGCTGGAAGTGTGGTCCTTTAGGTCTTGTGACAGTATGGCAATGCAGTCTCATCCATTCAAGCTAAACCAAATCACCAGGACCAAATGATCAGTCCTGGAAGCTCAATGTCTAATCTGACTGACCTTTATGCATATTTATGCAGGTCAACGGGGAGTGGCTTGGACTTTTAGAGCCTGAAACCCACCTTTGCAACTCCCTAGTTTGTTGCAAAAAGGGGCAATGATACTCATTTAATGATCAAATGACTCAGTGTCTATAGAGCACTTTCCACAATGCTTGGGTGTAAAATAATTGCTCAATAAATAAGATGATTTTTCTTGCACATTTTGCAGAAATAAGCATGGGGCAATGAATTTTCAAAGCCCTAATTGATAGGCTCAAAGTATGAATATGTTCACCCATATTCAAAAAGCTTTCAAGCACACAATCCCAACTCCCATTCATCCCATTGTGGGAATGAGGAAAGAGAAGGTATTAAAGAATACTTAGACCTCCACTTCAGCTCCCAACCTTACCTTAAGGTGAAAAGGGTAAGTTTGAGATCTCTATAAGAGTGTATTAATTCAAAAGTGGAAGTGTTCTGTGGCACAGTAGCCACTCATAGGTTATTCTACCCAGTAACCGTGGATCTGCCAGCGCCAACAAACTGCAGAGAACTCCCCAGAATTTCACGGGGACTTCACTGGCAACTGACAGCTCTACTGGTCATCAGTGAGAGGGTCTGTGGTATGTGTGAGGATGTCTAACAAGCCAACACGGAACTCACGGCTCCTCCCAGGAAACTGCCCCTCCTCTGGCTTCAGCTCTTCCTGTACCAGATAGGGGTTCCAGTGACAGCGCTGCCACCTTTCTTGACTTCTCTCTTTCCCTCCACACCCATACCATCTGCATAGCCGATGCCCCATCTTCAGAACAAGTCCATATCTGCCCCCTTTTCTTTGCCTCCACCTTTCTTCCCTGCTCAGCACCGCCTAGGACAGGAGGACTGGTTTCCTCCTTCTTCTCCCTCTTCCTCCTACATTTGCTTAAGTGTGTAGGAAGAGCTGTATTTTGCTGTTGTTTACACTGTTCTATACGTTGTGCATTAGTAAAATTTATTGTTCACATGAACAAATATTTAATACTTTGCTTATATTTTCTCAGCTAATTCTATCAATTGCTGCAAGTTTAAAAAAAAAAAAAACTCCAATTCTGTGACATAACATACTTCTGTCACTTTTCAAAAACCATGCTATTGTGTACACATTTTTTAAAAGATTTATTTTATTTATTCATTTGCGCCCCCCTCACCATTGTTTGCACTCACTTGCTATCTGCTCTCTCTGTTCACTGAGTGTTCATCTTCTTTTTAGGAGGCACCGGGAACCAAACCCAGGACCTCTCATGTGGGAGAATAGTGCCCAATCACTTGAGCCACATCTGCTCCCTGCTTGTTGTGTCTCTCATTCTGTTTCCTTGTTGTGTCTCCTCATTGCGTCATCTTGTTGCGTTAGCTCACTGCACTGACCCATCGCATCAGCTTGCTGTCTTGCCCATCTTCTTTAGGAGGCACCGGGAACCGAACCCAGGACCTCCCATGTGGTAGGCGGGTGCCCAGCTGCTTGAGCCACATCTCCTTCCCATGTACACATTTTTTATCTGTTTATTTTTTAAATATATTTTTTATTAGAGAAGTTGGGAACTTACAAAACAATCATGTTTAATGTGCAGAATTCCCATACAACACCCTTCCACCAACACCTTACGTCAGGGGTTCTTAACCTTTTTGGTTCCACAGACCCCTTTGCCAGTCAGGTGAAAACCAAGGATCTCTTGCTAAGTCCACACTATACTGTGTATTGTTTAATAAACATATCACACCTGCACCTACACGTCCCCACAAGAATAATGTTTTTTTTTTTTAATTTCAATTCAAGCTCACGGACCCTTTGTTAAGAACCTCTGCCTTACATTGTTGTGGAACATTTGCTACAGATTAGAAGAAAATATCATCAGACTATTAACACAAACTATGGTCCATAGCATACATTTGGTATATTTTTTCCATACCCCTATTATTAACACGGTACCTTCTTTGACATTGATGCAAGAATATTATGATATTCTTTTATTACCTATATTTATATATAACTTATTTAACTATAGTCCATAAGTTACATTAATTGTATTTTCCCCATGCCTCTCCATATTACGTGATCGGTTCTTATAAGTACTATGAAGTACTAAAACAGGATCATATGATAGTGACCTAGAGATGGATGCTACTTTAGCTAGGGTGGTTAGAGAAGACTTGAGGACAAGGAGCCAGCCATATGAAGATGTGGGGAAAGATTGTTCTGGAAAGAGGGAAAAGTGAATACAAAGGCCCTGAAGTGGAAGGCAAGAGGTTTCAATTTTATTCTGCTCTAAGAACCATTGGAGGTATTACCATTGTATTTCTTCTGACTTCAAGAGCAGACAGTGCTGGGCATATTGTCATAACCGAACAAACACTTATTAATTTGTTTAGCAATTGATTATTGGGTCAGGGACATTGGACAATCCTCTGGAAGCAGGCAATCACTAAGAGGGCCTGATATGGCAGGGCTTAGGAATGCCTGTTTGCAAGAGATAATTTCCCAGATTAAAGCAAGGGGAAGGGAAGCAAGCTCACGGTGTTCTTGTCTTCACATCCTGTGTGGCGTCATGAGAATGCCGTAATACCTCTATAGAGAAGAGAGCAAGCCTGCAACTCAGTACCTCCAATGAAAAAGGCAAAGTTGTAATTGGATGCCATCCATGTCCAGCCTCTTGGGTATAAAAGATAGAAACAGGTCTCCTCAAGGAGGGGAAGCAGTGACCACATGGTACTCCAGTGTTTGGCCATGGACAAGCCTCTTGTAGTCTGGCCATTGGGGAATGGGGTGGGAGAGTGGTGAGGAGGGAAGGAGTGAGGAGGTTGGCTTCTGGAATCTGCTCAGACCTTTGAAACAGTTCAGCAATTAAGGTAGAAACCTGCTAATAGCAGGTCGTACCTGATGATTACTAAATGTTATCTTGAGTAGAAACTAAAGGTGGTCCTTCTACTGAGAATCCCAGCTGTAGTCTCTTCTAGAGTTCTGAATCTTACATTCATTGACTTATAAAAAGAGGCAGAGACAATGTTCATAGCAGCATCATTCACTATTGCCAAAAATGGGAACAGCCCAAGTGTCCATCAGCAGATGATTGGACAAATTGTGGTCTATCCATACAATAGAATACCACTCAACCACACATGCTACAACATGGATGAACCCTGAAGACATCATGTTGAGTGAAACAAGCCAGACACAAAAGGACAAACATTGTATGATTTCACTTATATGAAATACCCAGAATAGGGAAATACACAGTGACAGAAAATAGATACCAGGTGTGGGGGAGGGAGGCATCAGGAGTTATTGCTTAACGAGTACAGAGTTTCTGTCTGCAGTGATGAAAATTTTTGGCATTGGATGGTGATGATGGTAGCACAATATTTTTTTTTACTTTTTAAATTTTTTAATATACTTTTGACTACATAAATACTACAAAAAATATATAGGGGATTCCCATATGCCCCACTCCCTACCCCTCCCACACTTTCCCACATTAACAGCATCCTTCATGAGTGTGGTACATTTGTTACAACTGATGAACACATATTGGAGCATTGCCTCTAAGCATGGATTATAGTTTACTTTATAGCTTACATTCTGTCCCTCAAAATTTTATAAGTTGTGACAAAATATATAATGGCCTGTATCCATCATTTCAACATCATTCAGGACAGTTCCAATGTCCCAAAAATGCCCCCATATTACACCTGTTTTTCCCTCTCCCTCCCCTCAGAACCTCTGGTGGCCACTGTCTCCATATTCATGATAAAAGTTCTTCCATTGCTAGAATAACAATAAGTCTATCTACTCTGGTCCATCGTTCATGGACAGTGTAAATTGGCATAACTTTTTGTATAGTAGCAATTTTAGTGATTAAGACTGTGGGCTCTGAGAGCCAGACTTCCTGGGTTCTAATCCTGGTGCCACAATCTACAAGCTCTGGGACCTTGGGCAAGTTATTTAACTTCTCTATTCCTCAGTTTCCTCATCTTTGAAATGTAAATAAACAATTATACCTACCTCATAAGGTTATGTGAAATACATATGTTAATATATGTGAAGCCCTTAGAACAGTTCCCAGCATATTTTGAATATTCAGTAAGTACTAATTTTTATTGGAAAACAGTTTGGCGATAAGTAGGAGGAATTTGGCCCTTGTTGGTGTCTGGGAATCTGCACCAGAGAAATAATTCATAAAGAAGCTCCGGGCACAAGCTTTAGAGTCAGGCAAGTGAAGGTAACATATATTTTAAAACATTCTTTTGCGAATATTCTTGCTGACCTGATTTTGTAATAATCAGGGTAGGCTAAACATTTGCTATATTAGAAACCATGCATGTGTCCCCAGACCTAGTTTTTCTCCCTAAGTCTGGTTTTTAGAATGCTGGTGATAAACTAAGCCTGATTTATTATTTGACCATCCTGTATGGGAAATGACTCTAACTCCAGGTATCTTTGGCCAACCTTAAGAGATATAGCAGAGGGGCGGATGTGGTTCAAATGGTTGGATGTCCTTCTCCCATATGGAGAGACCTGGGTTCAATCCCCTGGACCTCCTGGTAAAATTTTAAAAAAGAAAAATATAGAAGGTGCGCAGGTGTGCCGCCAGGCCCTGCCAAGCCATGCAGCAAGATGATGATGTTACAGGAGAGTGACAAAAGGGAGAGCCAGATGAGATGCACTGAAAAGAAAAACCAGAAACTACAGTGGCGCAGGCGGTGGGATGCCTCTCTCCCACATCAGGGTTTCCCAGGATCGAATCCCGGTGAAGACAGAAGGAGAAGAATGAGAAGAGAGGGCAGGAAACAGACACAGAGAAATGCCCAGTGAATGGACACAAAAACAGCAAAAACGGGGTGGGGTGTGTGTTTGTAAAATTGGATAAAAGTAAATAAATGGATTAAAAAAAATAAAAAAACATTCCTTAAAAGCCAGGATAACATAAATTATGAATGTCAGATCCAAATGAAGCACTCAGATGGCCAGGATTAGGACTTTTTTTTTTTTAAGATTTATTTACTTAAACCCTCTTACTGCTTGTGCTAGCTGTGTCCATTTGCTGTGCATTTTTCTGTGTCTGCTTGTTTCCCTTTGTCTCATCATCTTGCTGCACCAGTGCCACGCGGGCCATCAGCTCACCGCGCAGGCTGGCTTGCCTTCACCAGGAGGCCCCGGGAATCGAACCCAGGGCCTCCCATATGGTAAACGGGAGCCCAACCGATTGAGCCACAGCCGCTTCCCCATAGGGTTAGGATTAAGGAACAGGATACAGGGCTGACTGTTCCTTACTTCTGATCCAATGTGATCATTCTTACTTTATAAGTTTGGGTGTCCAAAGGCAATATAACTCGAGAAAGGATCTTCATCCAAGTACTAGAGAAACGAAAGCGACAGCCAGTGGTGAAAGGCATCAAGGCAAGCGAGGATGTAGATAAGAAAACGCACAAATGAATGACAAGTTCAGAAGCCAGAAATATCTGAAACAAGTCACAATGGCATAGCATGAGCTATCTCAGGTCAGGACCGGGGTTGAGTCATCACAGATGTTGATAAACATTTACAGTTACTTATGCATGCATACATATATTTATGTGGTACTAAAGTAAATGTTCAGAGTTTTTTATTCAAATGTAACATGTCCAAAATTGAACTCATCATTTTTTTCCACCAACCCAAACCTTCTCCTTCCATAATTCCCATTTTGGAAAATGGCACCACCATGTGCACAATTGCTTGAACTGGAAACACAGGAGTATCTTGGTCCCTCTCCATCACTCTTCACATCCATTTAATTCAATCTTTCAATTAACATTTACTAAGTGCCAGGCATTCAGCTAGTCTTTAGTGGACCTTGGAGTTAGAGGGAGAGACCGGCATTACTCAAATGATCTGGCTAAGTGAATGTACACTTACAGGCAGAGATAAGTGTTCTGAGGAAAAGGAGATTGACTCTGTGAGAGTGGCAATCAGGGAGGGCTTCCCTGAGGAGGTGATCTTGTTAAAGATTTCAGACTCTAGCCTCTTTAAGCAGAAAGTGTTTTAATAAGGAGAGGGTGATAGACATGATTTGGTATGCTTTTTTTTTGAACCATCAAGTGGTTTTCTTTTCTTCCACACAAGCAGTTTTCAGGTGGCTAAGCCATAGTTTCTTTATTACGGTTCTGCCATTTTTATTTATCATGGGACTTCATCCTCACACTATGCTGTCTGTATTCCAGGCAGAAGGAAAATGAAAGGGTGAAGCACAAAATCTGTCTCTTAAAAATATAAATTTGTTTTGAATCAGTTTCAAATTTATGGAAAAGTTGCAAGAATAACTCAAGGAACTCCCATATACGTTTAAGTCCACTTCAAGTTTCGCCAATTGACCTAGTAATGCCCTTTATAGTAAAGGATTCAAAGTAAGATAGCTTATTGCCCTCACTAGTCACCTCTCTCTAGTCTCTTTCATCTAGAACTGTTCTTCAGTCTTTCATTGCCTTTCACGACTTTGACGTTTTCTAAGATTATAGCTCAGTCACTGTTAGAAAGTGTTTTAGTTTACCAGGCTGCTAAGACAAATGCCACAAGCTGGTTTTGGCTCACAGTTTCAGAGGCTAGAAGGCTAGCTTCCTACTGGGGTCAGGTCCTCTGGCTGGCTGGCAATCTTTGGGGTTCCTTGGCTTTTCTGTCATATGGCTGTGAACATGGCAGTGTCTTCTCCTTTTTCCTGTAGGTTCTGTTCACTTCCAGCTTCTGGCGGCTCCTCATGCCTTCTCCTTTCTGTGTCCAATTTCCTTTGCTCAAAAGGACTTCAGGGAAGCAGATGTGGCTCAAGCAGTTGGATGCCTGCCTACTACACGGGAGGTCCCTCATTCGGTTCCCAGTGCCTCCTAAAGAGGACCAGTGAGCTGGCGAGCTGACGCAACAAGATGAATCAACAAAGAGACACAACAAGGAAACACAATGAAAGAGAGACACGACAAGCAGGAGCGGAGGTGGCTCAAGCCATTGGGTGCCTCCCTCCCACATGGGAGGTCCTGGGTTCTGTTGCCGGTGCCACCTAAAAAGAAGACAAGCACAAAAGAACAGACACAGAGAGCAGAGAGTGAGTGCAAACAACAGGGTGGGAGGAGAAATAAATAAAATAATTTTTTTTGTATTCTTAAAAGGACTTCAGCCATTTTGCACTTGATCTTAGCCAAAAAGACTGAGAAGCGATTGACTTCAGCCATAGTGGATCAAGGCCCACCCTCATTCAGTCTGGGCAAACTTTAATAACATCTTCAAAGGTCCTATTTGCAAATGGGTTCACATCCATAGGATTGGGGGTTGGGATCTGAACATACCTTTTGTGGGGGACATGATTCAGACCCCAACAGAAAGCTTCTCCATTTGGGTTATTTGGCCAGTTGCTATAAAAATGATTGCAACTTATTGGGTGGCACATCATGGCTAATTTGTCCTTTTACCGGTGGTGCCAATTTTGGTCACTTGTTAAAGATGGAGTCTACCAGGCTTCTCCACCGTAAAGTTACTTTTTTTCTCCCCTTTGTAATTAATACATATTTTGTGGGGAGATATTTTGAGACAATGTAAAATTCTATTTCTCATCTGACTTTCACCTACTTATTTTAGTATCCCTTGATGTTTCTTATCTAAATTTATTGTTACTATGGTGGTTGCCAAATGGTGATTTGCAAATTCTGTCATTCCTTCTCCATTTACCAGCTGGCTTCTATAATAAGGAAGCACTTTCTCTTTCCTCATATATATCCATTTATTCAGTTATCTGACTGGGGTCATGGGTTCGTTTGTCCCAGATTAGTTAAGTGAGAGCCCCTTTAAGCTGACTTCTATGTGCTTTTTCTTCCTTAATTTTTTTTTTTTTTTTTTCCATGGATATGGTTTATTGAGCACCTCCTATGTTCCCAGCCCTGGTTATAGATTTCCTCAATTAACCCACATAACCACCTCGCAGGACAGGAATCTTACCATTTTCCAAAAGAGGTAGCTGAAATTCAGAGATTAAATGATTTCCAGTTCTAAGTGGCAGGCTGGGTTTCAAACTCAGGTCTACTTGACTCCAAAATCTATGCTTCCAGGTATACATATCAGGGCTCCACAGGAATCTTCCTTAAACTTTTAATTTTGAAATAATTTCAAACTTACAGGGCAGTTGCCCAGTATGTATTTTAAGGGAGTAACTACCAGCCCTCTCAGTCTACCTCCTAAGAATTTGTGACAACTGTTCCTTTAGACCATCCTCACAGCCGTCACTAGTGTGAGCCTGCATCAAGGTTCTCTCCAAAGGGCATTGATGAGGGCGTTGATAGCATGCCTCCTTATTTAAAATATCTTGATCATATTTATCCAGCACGGCATGTACATGTATGTGTCAATAATGTATATGTCTTACATCCTATCGGTTACATACACTAAAAAACATTTAAACATTCAAATAATAGGATTTCACCTTTTATTTGTTAATCATACTTTATTTTATCCCTAAAAGTGTTAAAATATTAGCACTTTAGTGAGAGAAAGATGATCCAACATGCTTTTTTTCACATCTGAGTTTAATACTGGGATAGAGCAATTTACAAGCCTGGTGCCAAATTTGGCTAATTTTGATACTTGGTTTCAGTGCCTGTCAGAGCTGGAAAGGGACCTGGCAGAGGCCCAGAAGAGGAAGTGCTCCTTCGGCTCCACCTACCAAAGCAAGCCACTCGGGTCTCTACTCCATCTGCTAAGTGACAAAGAATTATTTTTTCACTGCTAGTTGACAAAGGCACACTTACAAAGGTCACCATTAATGATTGTTGAAGTAAACCTGTGAATTCTACTTGATAATTCTGAAATTTTTTTGGCAGGCTTCTTATCGCATTTGATTAGATGGTCGTTGCTTTACCTTGTAGCGAGGCCAACCCAAGAGCTCTTAACTAAGGAGCTTGTCAGCTTTACCTTTTTCTTGTTTCCTTGCGCTTGCATTGTTTTTTTAAAAAACATGAAGTTTCTTTAGAGGAATCTTTTAAATCTATTTGTCCATTTTGGGAGGACAAGTTTAAACAAGGTACCACAGACAATATAATTTATAAACTCGCTTAACTAAGCACACAAAAACTGCAGTGCATCACAGTCTATTGAAAGGGAACAATTAACCAGGGTACCGTAGTCGTGTCTTCTGCTTCTTCCTCGAGTTACCTTGAGTGCTACATGTGACATGGGGCCTGGAGCAATTTGGCACTGTTTATAAATTCCAAAAATAGATATTGGATTGTGTTTGTAAACTGGTCTGTTCCTCTGGGCATATTAGATTGTATTAGATTCAGAGGTTCCATTTTTACTTTATTAAATCAAAATTAGGGCTTTTATTTGACCACATCATTACAGTGTGCAGGTTTGAGTCTCCATCCCCTTGGTGGGGATAAAACAGACTCTCAAACGGAAGTAAGTACATGGAGAAGGAGAACACAGAAGCAGATAAGCAGAAAGAAAGAGTGCTCCATAGACACAGCCCAGGGAAGAGAGATGAGCCCGATAGTCTACAACTGACCTTGTGGACAGACCAGAGCAGCTGAGCCCGGAAAGAAATGAGTCCCTGGGAGAGAGATGAGCCTTATGCCAGCCTACAGCTGAGATCAGAAGAAGCTTGGACCACAGAGCCTTAAGAGGAAGAAGGAAGGCTGAACCCTCACAGACATTGCCTTCCATCTTGAGTCAACACATGGCAACAGACTTTGGGTAAGAAAGTACCTCTTATAGTACCTTAAGTTGGACTCTTTAGGGGCAGGTAACTGTAAGCTTCTACCCCAAATAAATACCTTTTATAAAAGCCAACAGAGCTTTGCATCAGCACCCCTTTGGCCGACTAATACAGGGCCCATTGATGTGTGAGCTGAGAGAGGGCTACCACACTCTATTAATCTAAACAGAAGTTCTAGTAGTTTCTCTCTGCAGCGTACTTTGTAGTCCCACCCCAGCCTTCCACTAGAATCTCCTCATTGGACTTCCTCTATCTACTCATGGCCACCTGACTCCTCCAATACAGTTTAGAAGTCACTTCCTCAAGGAGGTCTTTCCTGAAACCTCAAGCTGGTGTATATGCTCCCTTACACAAAAATTATGTGGCCACTAGTCTGCAAGCTTCACAAAGGCAGATGCCACATTTAAAAAAAAATTTCTCCCTCCCTTATTGTGTACGCTGCCTGCTCTGTGTGTTAGCTGTATGCTGTGTCTGCTCAACTTTTTTTTTTTTAGGAGGCATAAGGAACTAAACCCAGGACCTCCCATGTGGGAGGGAGGCACCCAAGCTTGAGCCACCTCCACTCCCTGCTTGTTGTGTCTCTCTCTCATTGTGTTTCCTCGTTGTGTCTTTTCATTGCATCATTTCGTTACGTCAGCTTGCTACACCAGCCTGTCACATCAACTTGCTGTCTTGCTCATCTTCTTTAGGAGGCACTGGGAACCGAACCCAGGACCTCTGATGTGGTAGGCGGGTGCCCAACTGCTTGAGCCATATCCATGTCCCAGATGCCACATTTTTAACTGGTTCCTAGGACATAGTAGTAGCTCAGTACACAGTTGTTGAATTAATGAATATAGGAATGAGAAAATGAATATCTTTAGCAGTTGAGTAGCTTTAATTCTCTTACGTTTAATTTAAATTTAAGGTGCTTAAAATGACAAAGAATATGAAAAAGTCTAAAATATTTATCAAATTTACATTTAGCTAAGTCTTTAACATTTAGGAGCCTATATACATAAATCAGGTAAAAAGCTATTTTTAGAATCTTGTGATGAATAAATTTACAATTTTAAAACATCAAGGGTAAGTGCCTATTGAATGTCATTTTTTAAAAGAAAAAAGGAACTTCAGCCTGGCTTTACAAAGTAATATCTTTCCTTTAGCAGTTTTCTAGTTAATGCAAATTATCTGGAAAGTTCAGAGCCCTGACGACCCAAGAATTACCCTTCCTTAATAACAAGCATAGTTTTTACTTTCAGAATTATCTGAACAAGTGCCAGCATTCTCCAAGTCTTATTCTCTGTATGAAATGAACATTTATAAGTGGATTCTAATTAAATTTTGTGCTTTAAAAGAAGAATTGCAAATTAATTTGGTCTGCTGTTCCTTCTTGCTCTTCTTAATAATTAGTATTTAGGCATAATTCTGTAGTTAAAATACAAACCACTTAACAATATCAATTTAATAATGAATTCAACACTTCTTTCCCTATATTCAATATTATTACTGATTAGAAAAAAAGAAATGTACTGATCTTTTCTTTTCATTGTTAAAAAAGAACAGAATGATAGGAAATAGTATTACTGCTTGGCATCCATCCAGCCATTCATAAATTCAACAAATCTATTTAAAGTTAATTCCTCTTGCAGCATTCTTTATCTGATTCTTTGTCTATGCTGGAAACTTGATCCCCCTGCATTTATTTTTACTCCTGTATTTTCTTCCTCTCCACTACTGGCTGTGAAGTATTCAAACCTCTCCCATAAGGAAGGGAGGGCAGGAGGAAGGAAGAAAGGAAGGAAGGGAGGGAGGAAGGGAGGGAGGAAGGAAGAAAGGAAG
>JAKSZT010054583.1:6147649-6315825 GCA_026826555.1 Tolypeutes matacus
AGGGAGGAAGGAAGAAAGGAAGGAAGGAAGGGAGGGAGGAAGGGAGGAAGGAAGAAAGAAAGGAAGGGAGGGGAAAGAAAGAGGAAAAGAAAAAGGAGGCAGAGAAAAAGGAAGGGAGGAAATTTCTCTGGATTTTGTATTTTTCCTTTTAGCTATAGCCCTCATCTCTATGTAAAAACAGCCAAGCTTCTCCAAAGAATTGTTAACAGTATCTGTTTCCAATTCTTTACCTCCTTTTCACTCTTTAAATACAAAGCCACACAAATATATAATTGCAAAATTAATTTATTCTCACTGTATAAACTTGGGAAATGCAGAAAAATGTAAAGAAGAAACACAAAATCATCCATATGTTTATAAACCATAGAAAACCACTTCACATTTAATTCATTTTGTATATGTACATACCATTTTTAGGTTGGAGTCATGTCCAGTTTTGAACTTTTTATGATATTAAATTATGATAATTTATCAGTATAAATCTTCAAAAACATAACTTTTAATAACTACAAAATATTCTATCATATGGTTTTACAATAATTCTCATGACTTTCAGACTTTCATTTTTTTATATATGTGTATAATTTGTCCCCATCTCTGATTATTTCCATGAGATAAATTTCTAGAAGCAGAATTACTGGGCTAAAATGTAGCAATATTTTAAACATTTGATACAAATTTTTAAATTGCTTTCTAGAAAGAGAATATTCATTAAAATCTTTATCACTAGTATATGAAGGTATTTGTGGCATTGCATCTTAGCATCTTATTATAATTTTTGCTTATTATTATTAATTTAGTAAGGGAAAGAAGTTTCTGAGTTTAATCTACATTTCTTTTGTTACCAGTTTTATTGAACTTTGAAAAGTGCTTATTAAACTTTTTTATTTCTTCTATGAACTGTATATCCATGTGCTTTGCTGATTTTTCTCCTAATATTTTAGTGTTTTTACATCCATTTGTAAAAGTTCTTTATATATTAAAAGCCATGCTTGTAGCTATAATTATTTTCAAGTTTTTGTTTAGCTTTTAATTATATTTTTTATGTTCAAAAATTTTTTTACATTTCTGTCAAAGAACATAAAATAAACTGTTGAGTTTCTTTCTTAATAAACCTAGAAGTTTATTTCTCACACAGAGAGAGGATAATATTTGCCAGAATTTGGTCTTAGTTTTTATAACAGGGTTCCCCCCAACCCATTCAATAATTTAATCCATCTAGTGAGAGTTAGAGGATCTAAACTGATTTGTTCCAATTCACTAGCCAATTGTTCCAGTACCAGTTGTGAAAACCCTTAGTTGTGGTGCTTCTTTTATCAGATACTCCCTTCAGTTGTGGTGCTTCTTTTATCAAATACTATTAAGGTTTTTAAAAAAAATGTAAAAAGGTTCTGCTCCTGATCTAACTATTCTGTCCATTGATCTGTCCTTTCATTACTTACACAATTTGTTTATAAGATTTTTATTGTGTGTTTTAATATCAACTAAGACAAAAGCGTTTCATATTCTTATTTTTCATATATTTCTTAGCTATTCTTATCTGTTTATTATTCCATATGAATTTAAGGACCATTACTAACTCAACAAAGCAAAAACAATGGAGTTGAATATTTATGACACCTGAAAATCAATTTTTTTATTTTTTATTTTTTTAATTTTACCAGGAGGTCCCAGGGATTGAGCCCAGTTCCCTCCATATGGGAGACAGACACCCAACCATTTGAGCCACATCCACCCCCTGTAAATCAATTTAAACACACATAAAGCATTTATACAAAACCAATAAAATATTTAAGAATTCCCTTAACAAGAAATGTGTGACTCTATATGAAAAGAAGTATAAAACTTTACTGATACATATAAAAACCTGAATACATTAAGACACCATGTTCCTCAACAAACTGAAAAAACTCAATCTTTCCTAAATTAATTTATAGAAAAGTAACTTTTCACATAAAAGCCTGTATTAGCCAAAAGGGGTGCTGATGCAAAGTACCATAAATCTGCTGACTTTTATGAAGGGTATTTATTTGGGGTAAAAGCTTCCGGTACAAGGTCCTAAAGAGTCTAACTCAAGGCTGCTTTCTCACCAAAGTCAGCTGCCACATGTTGAAGCAAGATGGTGGGCAATCTCTGCCTGGTCTCTCCTTCCTTCCTCTTAAGGCTCCATGGGCCCAGCTTCTTCCAATCTCAGCTGTAGGCTGGCATAGGGCTTGTCCATCAGGGCTTCCTTAGCTGCTCAGCTGCTCTGTTGTCTTCAGCTGCCAACAATCAGGCAAATGGCTCATCTTTCCCTGGGCTTTAGCTGTTTGAGTCTTCTCTCCTCTGGCATCTATGAAGCTCTCTCTCTCTACCATGTGTCTTCTCGAGTAAGTGTCCTTTTATATCAGCCCACCAAGGGGGCGGGGACTCAACGCTGAGTCATGCCCTACTGACAGGTCAAATCAAAGCCCCAATCCTAACAATTAATTTAATCAAGATATGACAGCTGAATCTAATGCATTCAAAAGGTATCACACCCAGAGGAATAGATTCGTTTACAAACATAATCTTTTTGGGGGGTGGGGGGGATTCATGAATAATCTCAAACTGCCACAAAGCCTTATTTGTTTTAAATAAAAAATGACTTGTTTAACCACACACGGCTAAGATAGCCATTTTTAAGTAAATGACATATCTATAGTAGGCAAGCATAAATGGAAATGTCTTATATTCTTAATATTAACAGTTCATAATATATACTTTTGACATTCTATAGGTCAAAATAAAAGATACAATCTGTATTTGCCAGGTGGAGAAAATATTGGTCTAAATTACCAAAAATCTTTGAAAGTCAACCAATTAGGTATCTGCCACAGGTCGGGTTCCCTGGAAAACAGACTCTGAAATAGAGGTTAATGAGCACAGAATTTATTAGAGAGTGTTTTGGAAATCCACACATGAGGGAGGTAAGGAAAGGTTTAAGGAAGAGGGAGAAGTTGAAGTGTGACACAATCTCAGCAAAATCTTCGGCGACTGAAGGGCTGAGGTGGCCCTTCAGAGTTGTACTACGTTGGGTGAGAGGCCAGATATTTTTACCCTCATTTCAACCAGTCATTGGATGTGGGGTGCCATGAGAAGAGGGTGACCTTGAGCAAAGCAGTGAGACACTTCCCAAAGAGGGCTGACAGCTGAGGGTTTTCCGCCAGCAGCAACTCCAGCAGCTGTGGGAGCGGTGTTCCACAGTGTCCACTCCAGGAGAAATTTAAAATAGTCCTTTTACTTTCCAAACTATAGACGTATACACAACACATATTTGCAAAAGTAGAAAACAATTCAGGGGTGGGGGTGGGGTTTAAAAAACACCCCGCCTAGTATACTTCATATTGTAAACAGAGAAGAAATATGAAAGAAGGGATTCTAGGGTTCTCGTGGTTCTGATTTGTCTGACCCTTGGGCATGAGAAACTAAGACTGAAGAATTTGGATCTCATTTCCTTTACTTTCCATTCGCTCCCCTAGTGAAGCAGCAAAAGAAAAGGAGGCCAGGAAGAGTAGCAAGGGATGAAGGTGTACCATACATTCTGGAGCAGGGAACAGTTGTTGGTAGCGATATATCCAGAGTAAGAAAAAGAGCTCATTCTTCTCACCTTTATGAAGCCAGGTTGGGGGGAGGGGAGTGAGGGGACAGAGCAGGTAGAGATGAAGAAGGGAGTGGGGACGGCAAAGAGAGGAGCCCACAGATGGTTTCAGGGGAGGGGAAAGAATTGCTGAAGGGGAGCTGATGTGGCTCAGTGGTTGAGCGCCGGCTTCCCACACAGGAGGTCCTGGTTCAATCCCTGACCCCAGAGCCTAAAAAAATAAAAATAGAAAAATAAAAATAATCATTGGGGAGCAGACGTGGCTCAAGCAGTTGGGTGCCTGCCTCCCACATGGGAGATCCTGGGTTCAGTTCCTAGTGCCTCCTAAAAAAAGAGGAGCAAACATAGAGACCACACAACAAACAGACAGAGAGATGACAGCAAGTGCAAACAACAAGGGGGTGGGAGAAATAAATAAAAATATATTAAAAAAAAAAAAAAAGAATTGCTGAGCACCTATTTGTGCCCATCTCTGGTCTGATGTTTGTATGTTGCCTGTTTCACCTTCACAACAATTTATGAGACAGAGACTATTATCCTCAATTTACAAAGAAGGACTTAAAGGGCAGAGAAGTGATGTGACTGAGTCAAGTTTTCACAGATGGTAGCAGAGCTAGAATTCAAACTCACATATGCATGATCCCAATATCTGTGTTTCTTTCTACCATCCCTTGTGAATATGACAGACAAACTAGGACAAAACAAAACCCCTAGAAATCATCTTGCTGTTCTAGCATAACTCAGTTTTATCATTCATTGGTTTAATGAATATTTATTGATTGCTTGCAAGACACTTTACTGTTTGCTGAGATTAAAAAGAGATGTGTAAAACATTGTTTTAGTCTCATAGACCTACTGCGATTATCAGTACCATTAATTATTAGGGTGTTGATTTTGTTATTTTGCTTCTATTTGGGTGGCAAAATAACTGAAATAGTTACACAATTAATTCCTATACTAGTTTACCTAAGTTACCTATAAGCATATCAAGCTGTCATTTAGAAGATATTAAAAGCAGAGGATATGTCTTTTTTTTTTTTAACTCAGCAGATATTTATTGTTTCCCTACTACTCTGTGCTGAGTGTGGAACCACTCAATAATATTTTATTATAATATTCATTATATAATATATACTTTATTATATAAATATAAATTTATATTATAATAAAAATTTTTAACTATTTTGTACATTTAATAATTGAAAATATAAGCAATTAAAAACTAAAAAGTAAACACAGATGAATAAGTACATACATTTCTCAATTAAATGTACTGGATACATATATTTTTTTTTTTGAGTCAAACAATATGTTACACAATATATTTGGTTCATAGTAATGCATTCAGAGGATGTCTTTTGGTGGGTTTTTGGAGATGAGAGCAGGGTATTTTGGTAAAGGACAGGGGACCCATTTTTTCTTCTAGAGATAAAGTAAAAGAGTGGAATGGAAGGGGAGTGAAAATGTGAGGTAAGAGGGGCTTTACTGAATTGTTTGTTGGCTTTTCTTTTTTTAGGTACCAGAGATTGAACTAGGGACTTTGTATGTGGGAAGCTGTAGCTCAACCACTGAGCCACATCGGCTCCCCGAGTTGGTTTTTTCATTTGTTTTGCTTGTTGTTTGTTTTTGTTTATTCAAGAGGCACCAGGAACTGAACCCAGGACCTCCCGTGTGGGAGGCAGGTGCTCAACCGCTTGAGCCACATCTGGTACTGTTTGTTGACCTTAATGAAGAACCTGTGGATTATATGAGATACAAACTTATATAGAGCCTGCCACTTCATAGTGCTTAATACTTGCTAGCTGTTATTAATAACTAATATTCTTTACTTGAACAGTTTAACTCTGTTTTATATCCAATATCGGGAAACAGTACAGCATGGTGGTTAAGAAAAGGGACTCTGGGTTTCTTTTCGAGATGACGGAAAAGTTTTGGTAATTGATGGTGGTGATGGTAGCACAACATCATGAATGCAATTAACAGCCTGAAATATATCTCGGAATGTGGCTAAAAGGGGAAATTTTAGATTGCATGTATGTTACTAGAATAAAATCTTTAAAAATCCACAGGATTATACAACACAAACAGTGAATCCTAAAGTTAATGATGTCTTATAGTTAATGGTACAATTATAAAAATGTTCTTTCATGAATTGTAACAAATGTACCAGATTAATGCAAGGTGTTAATAATAGGGTGATATATGGGAACTCTGTATTTTATGCACGGTTTTTCTGTAAACCTACAACTTCTCTATTTAAAAAAGGAGAATCCAATAGCTGAACACACACACACAAAAAAAACCCGGACTCAGAACCAGACATGACCTTGGGCAAGTAACCTTCAATTTTTACCTCAATTTCTTTGTCTGAAAAGTGGGGATTATAACAGTTTCAAAGCATAGTGTTGTTGTGAAGATTGACTTAATACCCATAAAGCTTCTAGAACAGTACCATACAGGAAGAACCATGTAACTATTGGGTATCATCATCATCACCATCAACATCATCATCATCATTGGGGGCTGCCTTGGTTTGTCAAAGACATATGCTCCTGGGAAACGGACGTGGCTCAAGAGATTGGGCTCCCATCTACCCATATAGAAGGTCCAGGGTTCGATTCCTGGGGCCTTCTGGTGAAAGGCAAGCTGGTCCAGCAGCGAGCTGGCCCACGTGGAGTGCTGGCCCACTCAGGAGTGCTGGCGCAGCAAGATGACGCAACAAAAAGAGACAGAAGAGAGACAATAAGAGACGCAGCAGACCAGGGAGCTGAGAGACTCTGTGCGCCTCTCTCCTACTCCAGAAGGTCCTAGGATTGGTTCCCGGTGCCGCCTAAAGAGAAGACAAGCAGACACAGAAGAACACACAGATAGCAGACAGCGAGCGCTAAACAGTGGGGGGGGGGGAATAAATAAATAAATCCAGATCAATTAAAGTTGTAAAACACACACAGACACACACGAATGCCCCGTTGTGCACCCACAGCAGCTATAAATAATCTGAGGTGTTATAGTTCCTTCCCTAGGGACCAGCAATGCATTATTTCCCTGCAGAAATCCTTCCCACCTCAGCTTTTTCCCTGAGAAAGGGAGCAGACTTCTGTGACAGTATCTAAGGAAAAGAAAAAATGGAGGAAGGAGCAGCTTGTGGTCCAGCAGGTCCTGGTCCCGCCTTACCTAACTTATCCATCTCCTTTCCTTCCTTCTGCCACCCCAGAGCCTCTCCTGTCTCCAGGCCCTGGTTTCAGTGAATATCTGCAGCGAATCAGTGCTAAGGTCTGAACGCTAATTAAGGTATGTGCTGAAGTTCAGGGGACCTTTTCCATTGCTTCCCTATTGCTTCCATCATCGAACTCTGCCCTTCCTTAGCACCTGTTCTGTCCTGGTGGGAATCCGCCCCAGATGGGGCACTGGGGCCCGCCCCTGCCTTTACCACCAGACAGGTTCTCCCCTGGTGGGGCCTGAGGGGCTGGGTTTCCAGGGCACAGCCAATGTCAGCTCTTCTGCTCCCCTGTCAGAGTATGCGTCAAAGCATGGGTTCTTATTTTTGTTTAGAAAATGTTATCACCAGGGGAGCAAATGTGGCCCAAGTGACTGAGCACCTCCCTCCTACATGGGAGGTCCCCGGTTCGGTTCTGGGGTGCCTCCTAAAAGACGATGAGCCGACACAGAGAGCGCACAACGAGCCAACGGGGAGCTCAAACAGCGAGGGGGTGGGGGGTGGGAGGAATAAATAAATCTTTAAAAAAAAATGTTATCACCAACTATCCAGTCAGTTCACAAGAAAGTTTCACAAGAAACTTTCACACTTTGAGTGAAGAAAAGGAGAGGGCTCACTAAAAAGAGGAAGGAGAAAGAGGTGTAAGTGAGAGTTTTGAATCCTCAGGAGGTTTGACAGGGTCCCTGAATGAACTGGGCTTGCCTTGACTACAGCAGTAGCAACGCAGGTGTCAGCTGAACTAGTGACCAGACAGATAAGGAAAGCATCATAGAAACACTGAATTTTGGGCTGGGATTCTTCCCTCTGCCACAAGACAGACTCTCAGGTGTTGGAGAGCAGATTCTCACCCCTTCTCTCTGCAGCAGCCACCATCACTCTCTAGACCAACTCGTCCTCATCCTGTTTCTTGTCTTCTCTTCTTCAGCACAAGTATTTCTGGTTACCTCAACCATTCCCTACATGCGTGTTGGCAAAATGTACTGCACCCTGAAGTTTCAAATGTGTGCTCTGGGCTCGCTTTGACTATTCCATTGTCAGACCATGTATCCCAGATTTTGTTGGGGAAAGACATTGCTCTGGGCTGTCGGGCTACTCCTCCAAATTCTCCTGATTCACACTCCTGATTTCACTGTCTTCCTCCCCCTTCACCCATTATGTCTTCCCAAATACTTAGCATGTGGACCTGTGGAAGTTGCTGACTTCTGAAGAGATCTAAACATTATTCTTAAGTGCTGAGGGGCCATGAAATACAGGAGTGACCAAAATGTGTTGAAGGGGTACAAATAATAGCTCTTATGTCATAGAGGGTGCAGGAGGGGAATGCAGAGTTAGGCTCTAAAGTTAATGTGAATGAGGAAAACTGGATCCAGTCAACTTTATACCTGAAATCCCTTCAGGCTATTAGTCTTCCTGTTCCAGGACATAATATTCATCTGCTCGACCTCTTTATTAGTTAATGTTTTTCTACAGTCCTCAATTAGTCTTCCATTTCTCCCATGAGAATGTCAATTCAACCCTTGCTACTCAAGGACCAGCATCATTGGCAACGCTGGGGGGCTTGTTAGAGCTGTAGACTCTTGGACCCCACCCCAGACCTGCTGAATCAGAATCTGCATTTAAACCAGATTCTTTGAAATCTGAGAAGTGCTATATTAAAGTACCTTGGCCACCTGTAAATGTACTAAGTTTCTTTGTCAGTGGTTGAAAAGAGTCTTAAAATAATGCTACTTTGTTCCAAAGTTCCATCAATCTGCACCTATCATTTTATTCTTGACTGTATGTATTGATGTGTTTGTTTGTTACTCTTTTTTTTTTTTTTTTTTTTTTTAAGATGTGTATAGTTGATTACTCCATGAAATACAGGGGTAGAGAACTTCCCTGTACTTCTAGGACAAGTATACTGATCTTATGATAAAAGTGGTGAAGAGGAAAGAAAGGGACACAAGCAGTATTGAAAGTTACCCCAGGACTGGAGCTGAGAAGGCAGAAGATAGACTTGGGAGTGATAAGAATGAATTAGACACTAAACAAATACAAATAAAAAAACAAATGGTGGGAAAGCCAAGGTAATGTGGGGCAGTTAATAAATAGAAGATTGTGTGGACTATTGAACAAGGAACTAATGTGACTAAAATGGATGTTGCAATTTTAAAAAGAAATCATTAAAGATGGACTGGAACTTTTCCAACCCTCAGTTTTCCCATCTGTAAAACGGAGGAGAGCATCTAGTGCCAATTGGTGTAAGGAATAAAAATAAAACATGTAAAGAGCTCAGACCAGGCACATAGGGAGGACTCAACTGGCTCAGAGGTAGCTTTAATAATTGTTGTGAGGGGTTGAGAGATGGAAAGCCAAGAAAACACCTAGGAAGCTTTTCCAATTGTCATAGCAACAGCAACATTTATCAAGTGCTCACTATACGCTGTGCTCTATTCTAAAAGTACTTTACAGAAAGTAACATGTTTATTCTTTGTAACATCCCCATGAGGCAGGTACTTTTATCCCCATTTGTCAGGTCAGAAATTGAGGAATGGGGAGGGTAAGCTATTTGCAAAAACTACCAGAGGCGGGATTTGAACACAGAGCAGGGCTTCTAATCCTGCACCCTTGACCACCATGCTATTCCACTACAGCTGTTCCAATGAAGACAAAAATGAGATCTGTGATTAGAGAAAGAGAAATGAAAGGGAGGAGCAAACACCTATGAGTGAGAAAGAGACAGCAGCGTGTGAGTAAACCGTCCTGGTTGAATATAAAACATCCCAAATAACTTTGAGCTGGTGAGCAGAAATGGCAGGAAAGTGGCACTGTCGCCAGTGATGGATGTTTGTTGAGTGTTTAATTCAGGGGTTCTTAACCTTTTTCGTTCCACGGACCCCTCTGCCAGCCAGGTGAAAACTACGGACCCTTTACTAAGTCCATCCTTTACTGTGTATTATTTAATAAATATATCACAACCACACCAACACATCACCACAAAAATAATGTTTTTTTAATTTAAATTCAAGCTCATGGACCCCTGGTTAAGAACCCCTGGTTTGGTTTAACATCCCCCTAATGTCTAAGGTTTGATTTTTAAAAAAATCTCATGGGTCATTTTGGAGCTATAAGAAAAATTATTTTTGAAAAATAAAATTGCTTTTGCATTTTGAACAAAGAGCACCCAGGTATTTGCCTGAAGACCAGGTGTCCAGTGATTAGTTCTGTACACACAGAGCATTTCTCTCAAGTAGTACATATTTAAAGAGCATAAGTGGCTTTTTTTTTCACAGTCCATTTAATTAACACTGCTTTTACCTTCCTGCACAGATGGCCTGCTTTTCCTCTTCCTGCGCTTATTTCTCAGACTGTTAAATGCCCATGAGGATTCCGTGGAGTTAAAGAACACAGGAAGAGGACTCACGCGTTGCTAATATTGCAACAAAACTGCAGGGGAATGGTTGCTAAAGGTAAGATATGCATAAAACATTAAAAACATATTTCTGCAGAATAGTTTTTAATACAACAGAAAGATGTAAGTAATGTTAATCAAAAATAAAGTAGGAAACTAAATAGTATATGCAGTAGGATTCTCAAATGGTGAAATGGAAAAGCGTATATAAATGTATATTTTTGAAAGTATGTGTGTGTGTATGTATATGTGTGTGTGTGTATATATATATATATATATATCAAAAAGAGACCAAATCTGTGATGTACACTTTGGCTGGATTGTATGGTATATAAATATATCTCAATAAAATTGCTTTAAAAAAGAGAGACCAGAAATAAATATTTTTAGTGGTTAGTAGTTCTGGGTGAAAGGACTTAGAATGATTTTTATTTTCTTCTTTAAACTCATTGCATTTCCCAGTGGTTCTACACTGCATATGTATTAATTTTATATCCAGAAAAAACTCATGTTTTTTTTTTAAAAGAAACATTCAGCTGTAAGAAGAAATGAAGTCATAAAACATATTACAACAACATCGATGAACCTGGAGGACATTATGTTGCGTGAAGCAAGCCGGACACAAAAAGACAAACACTGTATGATTGCATTACTATGAACCAAATATATGTATGGTTTTTTAAAAAATTATATGTATCCAGTACAAAAAAAGAGAAACATTTAGAGTTTCTTTTAATTTTTCCTGTTGGGTGTTGAACTCCAAATTAGAGCTGAAGTTTCTGCTGAGTTTTTAGCCCAGCAGGGGCAGTATCAGTCCCCAAGATTTCAGCAGTTGTCATTATTGGTATGTTTGGGAAAACCTGAGTGCAGGGAAGATGTGAGGCTCCTTATCTTTCACTAGCTGTTAAATGTTTAGCAACATTGAGTAGAATTGCTCTTCCTATTAAGTGAGAAAGGGAAGCCAGCCTGGGAGAACAGAAAGAGGATGAGGCATGGGGGCAGTGAAGGAAGACCCTATAAAAGCGCCTTCTTCCTCAGCGTTCTTCAGTGACTGCAACTCAAAAAACTCGGACGGCTGCAGCTTGCAGCTGTGCTGAGTGGAACTGAATGATGCATAGGTCAAGTGAACTAGTGGCCCTTTTCTGAGGCATAAATACTGTCAAACTGCGGCTACACTGAAACTTTAAGAAATGGGCTTTCCAGATAGCCTTCCAAAAGTTGAAGTTCTAGCCTTTCAGTGGTTGAAAAGATCAAGTGAACTGATGTCACATAAGATTGAAACTTATAGAGCACTATATTGATGATTGTGTGAACTTATTATTTCTCTCCATAAGTTCTAAAACCTTAAAGTTTAATCACCCTTGCTTTCATAAATGGAGATGACATTTTTTTTTACTGCTTGTAGTGTTTTAAAATTGTGAAAACAACATTACAATGATCTTAAAGAATGTTTTTAACCAAAAAAAAAAAAAAAAAAAAAAAGAATTATCCATCATTTGTCAATTCAATTACGTTTAATTTTGGGACTTTAAATGTGTATACTTATATTATAAGAATAATTAAATTTCTTTACAGAAAATTTGGGGAAAATATCATTACCTTAAATTCCACTACTCCAAGACAACTGTCATCCATTCTTTTCATTTTCTTCCAAGTTTTTTTTCTAGAGGCAACATCTTTAAACCTTTAGTTATAGTGGATATAATAATTGTGTAATCTAATTTCCTTTTGTTTTTTTCTGTTTAATATCATGTTGAATAAGAGACAGTTTAGGGTAATGGTTAAAAGCTCTGGAGTCAGGTGGGAACTACTTTAAGGAGATCCTTTCTTATTAAGTAGAAAAGAGAAGTCAGCCTGGAGGGACAGAAAGAGGACAGAGGCAGAATCTTCCAAAAAGCCTAAAATAAGGATAATACCTACTTCATGGGGTTTTTGTGAGACAGAAATGAAGTAATATCATAACATCTATTATATGGTCTGGGACATAGTAAGCTTTCAATAAATGGTTGCTTGAACCTGTAGCTGTTTGGCATTGCTTATGAACTCCAAAAATAGTTATTGGATTATGTTTATAAACTGGTCTGTCAGAGGTATCACTTTTAATCGATTAAATTATGATTAGGACTTTGATTGGGCCATGTCAGTAGGGCATTGAGTCCCCGCCTCTTGGTAGGTGGGAACTCACAGAGAAAAGACATGGCAAAGGACAAAGTTGGGAGTTTTGAGCTGGAGCCTGGGAAGTGAACACACAGGAAAAGAACACAGAGGAATAGAGATGGCTCCTTATACACGGCAGAAGACCCCAGGAGGAGACAGAGCCGGTTGCCTAATAGTCTACAGCTGGCCTTGTGGAGAGAGCACAGCAGCTGAGCCCAGAGAGAAAAGGAGCCCTGGGAAGAGAGGAACCCAAGAAGCCTGAACTCTTGGCAGATGTGGACAGCCATCTTGGACCCAACACGTGGCAATAGACTTTGGTGAGGGAAGAAACATATGTTTTATGGCCTGGTAACTGTAAGCTTCTACCCCCAATAAATACCCTTTATAAAAGCCAACAGATTTCTGGTATTTTGCAACAGCACCCCTTTGGCTGACTAATACAACACCATACCACACATATATTGCTATACAGACTTTATACTAATTATTTTAACATCAGTATAGAATTCCACTGAATAAGTGTACTATAACTTAAATCTATTGTGCTTTTTTCTGATTTTTTTAGTTGTTCTTTTTTGTTTTTCTTAATCTATTGTTGATCATTAATTTTCTTACAACTTTACATCATTGTAAATAATGCAATACATGGCTTTTCCCATGCTTTAAATGATCTCTTCAGACTGTATATAATATGTTGGAATTACTGTGTCACTGAACATTTTTATGGCTCTTGATATATTTTGCTATATTGCTTTCCAAGCAT
Source organism: Tolypeutes matacus (assembly GCA_026826555.1). Taxonomy (NCBI): domain Eukaryota; kingdom Metazoa; phylum Chordata; class Mammalia; order Cingulata; family Chlamyphoridae; genus Tolypeutes; species Tolypeutes matacus. The sequence continues at coordinate 6,160,797 of JAKSZT010054583.1, forward strand.
GTTCCAATTTACAATGCCATTATAGATCAGTATTTAAAAGCAATAGTTTTCCTGTACCATTGCCAGGATTGAATGTTAATGTTAATTTGTTGTGTGTGTGCACATGTGCACATGTGTGTGTTTGTGTATGCTCACAAATTTGGTGGGAAGTTAATGATGATGTAACAGTATTTTTCCTAGACCAGAGCAAAGCCTCTGATAACCTGGTTTATGGAATCAGGAAACTCTGCCCTCTAGAAGTCCCCTGCACAATCTGGGCAGACTAACCTCTTAACTGTATTAGAAATTTCCAGAAATTTAACTCCCATAGAAAGTTCAGAACAGATGCCCAACTACAGTTTCTGCTTTGTGTTGGTCCAGGAATTCAGTGGGAATAAAATCAGGGGGCTCAGCAAGTATAGAAAGTTTTGATGGTAAAATAGAGAACCTCAGAAACAAACACTGTCTGACTATAGAAAGGGGCAATTGAGCCTTGGAGAAAAAATTCTCTGTGAGTAAAACTACATTCTGGCAGTGGTGCAGGCTCACCAGCAGGGACTGACTGCAGGAAGAAGCTGGCATCTTGTGCTCTTGGAAAGAGAAGGTGGCCATAACCAAAAGAAGAAACGTGTCACCCGGGGCACATCACTGCCGTTGCAAACTTTCTCTGAAAGAGCCGGTCAGAAAAAGCAAGTGTTTCCAACTAGCCAGAGAGTGAGAAAAGTCCTAGAGTGAGTGGTACTGTCAGTGGTCTCAGGGCAGCAGAGCAGTAGCCGTCGGTGGAAAAGGGATGGCTGAAGTAGCAAACAGGAACACAGGACAGCAGTGTTTGGGGCACCACTCTGATTATATGTGAGACAGCGGGCTTGCCTATAACTTCTTGTCTCCTTCTTTCTGAATTGCTGCTTCTGATCTCCGATTGGCTTGGACAGGAGATACTTGATCTTGTCAGAACTGCGTGTAAAATAAGAATAAAGAGGCTCTGAGAAAGGACCCGAAGAATTCTCCTTTGAGCAATATGTGTGAATTTTAGTGTGCGGGGTTTATGAAATCTATTTTGACTGCTTATAAGTCTTCTCTGTTTCTTTGTTAGTTCCCAGCTCTGTTCTATGCAAAGGAGTTTGCCAAATATTTGAGTTCTAAATAAGTGAGGCCCTTTGGCAAATGGCAATTTGTTTTATAGGTTCCTTTGCCCTCTTCCAAGATTCCTAACATATAAATGAACTATAGGGGAGTGGATAAGAGTTTAAGCTCTGGAGTCGGACCTGAAAATCTGAACTCCACAGGTAACTATGTGATCTTAGGAAGTTACACAACATGCCTAAGCCTCAGTTTACTCATCTGTGAAATGGAGATAAGTTACCTATGGGGTCTCCTGTGAGGATTAAAGACAAAATGCATACGTCCATGCCATTATCATTATACTGAAAACCCCCCAGCAGGATGGTGGGAGGATTCCCTCTTTCTCCTTCTGCCTGGTGATAAGTGGACCATATCAGCAGAATATAGACAGCTCAACTTTGCAATGTGGATTGGAAATTACACCCATAGCATTGCCTTATTGATTATTAGATGATATCAATAAAATGGGAATTTGTAATTATATTTAAAATAATAATTTAAAAATAAAAATTAGAAAATGGGCAAGCAAAATATCCTGATTTCACTTGAGTACACCCTATAATCACAAACTGGTCCTAAGTGAGCATATGACTTCTTAGAGCAAAGGTAAAACAAGATCTTTCAAGACTTAGTTGTGCAAAATTGGTTTTCCTTAAAGGACCTGGTGATCAGATATTCAAAAATGATATATTTTTAAAGAGCATTAATATTTACATTTGAAAGTCCTCTGACTCAGTTATTTTTTTATTTGACTTTTGGATAAGGATTGTATATACGTACACATATATACATATATTCACATATATATGTGTATCTGTGTCTAAATATATATAAGCATTCTTAGTTTGCCTACTTATATATATATTTTTTTGGCTTGTGAACCCATCTCTTCATTTTGCATCAGGATAGGTAAGTTTGGGGTTCCAGGCCACCCTCCATTTTACCTCCCTTACCTTCTCTCTTCCTCATCCGAGCTTAAAGGGAGACTCTAAGAGTGTAAATGATTATCAAGCATCTTTTCAGTAGAAGAAGGCACACAGCAGAAACAAGCTTGTGCCAATAACCTATGCAAATGTGTATTTAAAACATGACTGGGGTTGAAAACATGTGTTCACACAAATGTTCACAGCAGCATTATTTGCAATAGCCAAAGAGTGGAAACAACGCTGATGAATAGATATGCAAAATGTGGTATATCCAAACATTAGAATATAATTCATCCATAAAAAGGAATGAAGGATGTAGCTCAAACTGCTGAGTGCCTGCCTCCCATATGGGAGGTCCGGGTTCGTTTCCCGGTGCCTCCTAAAGAAAAAAAACAAACAGACAACAAGTAGGCAATGAGCAAAAAACAATGAGCAGACAACAAGCAAACATAACAAGCAAAAAAAAACCCTGCACAAATAACAAGCAAAAACAATGAGCAAACAGACGAGGGACCCATCTCAGGGAGGGGAAAAGTGGCATTCATTATTTATCTCTCAAATATTAAAATTAGAAAAAATGAAGAAGAAAAAAAAAGGAATGAAGTACTGATACATGCTACAACACAGATGAATCTCAAAAACATGCTAAATGAAAGAAGCCAGTCACAAAAGGCCACATACTAGATGTGATGGTTGGATTCATGCATCATCTTGGCCAGTAATGGTGTTTGGTTGTTTGGTCAAGCAAGCACTGGCCCTATTGTTACTGTGTGGACATTTCATGGACTTAACAATCAATAACTTGATTGCATCTCTGGCTGATTACATCTACAGTCAACTGAAGTGATTGCCCTCAGCAATAAGAAAAGTCTCATCTAATCAGTTGAATGCTTTAAAAGGAGAAGTGATGATTTCAGCACTCAGAAGAGAGAATTTCCATCTCTACTTCGGCCAGCCAGCTTCTCCTGGGGAACTCATGGAAAAACCTTCATCAGTGTTCCCAGCTTGCCGCCTGCCCTATAGAATTTGGACTTATGCATCTCCTCAGTTACATGAGACAATTTTTTAAAAATCTCATAATATGTAATAATATATACAGATATCTCCTGTCAGTTCTGTTTACTTAGAGAACCCTGACTAATACACTGGATGATTCTATTTGTAAGAAATGTCCAGAATAAGCAAATCCATAGAGGTAGAAAGTAAGGTTGCCAGGGGCTGGAGGGAGGGCAGAATGGGGACTGAAATGCTATTGGGGATGGGACCTCTTCTGTGGGTGATGAAAATGTTCTAGAATTAGACAGTGGTGATGGTTGCACAATCTTGTGGATATACTAAAAACCACGGAATTGTACGCTTTAAAACTAGAATTTTATGATATATAAATTATATTTTAACACTCTTAAAATAAAAAAAGAAAACGATGATCAGGTTCTGATAGAACTATTCTTTCTTTTTATCACATCTATATACAATTTCACCATAGAAGAGTTATAGCAGGGAAGCGGCTGTGGCTCAATCAGTGGGGCTCCCGTTTACCATATGGGAGGACCCGGGTTCGGTTCCCGGGGCCTCCTGGTGAGGGCGGGCCCGCCCGCACGGCGTGGTTGGCTGACCCGGCGAGCACAGGCAGCAGGGGGGGATAAATGAATAAATAAATAAAATCTTTAAAAAAAAAAATAAAATCTTTAAAAAAAAAAAAAAGAAGAGTTATAGCATTTAAATAAATAACCTGAGGGTTATTTGCATAAAGCCAGCTTCTTTCCAGGAAAAGCAGGGAACATTAATGGCAAATTTGCTCAAACCCTCTTGGATAGTTATGGGAACATTTGCACTCTCATTCACATTTGCCAATTGAAGCTTCTGAGGCAATATTTTTCTGCACATTTAAGGATTCCTGGAGAGGTTGAAGAATTCTAATTATTAAGAGTGATGCCAAAACAGCATTACACATTTGACATGAAAAATTAAAGAGGATGACTAATGAAGGTTTAGCAAAGCTACTTCAAAATTCTACCTGTTTTCTACCAGTATGTATGAGTCTTGTTTTTCCTTTGCCCAATTTATTTAGACAACCAATTCTTCCATAAATCGAGAAAATGGCAAACAATGATAATATCCACTTAAAAACCAAATTTGAGTTTTTTTTAATTCTTTTTTAAAATTAATTTTTAATTATTAAAGAGGCTTTACAAAAATGTTATATATCATTTTACAAATGTTTGTATGTATTGTGAGAATTTTGATTTTTACCCATAATAAAAAAAAAAAATAATAATAAAGAGGCTTTAGATTACATAAAGGTTACATAAAAAATATAAAGGATTCCCATATGCCCCACTCCCTAGCCCTCCCACACTTTCCCACATTAACCAAATCCTTCATTAGGGTGGTACATTTGTTACAATTGATGAACACACATTGAAACATTGCTACTAACCATGGTCTATAGCTAAGTAAATTTGTTTCCTATGGACTATAGTTTACATTATAGTTTACACTCTGTCTCACAAAATTTTGTAGGCTAGGACAAAATATACAATAGCCTGTATCCGTCACTGCATTGTCATGCAGGACAACACCAATATCCCGAAAATGCCCCCATATTACACCTATTCTTCCCTCTCCCATCCCTCAGAACCTCTGGTGGCCACTGCCTTTATATCAAGATATCAAGATAAGAGTTCCTCCATTGCTAGAATAATGATAAGTCTATAGTGGAATAATAATAAGTCTACTTTAGTCCATTGTTCATTCCCCAATCTTGAGGATTTGGGTATGGTGATGCCCACTCTGTTTCTAATTGAGAAGGAGCTTAGATCCCATAGAGCAGATGGATGGAACTATCTTGCTTGCAGTTACACACACTCTGTTCCTTGGGATGGTTGTTGCCCATCATCATCTCCTTGTTAGTTGTCCTGGGTGAGCCCAGCGAACTGGAGAGTAGATGTTGCAACCCTGCTGAGATTCAGGGCTCAACTGGCACATGGACAGACCAAAGATTTAAGTCTCTGGGACATATATTTATCAAGTATAGTGCTAATTATAGGTTCAAATAAAAGGGGCAGAAGAGCCATGTATAGAGAACCTATAAATGAGTCTAACTCTGTTACACTGGAGAACATAAATTCCAAAGTAAGGCCCACTGACAGGGTGCTGAATTCCTGAACTGTCTGCCCTGCTTATAGTTTCTGGATGTGACAAATTTGAGTTTTTGATTGCTTTTCCATTTGATCCTCTTTAAGGATTAAAATGAACAAGGTCATCAATATGCTAAAGAAAGGAAGAAAAATTACATTAAGGACTTTAAGTTATGCAATGTTTTTATTCTTACAAGTATAGTAACTGATATTTTGGGTCTAGGGATCATTTTTTCATTATCAATAGCAAAATTCCTACACAGAAAATTAATACATCATGTGATTTGATTCAGAGTTTATTTGGAGTATATATTTAATTATACTTATTGAGTAAGATAAATTCCAGTCTATGAATGAGATTAGAAATAACAACACAATCCTCCTTACCCTGCCAATCCAGCATTATTATCAGTTATTATCAGAAATTATCTATAATATTCAATGAGCTAATCCATTTCTAGCTCCTTCAAGAACATGGAATCCAGAAAGAAAAAAAAAAATTAGAAGAGAGAGAGACATTGACCTAGAGTAAGAGTCAATCTTTTGCAAGTCTTTAAAGTAAAATGAGATGATTCCTTCCTGGCTCCAAACAGCCATCCCTTCAATTTATGTCAGCAAAGAATTCCTTGGCCAGAAATGCCCGATGGCTTCAGGGGGAAGTGGAGGGCAAAGAAGCCCTAATTTCCAAAAATGGCTGCCTGTTTTTCCTGACTAGAGACATCTGAACCCAGAGCTAGCCCCAAGTCTTGGTGACATATTTTAAAACTTCTCCCTCAGTCTAAAGTTACCCCTAATGGCTCCACTTTTGCTATGATCCATCCAATCATGAGGCACCCATGACATTTGGTCAAGAACTAAGGAACAGCTGTGCCCTCTTCTGATACCCTGGGACTCATCACAGTAGACTTCATTTTTCACCAGTTCTCCTTCCACAGCATTCTTCTTTTTTTTTTTTTAGAAATCACTTTTTTTAAACATTTATGTTTTGTTTTGTTTTGTTTTGTCTTTTATCCCCCGCTTGCTGCTTGTGCTTGCTGTCATTTTTCTGTGTCTGGCTTGTCTCCTTTTTGTTGCATCATCATGCTACACCAGCTCCCGCATGGGCCATCAGCTCACGCGCCGCACAGGCCGACTTGCCTTCACCAAGAGGCCCCGGGATTCGAACCCAGGGCCTCTCTTATGGTAAACAGGAGCCCAACCAGTTGAGCCACATCTACTTCCCCATAGCATTCTAACATCTGTAGTTCACCAAAGTGATGCACCATTCTTCCATACAGCAGCCCTACTTGCTCTAGTCTCACTACCACCAACTTGCTTGTCAAGACATACTTTTTTCCTCCATGGACTCAATCTCTCCATGACCACGTTTGCATGCCAGTTTTGGAGAAATTTTTCAAAGCTCTGCAGTGGCCACTCACCACCCTTGGAATAGTGGAGCATATTAATCTGGGCCTAGCAGAGTAACTGTTGTTAGATATTCCACAAACAACTGGGCTGGCCTGGGTCCTAAGCCACTGTGGTATATGCAAACAGGATACCACTTCTCCCACAGAACATTCACTCCCACACCAATTAACTGAACTTTCTAGCACCACCATTTAGTGCCTGGAAAAACCATGAGAACTTCGAGAAAACCTTCCAGGGGGCCAGGAACACAAAACATAAAATGACTAAGTGAGAATATCCAAATGAGAGACACTATTAGGCTCTCCATATAAAACACATGTATTCTTTGCATGTACCACAACCTAAAAGATCAAAATACAGAAGTCATCAACTTTGTCATCTTCCAAACCAGCTAACACAGTCTATGTGCATCTACCCTGAACTTTAGCCTTCTCTTATGCATTTACCCCACCAAGACTTCTCCTCCTACCATATCCCAGAGCCTGGCCTCAATAATCTGGTAGTACAAACCCAAATATATTATCAAAAGATACTAAAGGAGAGCAGGGGAAGATGGCGAACTAGTAAGAAACGGGAATCTCTTCTCCAGAAAAATAGCTAGAGGACAGGCTGAAACAGCCCCACAAAAGATCTTCTAGGGTTTAGGACAGCAGGTGAAGGCTGCACACCACCCAGAGGAGAGAGGTTCAGAAGAGGGAAATCGGGATGACAGAACCGTGAGTAGGAAGTTGCAGCTTCTGCTGCTGCCAGCACCCTCCCCAACACTATTTAGAATTCTCAGGCCTCTGGGCCTGCAACCACAGACAAAGGGGGCTCCAGGGATCTAACACTCTCGGAAAGGGGAGAGAGAGGGACACAGCCTTAGGCTGACTCAGGTTCTGACCTGTAAATTTGGGCTGCGGAGCCCCACGGACCCTTCCACATGGCAGTTTGCCCTGGGAGCCTAGGAAGGACTGGAGAAATCCTACCCTCGCAACATCCCTCTCTTCTACCCTGGACTAATTGTTGAGGACTCCACAGGAGAGGGGAGAGAGAGCCTGGGGCTGACCCTGCTTTTGACTCCCAGGTGTGGTCTGCCCTGTCCCAAGAGCCCTTCCAGGATGGGTGGAGCTGCGCCATTGTTTGCCTTGGAGCCTGCAAGGGGCTAAAGATATACAAACCTCCCAATCTTCTCCTCTACTAGCAGGGACTGATTGTTGAGGACTCAGAAGGGAGTGGAAATATTTCCTAGCTGGGAAAAGGGGGGCGCTACGAGAGAAGTCTGGAGAACTGTCTCAGAAAGTTTGAATTACAAGGCTCTTAGCCCCCAGACAGAAAGCTCTATCACATTGATCTCATCTGTGTCTCAACAAATACATTCTGACCAGGCATTGAATCGAGAGCTGCCAACAAGCACCATCTCCTGGCAGACCAAGGAAGTGCACATAAGAAAATTAATAAGTAGGAGAAGCTTTTCCTGGCCTCTATAGCCTCCCTGCCCAAGGCCCTAGGAAACGACTCTACAACCAATTACTGGGTCCAGTGCCCAGTTTTGAGCAACCAGCAGAACAATCCTAACAATCAAGGCTGAGCCAAAAATCAAAGAGCTGTGGTAACTCACAGCCTCCTGCCACTAAAACCCCATAAAAGAGAAAGAGATAGAGCATCTAAGTAAAATATAACCTAACCAGATGCCTAAGCACCAGCAAAAAATTACGAGCCCTACTAAGAAAATAGAATACATGGCCCAAGAAAAGGAATACAGCAAAGTCCCAGAAGAGATACAGAATTTGAGAGAACTAATCAGTGAGATGAGCACAAATTTCCAAAATCAAATTAATGAGATGAAAGAGAATATAGTTAAAGAGATAAATGACATCAAGAAATCATTGAGCGAACGCAAAGAAGATTTTGAAATCCTGAACAGAAAAGTAATGGAGTTCATGGGAATGAAAGACACAATAGGTGAAGTCAAAAATACATTTGAGGCATACAACAGCAGACTCGAAATGATAGAAGAAAGAATAAATGATACCAAAGACAGAGCAGCTAAAATTGAAGAGAGAAAAGAATGGAAAAAAATTAAGCAGGGGCTCAGAGAGTTGAATGACAACACAAAACGCAAGAACATACATGTCATGGGAATTCCAGAAGGGCAAGAGAAAGGAAAAGGGGCAGAAAGAGTATTTGAGGAAATAATAGCTGAAAATTTCCCAACTCTCACGAAAGAAATGAACTTACATGTCCAAGAAGCACACCGTATCCCAATGAGAATAAATCCGAATAGACCTATATCAAGACACATATTATTCAGAATGTAAAATGTCAAAGATAAAGAGAAAATTCTCAGAGCAGCAAGAGAGAAGCAAACAATCATGTACAAAGGACGTCCAGTAAGACTTAGTGCATATTTCTCTTCAGAAACCATGGAGGCGAGAAGACAGTGGTATGATACAATTAGGAAACTGAAAGAGAAAAACTGCCAGCCGAGAATTCTTTATCCAGCAAAACTGTCCTTCAAATATGAAGGTGAATATAAAGTATTCACAAACAAACAGAAACTAAGAGAGTTTGCAAAAAAGAATACACCTTTGCAGGAAATATTAAAGGAAGCCTTAGAAACTGAAAGAAAAAGACAGGAGAGAGAGGCTTGGAGGAGAGTATAGAAGAAAGAAAGGCAGAAAGGATAACCAAAAGAGTAAAAAGAGAGACAAAAATAAGATGACAAGAGAAAACCAAAGAATAAAATGGAGGAAATAAATAGTGCATTTTCAGTACTATCATTGAATGTGAATGGATTAAATTCCCCAATCAAAAGATACAGGCTGACAGAATGGATAAAAAAACATGAGCCATCCATATGCTGCTTACAAGAAACTCACCTCAGACCCAAGGATACAAACCGGCTGAAAGTAAAAGGTTGGGAAAAGATACTCCATGTGAATAGTAAATAGAAAAGAGCAGGGGTAGCTATACTAATATCAGACAAAACAGACTTCAAATGCAAAAAAGTGATAAGAGATGCGGAAGGCCATTATATATTAATAAAAGGGACGATCCTCCAGGAAGATATAACAGTCATAAAAATCTATGCACCTAGCCAGAGTGCCCCAAAATATATGAGACAAACTGGCAAAACTGAAGGGAGAAATAGACATTTCTACAATAATCGTTGGAGACTTCAACACCCCTCTCACATCATTAGATGGAACAACTAGACAGAAGATCAACAAGGAAACAGAGAACTTGAACAATATGATAAACAAGTTAGACCTAACAGACATATACAGAATACTGCATCCAAACTCAGTGGGTTATACATTCTTCTCAAGTGCCCATGGATCTTTCTCCAGGATAGACCACATATTAGGTCATAATACAGCTCTCAATAAATATAAAAAGATTGAAATTATACAAAGCACCTTCTCAGATCATAATGGAATGAAACTAGAAATCAATAACAGACAGAAAAAAGTAAATTTGCAATAGTGTGGAGACTGAACAACACACTCCTAAATATTCAGTGGGTCAAAGAAGAAATTGCAAGTGAAATCAGTAAATATATTGAGACAAATGAAAATGAGAACACAATGTATCAAAACTTATGGGATACAGCAAAGGCAGTCTTGAGAGGGAAATTTATAGTCCTCAATGCTTATATTAAAAACCAAGAAACAGCTAAACTCAAGGATTTAACTGAACAACTTGAGAAACTAGAAAAAGAACAGCAAACCAATCCCAAAGCAAAAAGAAGGAAAGAAATAATAAAGATTAGAGCAGAAATAAATGAAAATGAGAACAGAAAAACAATAGAGAAAATCAACAAAACCAAAACCTGGTTCTTTGAGACGATCAATAAAATTGACAAATCCCTCGCTAGACTAACAAGAAAAAAAGAGAGAAGATGCAAATAAATACAATCAGAAATGCAAGGGGGGAAATTACAAATGACCTCACAGAAATAAAAAGAATCATAAGAGGATATTATGAGAAACTATATGCCAACAAACTAGACAACCTAGATGAAATGGACAAATTTCTAGAAACGCATAACCAACCTACACTAACACTACAAGAAATACAAGAACTTAACAAACCAATCACAATTAAGGAGATTGAATCCGTCATCAAAAATTTTCCAGCAAAGAAAAGTCCAGGACCAGATGGCTTCACAGGTGAATTCTACCAAGCATTTCTAAAAGAATTAACATCAATCCTGTTTAAACTCTTCCTAACAATTGAAGAGGAGGGAAAATTACCCAACACATTTTATGAAGCCAACAACACCCTAATACCAAAGCCAGATAAAGATTCCACAAGAAAAGAAAATTACAGACCAATCTCTCTAATGAACATAGAGGCAAAAATTCTCAACAAAATACTTGCAAATCGAATCCAACAGCATATCAAAAGACTTATACATCACAACGAAGTGGGATTTATTCCTGGTATGCAAGGCTGGTTCAACATAAGAAAATCAATCAATGTAATAGACCACATTAACAAATTGAAGGGAAAAAACCACATGATCATCTCAATAAATGCAGAAAAGGCATTCGACAAAATCCAACATCCTTTTTTTTGATAAAAATACTTCAAAAGATAGGAATAAAAGGAAAATTCCTCAATATGATAAAAGGCATATATGAAAAACCCACAGCCAACATCATATTCAATGGGGAAAGGTTGAAAGCTTTCCCCCTAAGATCAGGCACAAGACAAGGATACCCACTGTCACCACTGTTATTCAACATTGTACTAGAAGTTCTAGCTAGGGCAATTAGACAAGACAAAAAAATTAAAGGTGTCCAAATAAGAAAAGAGGAAGTAAAACTCTCACTCTTTGCGGATGACATGATCCTGTATTTAGAAAATCCTGAAGTATCTACAACAAAAAGTGGCAGGATACAAGATCAACACGCAAAAATCAGTAATGTTTTTGTACACTAGTACTGAACAATCTGAGGAGGAAAATTTCATTTTTCAATAGCAACAAAAAGACTCAAATACCTAGGAGTTAATTTAACCAAAGAAGTACAGGACCTATATGCAGAAAACTACAAAACAATGCTAAAAGAAATTTAAAAAGACCTAAACAAATGGAAAGACATTCCATGTTCATGGATTGGAAGAATAAATATCGTGAAGATGTCAATCTTGCCCAAACTGATTTATAGATTCAATGCAATACCAATCAAAATCCCAACAGCTTACTTTATAGAATTAGAGAAGGCAATTACCAAATTCATCTTGAAGGGTAAGTGCACCCGAATAGCCAAAAGTATTCTAAAAAAGAAGAGCAAGTGGGAGGAATTTCACTTCCTGACCTTGAAACATATTACAAAGCTACAGTGGTCAAAACAGCATGGTACTGGCATTAAGATAGACACATCGATCAGTGGAATAGAATTGGGAATCCAGAAATATACCCTCACCTATACAGTCAACTGATTTTTGACAAACCTACCAAGCCCACGCTAATGGGAAAAAATAGTCTCTTCAACAAATGGTGTTGGGAGAACTGGATATCTATAACCAAAAGAATGAAAGAGGGCCCCTATCTCACCCCTTATACAAGAATCAACTCAAAATGGATCAAAGATCTAAATATAAAAGCCAGGACCCTAAAACTACTAGAAGAAAATGTACGGAAACATCTTCAAGACCTTGTAGTAGGTGGTGCTTTCTTGGACCTTACACCCAAAGCACGTGCAACAAAAGAAAAAGTAGATAAATGGGACCTCCTCAAAATTAAACACTTTTGCACCTCACAGGACTTTGTCAGAAGGGTGAAAAGGCAGCCAACTCAATGGGAAAAAATACTTGGAAATCACATATCTGATAAGGGTTTAATATCCAGGATATATAAAGAGATGTTACAACTCAACGATAAAAAGACAAATGACCCAATTAAAAAATGGGCGAAAGACTTGAATAGACATTTCTCCGAAGAAGAAATACAAATGGAAAAAAACACTTGAAGAAATGCTCAACATCACTCATGATTAGGGAAATGTAAATCAAAATTACAATGAGATATCATTTCACACCTATCAGAATGGCCACTATGAAAAAGACAGAGAACTACAAGTGTTGGAGAGGATGTGGAGAGATTGGAACACTTGTTCACTGTTGGTGGGAATGCAGGATGGTACAACCACTATGGAGGACTGTTTGTCAGTTCCTAAAGAAGTTGAATATAGATTTGCCACATTACCCTGCAATACCACTACTGGGTATATATCCAGAAGAACTGAGAGCAGTGACACGAACAGACATTTGCACACCGATGTTCATAGCAACATTATTCACCATTGCCAAAAGTTGGAAACAACCCAGGTGTCCATCAACAGATGAATGGATAAACAAACTGTGGTCTATTCACACGATGGAATATTATGCAGCTGTAAGAAGAAATGAAGTCGTAAAGCATATGACAACATGGATGAACCTGGAGGACATTATGTTGAGTGAAGCAAGCCAGACACAAAAGGACAAATACTGTATGAATGCGTTACTATGAACCAAATATATTGTGGAATATATTGCTTGATTAAAAAAAATTTATATGTAAAAAAAATCAATTTTATTGATACATATTTTTTATTGATACATATTAATAAAGCATACAATAAAAAAAAAAGATGCTAAAGGGTGGCAATAATCAAAAAGATAATAATAAGTGTTAGTGAGGATGGGAAGAAATTATAACCCTCATATATTGCTGGAGGGAATCTAAAAAGGTGCAGCAGGTTTGGAAAACAGTTTGGCAGTTTCTCAAAAAGTTAAAAATAGAGTTACCTGGCTCTCTCTGGCTAGAGGAGCCCATACCAACTATCAGTGTGTATTTCTGCCCTTCTCTCCCATTTCTCAGCAAGCTCTGTTCTTTTCCCCCCATTTCTCAATAAATTCTTTTTACTGGCCTGTAGCAGTTTGGTAGTTTGATATAGTTATGAATTCCAAAAATAGACATTGGATTATGCTTGTAAACTAGTCTGTTCATCTGGGCATGATTAAGTTATGATGAGGGCTTTGATTGGGCCACATCAGTAGGGTGTTGAGCTCTGCCCCTTGGTGAGTAGGGTCTCAAAGATAAGAGACATGGGAAGCGGCTGTGGCTCAATCAGTAGGGCTCCCGTTTACCATATGGGGGGCCCCAGGTTCGGTTCCCGGGGCCTCCTGGTGGGGGCGGGCCCGCCCGGACGGCGTGGTTGGCTGACCCGGTGAGCGCAGGCGGCAAGGGGGGGATAAATGAATAAATAAATAAAATCTAAAAAAAAAAAAGATAAGAGACATGACAAAGGACAGAGTTGGAGTTTTTTTATTGAGTTAGAGTTCCGATATTGGAGTCTTGAGCTGGAGCCCTGGGAAGTAAACATACAGAGGAGCTTGGTTGTGAGGAAGGAGAGAAGGCCCCGGGAAAAGAGACGAGCCATTCACCTGATAGTCTACAGCTGGCCTTATGGAAGAATGAGAGGAGCTGAGCCCGGAAAGAAATGGAGCCCTGGGAAAAGAGGAACCCAAGAAGCCTGAACCCTGGCAAACGTCGCAGCTGTCTTGCTCCAACACGTGGCAACAGACTTTGGTGTAGGAATAAACTTATGCTTTGTGGCCTGGTAACTGTAAGCTTCTACCCCAGATAAATACCCTTTATAAAGACCAACAGATTTCTGGTATTTTGCATTAGCACCCCTTTGGCTGACTAATATACTGGCCTAGCTAAAAAAAAATTAAATTAAAATAATAGAGTCACCAAATGACCCAGCAATTCAACTCCTAGGTGTATACCCAAGAGAATTGAAATCATATGTTTACACAAAAACTTGCACTTGAAAATTCATAGCTTTATTCATAACAGCCAAAAAGTGGAAACAATCCAAATGTCCATCAGCTGATGAATGAGTAAACAAGATATAGTATATCCACACAATGGAATATTAACCATCTGTAAAAAGGAATGATGTACAGATACATGTGAAACAGATGAACCTTGAAAACATTATCCTGAGTGAAAGGAGCCAGTCATAAAAGGCCACATTCTGGGGAGTGGATGTGGCTCAAGTGGTTGAGCACTAGCTTCCCACATGGGAGGTCCCGGTGCCTCCTAAAAACAAACAAGCAAACAAATGAAAAAACCAACTTGGGGCTGCTGATATGGCTCAGTGGTTGAGTGCCAGCTTTCCACATACAAGGTCTTGGGTTTACTCCCTGGACCCCGGTACCTCTAAAAAAAACAAAAAGGAAAGAAAAAGAAAAAAGAAAAAGCCACATTCTGATGTTCCCATTTATATGAAATGTCCAGAATAGGCAAATCAATAGAATCTGAAAGTAGATTAGTGGTTGCCATGGGCTGGGTGGGGGGAAGGTGGAATGGGAGCAACTGCTTATGGGTATGGAGCTTTTTTGGGGGGTGATGAAAACGTTTTGGAATTACATAGTGGTGATGGTGGTTTTTATACTAAAAACCACTGGATTGTGCACTTTAATTTTTTGTTTGTTTCTTCATTTTTGTCTTTTTTTTTTATTGTGCACCTTAAAGGGTAAATTTTATGATATATTAATTATACCTCAATTTTTGAAAGAATACTAGACACCTGGTGAGCTATTGTTCAGCTCTAGCACTTGGTTCAATGAGAAGAATATGAACCAGAAGAAGAAATGGGAGCTCATCCATTTAATGCGTTAATCCTGTCTGCCCGTTACCTAATGAACCAGAAGAGTGCCATCCCAGAACGGGCAAAGATTACATCCTTGTACAAGCCAACTATGGACAATGGCTCCTATGTCATGTATTTGTCAAGTCCACCTTCTCCTTTGTCTCCTTAACCCACCTTTGCTGGTTAGTCTCCATTTGTCCCACTCCTACCCCTTCTGTACCCTGAACTGTGCTTCTGGAGACACCTTCAATGAATTTCCTGGGCTCTTTTTGACATCTGGTTGGGTTAGGTCAGTGAGAGCCACCAGTGATTAGTTCTGAGGGTGGGAATAAAGAGGTTGAGATATTTATTCTTCCGAAGCCTCCTTACCCCTTACTCCTAACCCTCACCTCCTTGTGATCCTCGTTGTACCTTCATTTCCCTACAACCATAGCAACCCCTCTTCCACAACTCCAGCTCTCACCAGGTTCTACATTTCTCCCCCCACCCCACCCCTGCATACTCTTTCAGACCAAGTGGTGACAGCGTCTTCCTGTTGTTGCCTGTTCCAGATGCTTCACCCTCCCTTGTCAGTTCTTTAATCCTGCCACATCTGTTTCCTCTGGGACATTGGTTGATATACAACCCGTTTCCCTTTGTGTATCCTTGACTCTCTAATTCTAAGGCTTCTTGGTGTAACTCCCAATACCCATTTCTGAACCCTTTCCTTATTACCTAGGGATAACCACATTGATGGGTGGGGAAGTGGGGGAGAGGATTGCATGCTCACAGTTTTTTGTTTTTTTTTTTCTATTTTATTCCTCAAATATTATTGAGGGATGATAGCTACCTGGAACACAATGCATGGCTCCCTGTATCCATGGTACTAGTGTCTTGGAGGGAAAAAGAACATTTTCTTCTTGGAGGGCAATCTGGTTACTTATCAATGAAATTTTTTTTTTAAGATTTATTTTATTTATTTCTCCCCACCTCGTTGTTTCATACTCGCTGTCTGCTCTCTGTGTCTGTTCATTGGATGCTTGTCTTCTTTTTAGGAGGCACTGGAAACCAAATCCGAGACCTCCCACGTGGGAGGGGGGCACCCAATGGCTTGAGCCACCTCTGCTCCCTATCAATGGAATTTTTAGAGAAGGCCTGGTACCCAAGATGCCCTGAAGCACATAGAACTTCCACTCTCCGCCTTTGTTATTTCTAAGCCTACAGTTTTGTAAATGAGGGCAGGTGTTATATTGACCCACTGGCTTCATTTTTCCAGCAAGGGGGTAATCTTCAGAAAGCTAAGATGGTTTAGGGCCAAGGCAGGGACTGACAAGAACCTACAATTATTTCATTGTATAAAACACAGTTCTTCCAATCTTCCAATATGAGGAAAACCTCTTCCCCTAGTCCAATCAGCCCCAAACCAATAAATAAACCAATAAAAACACGATGGAGTGACTAACCCATCGCAATGAGGGAGGCAGCACCAAAGGAACCATAGGGTGCTCACTAAATAAAGTGAAAGAAGAGTTAGGATAGATAGGAATCTGGGAATAGGTAGAGTTACAGTGAAATTTAAATGAAGCAGTGTTTTGATAGGCTCAAAGCAAAGCTCAACGTTTTGATAGGCCCAGAGTGGTCAGCATCACATTCAGACTGCAAAGTAGACAGATCCAAGGTCTTATTTCCTTGGAAATAAGACAGTTAAGATAGATGGTGTAGGGAAACGGATGTGGCTCAAGAGGTTCAGCGTCCGTCTACCATATGGAGAGACCGGGGTTCGATCCCCAGTACCTCCTGGTAAAAAAAAAAAAAAAAAAAAAGATAGATGGTGTATTAGTCAGCCAAAGGGGTGCTGATGCAAAATACCAGGAATTGGTTGGTCTTTATAAAGGGTATTTATTTGGGATAGAAGTCCACAGTTACCAGGCCATAAAGTGTAAGTTTCTTCCCTCACCAAAGTCCATTGCCACATGTTGGAGCAAGACAGCTGCCGACATTTGCCAGGGTTCAGGCTTCTTGGGTTCCTCTCTTCCGGGGCTGCGTTTCTCTCTGGGCTTAGCTCCTCTGTTTCCTCCACAAGGTCAGCTGTAGACTATCAGGCGAATGGCTTGTCTCTATCCTGGGGCCTTCTCTCCTTACCCAGGACCAGGCTCTCTTACTTCCCAGGTTTCCAGCTCAAGACTCCAACATCAAAACTACTTCAACTTTGTTCTTTGCCATGCCTTTTATATTGATTCCCGCCCCACCAAGGGGTGAGGCTCAATGCCCTACTGATGTGGCCAGTCAACGCCCTAATCATAACTTAATCATGCCCAGACTAACAGACCAGTGTACAAGCATAATCCAATATATATTTTTGGAATTCATAATTACATCAAACTGCCAAACTGCTACAGATGGGAAAAAAGGAAAAAAGGAAAAAAAAAAAAAGAAGAAGAACAAGAAGATAGATGGGGAGGGAAGCAGATGTGGCTCAAGCAGTTGGGTGCCCACCTACCACATGGGAGTTCCCAGGTTCTATTCCCAGTTCCTCCTAAAGAAAACAAGCAAGACAGTGAGCTGACACAATGGGCTGGCATGGCAACCTGATGCAAGGAGATGCTGCAATGAGGAAACACAATGAGAGACACAACAACTGGGGTGTGGAGGTAGCTCAAGCCATTGGGCACCTCCCTCCCACATAGGAGGTCCTGGGTTCGGTTCCTGGTGCCTCCTAAAAAGAAGACAAGCAGACAACAAACAGACATAGAGAGCAGACAGCAAGCACAAACAATGAGGTGCGGGAGAAATAAATAAATAAAATAAATCTTGGGAAATAAGATAGATGGGGGAAAAAAGAGGGAAAAGGGAAAAGACAAAAACAAAAAAAGAGAAAAAAAAAAAAGATATATGGAGGATGTTGTATCCAGAAAGCCCTTTTCTGAAGCTCTGTACCTGAGTTGTAAATTGAGGCTGCTTCTCTGTATCAAAGTAGCATAGCTCCTCCAGGAAAGAGTGGGTTGTTTCATTCTTACTGTTATCATTTCAAAACAGCAAAATTTCTGATAGTCTGTGAGTTTAGAGAACAAAGTTTCTCAGTGAGTAAGAAAGCGGTAATCACTTAAAGAAGCAGACTATGACACTTCACAGCTGCAGCACGTCCTTGAGAGAAATACTGTTTCCTGTTAACTTTGCAGCTGGCTTTATCTGATGAATGGCGTGACAGATTTTTACAGTCCAAACCGATTTTTACTTTCTCACACCTTAGTGAAGTGCATTGGACATGTAGCATAAGCAAGAAATAAACTTTTTTTTTTTTTTTACATTAAGCTGCTAAGAGTTTTGTTTTGTCTTGTTTTGCTTTTATTACCAGGGCATAACTTAGCCTGTCCTGGTTGTCATGGAAATGTCTATGTTAATTAAATTCCCATAAAATGAGGAGCTGGTAGTAGTGAAAAATTATTCTTGGATCATGGAAGGTTATGTATCCATATTATTTAGTGTTTCAGTTTCCTAGGCTGCTCAAATAAACACCATTAAATGGGTCAGGATAAACAATGGGAATTTATTCTTTAAAGGCCAGGAAAATGTCCAAATCAAGGTGTCATCCAGGCGATTTTTTCTTCCCAAAGACCAGCATTCTAGGCTGGCTGCCAGTGACCCATGGTCCTTAGCTTGCCACATGGTAAGGCACATGGCAGCGTCTCTTGTTCTCTCCCTTTTCTTCAGGTTACTTTTTTTTTTTTTTTAAGATTTATTTATTTTTATTTATTTATTTATCCCCCCTTGCTGATTGTGCTCGCTGTGTCCATTTGGTGTGCGTTTTTCTTTGTCTCCCTTTGTTGCGTCACCTTGCTGCGCCGTCAGCTCACCGTGCCACGGGGGCTGGCTTGCCTTCACCAGGAGGCCCTGGGAATTTCATTTTTTTGCTCCCTGTGGCTTTCTCTCTCTCTTTGTCTGAATTTCATTCTGCTTCTAAAGGACTCCAGTAAAGGATTAAGACCCATCCTGATTGAAGTGGGTCACATCTTAACTGAAGTAGTCTCATCAAAAGGCCCTACTTACTGGGGAGCAGATGTGGCTCAAGGGGTTAAGTGCCTGCCTCCTATGTATGAGGTCACAGGTTTAGTGCCCGGTGCCTCCCCCCCCACCTCCCCCAAAAAAGTCATACTTATAATGGGTTTACACTCACAGGAATAGATTAAGTTTAAGAACATGTTTTTCTGGGGTACATACAGCTTCAAACCACCACATGCAATGACAAACATTTGGCAAAACTATATCATCTGTTGCTAATAATTTGTAAGTTGCTAATAAATGAAATAGTTGCTAATAATAATTTGTAACCTTAGAAGAAGAGATTGGAAAATAGAATGTTAGTATCCTGTGTTGGTTGCTTATGTCTCTGTTTGGCAAAGTATGATAACAGACGAACTCAGAAAAGAATTGACAAATTTGCAAGCAAGAAAGGGAATCAAGAATATTCACAAATGCAGGGATTTATAGGGTTGGAAAAGGCAACCACTTCTGAGCCCCAAACAGTAAAATACCACATTGAGAAATACACTGATGACAAAATCTGATTAAAACTCAGCCCTGGGGCAAGGACCAAATCAAGGTTACAGTTGTTGGATATATTGTTAAACCTCTGTAAGGATTAAGGTGGCATCTGATATATCCTTTTGAATGGATGAAATGGCTTAGAGTAAAAAACTAAAAGTGTGGCTCTCCCACCAAAGCCAGATAGACCCAAGGGGACTGCAGCTGAGAAGAAGAGACATAGGTATGGCGACAAGAAAAGAAATACAGAAAATTTAAGAAGTTTTTATTACTAAAAAGAAATAAAAATATGTTCACATAGAAGCATGTACACAAATGTTTTTTGCAGCATTTTTCATAACAGCCAAAAAGTGGAAACAACCCAAATGTCCATTAACAGGTGGATGGATAAATAAAATGTGGTACAGTATATCCATACAATGGAATATTATTTATTGATTAAAAAAAAAAAAAAAAAGAATGAAGTACTGATCCATGCCTACAATGTGGGTGAAACTTGAAAACCTTGTGCTAAGTGAAAGAAGCCAGACACAAAAGACCACATATTGTATGACATCATTTATATGAAATGTTTAGAACAGGCAAATTCATAGAGACATTAAGTATATCAGTGGTTGCTAGGGGCTGGGAGGAGTGGAGAATGGGGAATTAATTACTGCTAACAGTTACAGGGTTTCTTTTGGGGGTGGTGAAAGTGTTCTGGAATTAGTGGTGATGGTTGTACAACTTGGTGAATATATTTAAAACCACCAAATAGTACCGTTTACAATGGTGAACTGTATGATATATGAATTATATATTAATAAAGAGGTTTTAAAAAATAAAGTTGAATTTTATAAAACGAATAATATCTAGAAAAGAACTGTGGGTATGGCTATTGGCATATGGAGATGACTGGAGTCAGATGAGAGAGTTTGAGAGAGTTAAACTGCTAAATGGACTGCTAGCCTGGGGAGGGGGGCAGAAAGACTGTAACTGCTCAGGATTTAGAACGACCATTGGCTCCAACCTTCTGTGCATAGGAAGTGGGCTGAGAAACCTGACTAACGCCTAAGGAAGACATTTCCTCTAATCCACATTTCAGATGGGGCAAAAAGGGATATCAGAATAAGAAGAATCTTACAGCAGGTTCTTTCAAGGGCTATGGAGAAAAGTGGATTGGGGAGTCTGTTCTAGGGAGCAGAATTGGAGTCTAATTAAGGAATTTACACCCATGCCAGGGTAGAAAGCCCTTCTACGTTTGACTCACCAGGGTTATAGTGTTCCTACAGACCGTAACTTGTGAATTGGAGCTTTTAATGCAGGTTTCCTGCCCCTGTTCCACCAATGTAGTATATGGAGGGCTGATAACTTGCCTTTTTAGGACATTAACCTTGGATCAAAAGGAGTCACATGCAGACCTAATGTAGACCTAGGACAGCATCATCCACCATGCAGACACGACCACATACCTCCCAGAAGTCCTAGACTTTAAGTTTGATGCCACAGATGAGACTTTTGGGTTGTCTCCCTCAGGGTGAGTTCAATTTTGAGTCCAGGTGGAAAGGGAACCAAGTGTTTGGTGACCACAAGAGTGGACTCTGATGTCACCAGTAATTTTCAGCAAATATTTCCAGTTCTCCCAGCTTCCAGGCTCATGGTGGATTGCACTTTTCTGCCACCTTGTGTGGGACCATGTGATTTGCTTTGCCCAAAGAAATGTGAGCAGAAGAGAGGCACGTGCTTCCAAGCAAAAGTGTCAAGAGCCAGTGCGCAAGTCACTTCTGTTGTTGAGGT
Organism: Tolypeutes matacus; assembly: GCA_026826555.1. Classification (NCBI taxonomy): domain Eukaryota; kingdom Metazoa; phylum Chordata; class Mammalia; order Cingulata; family Chlamyphoridae; genus Tolypeutes; species Tolypeutes matacus. Next base: position 6,182,304 of record JAKSZT010054583.1, read on the forward strand.
GCCAAGCGTGTGCTAGGATGGAGTTTCCCTAAGTCTGGCCCCACCCTGCTGAGATACAGTGGACATATAGCAGGAGCAAGAAAGAAGCCTTAGCTGTGTTTTTGAGATTTGGGCATTGGTTCATTTTTCATAACACGTTTTGAAGTACCAGGACCGGGGATTGAACCCAGGACCTCTTATATTGGAAGTCAGCACACAACCACTGAACCACATCGGCTCCCAGCATTAACCTGCTCTCTCTGATACACACAGTAAAATCAAAATGCCTTAGCAAACCACATGCTGCCCTTTGTGCCTGGGAGAAATAATTTATCAAATAGATGTCAATGACTACACCATTTCCAGGAGAAGTTATTTTTTCTTTTATTTGGTCCCACCACACAATCATCCAAGTTTCCTTCTAGTAGAGAGAAGGGCATTAATATACATAACCCCCCTCATTAACCATTTAAGTCTTTGATGCCTAGTTCTGCCATATGGGCACTGGTGACTTTGTGTAGTCCAGGAACTCTCTTTTCCATTTTCACCAAGGCAATGCCTAGAGAGTTCATTTATGCACTGTAATTGTTTGAAAGTGAAGAGGGGGAACAAAGTATTGATTAACTGTTTATCATGTCATTCTGGAGATTAAGCCATTATTTCATTCATAAATATTTATTAAGCACATAACGTGGGCTGCTACAGAGATTTTTCTACATATGAATTCGTGCTTGTCTGGCTCCTTTTGAAAATCCTTTTGATGGTTTTCCAAGTACTACAGCAAGATGTGTTTTATTAGTAATACAGGATTAGCAGCTTGGAATCCATTTATTTAAAAAATATGCAAAATTTAGTATATTTGTGTTGTTCAGGGAAGAGGATATATAACATATCAGATTATCAGCTCAAACACCTCTGTGGGAAACCTCTCCAGACCCTCTAAGCTGAATTGGGTACCAGCCTCCTAATACACTGTATAGCAATTGATGGCCTCTTTATCTGTTATCCTCACCAGAGTGTGAAATCTTTAAGGACATTGTATGTTTGTATTCCCAGTTTCTGGCTAATAATAACTAATCAATAAACACTAACAATTATAATTCATTGAAGGCTTACTATGTATCAGCTCTAGGCTAAATGCTTTACACACAGTCATGTGTGGGTCTTTTTTTTTTTTTTTGCTACATAAAATAATTTTTAATATCATAATTCATAAAACCTAATACAATTTAAAGGAAAGTGATGAAAAGTACTGCCCATTAGAACTAGAATAGCATTTTCTGTCTCGGGAAAATCTCTAACTCAGTAGTTGATCTATTTTATTTGGAGGAAAAATAGGTGACTTAGCCCTTAATCATTAAGAACAGGGAGGAAACTTTAAAACAAAAACACAAAATTAAATACGAGCTTGTAAGTCTCAAATTAAGAGTAAAATGTCCCTGTGTGGGTCTTTTTAACCTAAGCATTGGTTGAATGAACCTCCTCAAGTCTCCCAGTCTTCTGGGCTCCACCCGCCACCGTCTTTCAATATGCAAATCAAAATAGCATGCGCTTCTGCTATTAATACTGTCCTCCCCAAGATTTCTGTACTTTTCCAAGGATTTTTTTTTTTTTTTTTTTTGAGGCTCTTCTTACTTTTGTTTTTCTGTTCCTCCTCTTGAATCCTTGACGTCACTTGGGTCTTCTCTCCTGATTGTGATTCCTCTCAGCCTTATATCAAACATAAAACACAGGTCTTCTCTTCACTTCACCAAGCATCACCAACATAAGGCGGTTGTGGTTAGTAGATTTCTACAGAAATCTTGAAGGAAACAAAGTAGTGTGTTGCATGGTAGAACAACAAGCAATATATAATTGAATATTAAACAGAATATCTCTGAAAGGACACACAAGAAACTGTTCATGATAGTTGCCGGCAGAGAAGGGAACTGGAGGTTTGGTGGCTCAGGATTGGAAGGTAGGCTTTTAATTTTTACCATGGGCTTATATCACCTTTTCAAGAAAAAATAATTTATAAAGTTGTTTTGACAGTTATTATATCTTGAGTGTGAGTATGGCCATCCTCATATTTGGAACATTTTCTCTGCCTGCCTCTTATAGTACCTCAGCCTTCTCCTGTGCTGCTGGACTCCCTCATTCCCTTCTCCTTCCTCTAATGGCTACCCTTTATTCTCCACCCCACCACCCTTTCTAGTTTTTGCTTATTTGTGTTCTCTTCTGCTAGTTTTCCAGATGATGCCTTGCAGGGGAGAGAAGGGGGAAGGGAGCTTCACCTTCCAGCTCAAGGAGGCTTTTTCTCTGAGTTATGCCACCAAGTATGGACAGCTGAAGTTGGTTCTGATTTTAAATACCATGTTTTCTCTACCTGCTACATATTATTATTTCTGCATATTACAGAGGTGTAAACTCTGTAATCCAGGTATGGATTCAAGCCTGCTCTCTTAAACTCATGCTACACTGAATTATCTCTTATCAATAGTACCACTTTATGATAGCACTTCTAATGTTAAATTGTTGTTAACTGTTCGTCTGTTCCCCTGGCTTGATTATGAATTTCTTAAAGGAAGGAAAAGTATTCTGCATCTTTGGATGCTTGTTTAGTTCAGGGTCTTATACATAGAGTCATCTGGAAGCTAAAGGCATGGTCAAGGGCTGCTCTGGGATGGGTCTGTGATGGAGTCCATTTAGGAACTCAGCAAACATTAGCAGAGCATCTATCCTATCCCAGGCATTGTTAGGTATGGGATGTAGGGACAAGTAGCATACAGTCTCCAACCTCAGAGAGCTCTAGTTTCATGAGCCAGGTGGACAGTAAGACAGAGTCTTAGAAAACAGCCAGATGTGTGCTCAGATACAGCACAAGGAACAAGGGGAATTCAGGAGGAAAAAAACAGACAGAAATTTAGGGGAAGCTTTTTGGAGGTTATCGGTACCTGATCTGAGCTTTGATGAACAAATGGGGATTATCCAGCAGAAGAAGAGCAGAAAACAGTGTTCCAGGCAGAAGAAGAAGCCTATACGATGGCATGCAGGTATAAGACAATGTTAGATTCTAGGAACTTTAAATAATTCTTTGTGGTTGGAATACAGAGTGAGGGGTGGGAGACCTGCTGCAATACAAGGCTGAGAAGTGGGAAGAGTCCCAGTCACTAAGAGTCACGAAGAAGATTTGGAACGTCATGTTGACAGTGAGAGGAAGCCACTGAGGAGTTGTAAGAGATCTGACATCATCACATCTGTTCTGTGGAAAAATTAGTGTGACTGCAATTTAGGGAACGAATTAGAGAGGGGCAAGGCTGCAGTCCAAGATGGATTTCAGAAATGCCAATGTCCTGCAACTATCTGAGAATGGTTGCAAGCCAAGGACTGCAGAAAGGGCTCTGCCACTCAGGGAGATATAACACAGATGCCAGAGATATGGAGGCTGAAAGCCAAGCCTGATAGTCACAAGAAAGTTGCTGTCAGAGAATTGCTTGTAGAGGTCAAAGGCAGAATCCAGAAACCAGGCTGGTAGGAAGGTAGAAAGTGGATGCCAGCATTGGGCATGGATTCCAAGTCTTTGGAGGACTTCCAGAGCCTTCATAGCATCATCGAGGAAGCCTCAAAGCAGCAAGGCAGGAGGAACCAACCATTTGGGCCCTGAGACCTTTCTTGATATATCTGTCTGTTCTTAGTCCTTGTTACCTATTTTGTACCCAATATAGTATTTTTTTTCCTTCTTCCATTGACCTACATTGAGATTTGGCATAATCATTAATTCAGTAATGATTGAGCATCCAAGATGAGCCTGGCACTTTGATAGGGCCCTTGGGACATAGAGACCCATAATTGGTATTGGCATCGGAAGGCACCTGCCTTCCTTGTAATCTCGGGCTGGGGAACTGTTGAGGGAGGTACTGGGGATTTAACCTGGGACCTCATACATGCAAAGCATGCGTTAAACTACTGAGCTATACCCTCTCCATGAAAGTCATTTTTTATGGCCCTCAGATGCTTATAATTGGATTAATCAGTCCGGTTCATTAGGACATTCTCATTAGTGGTCTGTACAGGACCCCATCTCTCACATACGACCATACAAGAACTGGAGCACTGACAGTAACTTTTATCTGCATTTATGCTCTCTCCATCATGCTTTTTCTCCTCCTCCAAAAAACCCACTATCTTGAATGCCATGTATATCATCCCCTTGGTTCTTTGTTTTCTGAATTATGTAAGTATGTAAGCAAGCTATTGTTTTAGTTGTTTGGAACTTTATAAAAAGATATAATGCTATATATATGTAATATTCAGGAGCTTGGTTTTCCATCCAAATTTTTATTACTAAAATTAACTGTTGTTCATTCATTTTTGGTGCTGTACAATATTCCATTGTGTGATATAAAGTGAGAGATGCTTTTTGTATATTACTGCATTTAAACCTCTAAAACCACCAACTCTAAAAATGATGTTTAATATTGACTGGGGCTTGAGTGTCAGCTCCAGCCCTTTGAGGCAATTTACTTAACCTCTTTGCAAGCCTCATTCTCCTTTTCAGTACAATGTGAATTTTTCAAAAATACCTGCAAATGAGACAATCCATGTAAATTGCCTCACACGGTGTCCAGAGCATAGAATCTCTCGTCAAATGCCGGCTACTACTGTTAAAAAAATAGTACAATTATTTTTAAAAAGTGCTGTCATCAATTGTAGCAAATGTTCCACAACAATGCAAGGTATTGGTGATGGAATGGTGTATGGGAATCCTGGATTTTATGCATGATTGTTCTGTAACCCACAACTTCTCTAATGTCTCAGGAGATTGTTGTGATTATCCTCAGTGCAATTCTTAGCACATGGTAAGAACTAAATCAGGTGAGTTGTTTTGAATTTTATTACAAAGCGAGCAAACTGAGGCATAGGCAGTTTCAGGAACTTGCTGAAGATCCCACAGCTAATGATGTCAAAGCCAGAACTCAAACCTACTTCTGCACAACAAAAAGGTCATTTTCTTACCTCTGTACCATTAGAGCTTTCCAGAAACAGTGTGAGTAGTGCAAAGTATAGTGGATTATTAACTCTTGTTCAGTAAATGTTGTAGTAAAATCTGCTACAGTTTACTGGGAATTATAGCCTTTTCAGAGTAATATTGTTTGCTTGTGATTTTTAAAGAAGAAAGAGTGCTTGTTTAAAACATAATTCACTGGTCTCTCTCCCATAAGCAAAGGAATATTCTGCTTGTTTCATTGCCTCCAACACAGGCTGTAAGTACCAAGCACTTCTTTTTGGAGCAGTTTATGAAAGAAGAATGTTTTCAAATTTATGAGACTCTCAAGCATTTTGAGAAGAGATTTTCATATTCCACATATTTCCTTCTTTGGAGCTTTCTATTTAGGGATCAGTTTAAAAATACAATTCCTCTATCTGGAACAGAAGGGTTGTGAACCATGAGTTTCACATCTCTTGAGACTTTCAACCACTTTAAAGGGGAAATATGAAGAAAACCAAAGGAAATAAAAAAATATATGTAGTTTATTTTTGGCTTGGAGCATAACATGATTCCCGGAGATGCTATAGTGGATTGGAGATTCTGGAAGAAAATTTCTCATTTACAAAAACTTATGGGAAGCATTTCCCAATAAGAAGAATAAACAATTCCTTAATGGGATTGCATCCATAAAATATGCATCCTCAATATATTTGGTTCCTTTTATTGCCTTTTGACCAGGAACCTCATTTTTTTTTTAATTATATAAATTATATTTGTACATTGGCAGGTGATTGTGCTTTATTTTCTGTAAGAATGTATGATAATTTTGGAATTTTAAAGTTACACATTTAGGATATAGGAATAACCCCCCATATCCCTGAGAAAGACATGATTCAGAGGATTTGTTTTATTATTACCTGCCTTTTTAAATTAAAGACCTCCAGAACTAAATGTAACTGAAGGTCAATGCATTTTTTTAAAGGTTTCTTCCCCTACCTATTTAAAAAGAATATGATTTATTTAAGTAAACCAAAGGTAATTCTCAGCAATGACATAATTGTTGATGAGGGGACAGGAAATGAGTTATGTGACATCCATGTTTTTTGTTTTGTTTTGGTTTGATTTTTCCACTTGCTCTACCTTGGAGATATCTGGAAGGACTTGAGTGTCTACTCAGCAACACAGTCATGGTCAAGGAGACATGGGTATAATAACCTCTATGTAAACCTCTGATGTCAATCTTTTTTTTTAAGTATACCAATAAAACTTTATTGAATTGTAATTTATATTTGGGGTAGAGGCTTGCAAAAATGGCCCCAATTTTCCAAATTTGTCTCAACACGTCTTTTCTTTTTTTTTTTTTTAACAGTCTCATTCATACACCATACTATCCATCCAAAATGTACAATCAATGGCTCTCAGTACAATCACAGAATTGTGCATTCATCACCACAATCAATTTTAGAACATTCTCATTACTCCTAAAAGAAAAATCCCCATCTCATATAACCCACCCTCCATTATTGATCCTTAACACTGGTATAGTACCTTTGTTACAATTAATGAAAAAATACAATATGACTTAACTATAGTCGATAACTTGCATTTGTTGTACTTTTCCCATATACCACCCTATTATTAGTGATGTTAATTTGTTATCGTTCATGAAAGAACATTCTATTGCACTCTTAACCACAAGTCATCATCCTCTGGTGTCAATCTTTATATTGGGTTGTATTGAGATAATTGGGATGTAGACAGAGAGCTAAGGTCACCACCCTGTCCATAAAGAGAGAAAGAGGCCATTCCCAGAAAATGGGGACTTAGTGACTGAACTGCAGGCTGGCAAGATTCTTATCTTCTTGGAGTCTTGTTCTCCTGAAAGAATTTAGAGCCATACTTTTCAAACAACAAAAAGCCATGCTTTTCTGTATGGTTAAGCCAGTATCTTATGGGTCATTATGGAATGCTAAAGCAGGTAGGAGGCAGTGTGGCTAAATGGTTAGGCTCTAAATTTCATTCACGTCCCTGTTTCAACCAGGGCAGCTGTTTTTATCTACTTTATATATTGGGGGCTGTGGCAGTTTGATGTAATTATGAATTCCAAAAATATAATTGAATCATGCTTGTAAACTGATCTGTTAATCTGGGCATGATTAGGTTAGGATTAGGGCGTTGAGCCCTACCCCTTGGTGGGTGGGGAATAGAATATTAAAGGCAAGGCAAAGGACAGTTGAAGCAGTCTTTTGAGAAGCAGTTTTGATGTTGGAAAGAAGGCCCCAGGGGAAGAGAAGCAAGCCGTTCACCTAATCGTCTACAGCTGACCTTGTGGAGGAAACAGGAGCTAAGCCCGGAGAGAAACACAACCCCGGGAAGAGCGGAACCCCAGAAGCCTGAACCCTGGCAAACGCCAGCAGCTGTCTTGCTCTAAAACGTGGCAATGAACTGTGCTGAGAGAAGAAACTTAATGCTTTATGGCCTGGTATCTGTGGACGTCTACCCCAAATAAATACCCTTTATAAAGACCAACCCATTTTTGGTATTTTACATTAGCACCCCTTTGGCTAATACAGGGGCTTTACATCAGACGTTTTCAATATAATGAGATGAAAAGTTAAATTTACCAGAACTTCTTTCAGAGTGAGTACTGAAAGTGGTTGGAAAGAATAGTTAGATAAGTCATTTAGGAAGGGTAGGAGTAAGAGTGAACTCTTTAAGAGCAAAATAAAAATAAAAATATTTGGTCAGGAGATTGCCATCTCAGGAAGGTGAGTCCTGATAACTTCAAAGTTGTTTGTTTTTTTGTTTTTTTATTTGTTTGTTTTTTTCTGAGAATGATAGGCAAGTGTGAGAACAGAAATGAGAACAGGGCATTCATGAGAATAGGGCACAAGTTGTGTATGAAATGGAAGAGTAGACAGACTCTTCAGTTCACAGAATGACCTGGCAAAAGAGACATATCAAATTCGATTTTATGAAGTTGCATGCAGTGGGATACACAATATAAAACTCTCCTTTACTATTTGAACCTCTCCACCTCTGACACAATGTTTATTAAAACTTGCCTACGAATATTCTCATTGACCTGATTTTGTAATAATCAGGGTAGGCTAAACATTCACTATATTAGAAACCAGGCATGGGTCCCCCAGACCTAGTTTTTCTTCCTAGGTCTGGTTTTTAGAATGCTGGAGATAAACTAAGCCTGATTTGTTGTATGACCATCCTGTATGGGAAAAGACTGTAACTTTGGGTATCTTTGGTCAACCTTAAGAGATGTAACAGGGGGATGGATGTGGCTCGGGTGGTTGGGCATCCATCTCCCATATGGAGGGGCCTAGGTTCAGTCCCTGGGACCTCCCGGTAAAAAGAAAAAAAAAGAAAAATATAGAAGGCGCGTGGGCCACGAGGCCCTGTGCGTGAGTGAGCTGCCAGGCCCCATGAGCCACGCAGCAAGATTATGACATAACAGGAGAGTGACACAAGGAGAGCCAAGACGAGACGCACCGAAAAACCAGGAACTAAGATGGCACAGGCAGTAGGACGCCTCTCTCCCACATCAGAGGTTCCGAGGATTGAATCCCAGTGAAGACAGGAGAAGGATGAGAAGAGAAGGCAGGAAACGGACACAGAGAGTTACCCAGTGAATGGGCATAGAAACAGCAAAAACGGGGGTGGGAGGGGTGGTGTTAAAAATGGTTAAAAGTAAATAAATCCTTAAAAAAATGTATAGGGAGGAAGATATGGACTATAGTTAGTGATAATACTTTGATGATGCTCTTTCATATTTGTTAACAAATGTTTCAGAACAACGCAGGGTGTTTGGGGTGTGGGGGGGTGACGTGTGGGAGCCCTGTATGATGTTATGCATGTTTGTTTTGTAAATTCATGATGTTTACTGAACACTTGTAGTTTAGGTATGTTCATGTATGAGTGATATACTTCAATAAATTGTTTTAAAAAAAAAAAAAACTTGCTTAATAATGCTTTGGAGCTTTTGATGTAAATAGATTCTTCCCAGGGAAGGCAAGCGATACTGAAGTTTGAAACTAATAGTGCAGAGAAAAAGCAGGGACCATACATGTTTCATTTGGTGTCTAACCAGAAGGACTTACAAGACTCAACAGTAGGTTGTATGCACTGCTAAGACTTATTATATTAAAGGATACACAGCAAAAAGACAGGCAACTGTGGAGTACAGAGAGGTCCAATATAGGCTTCCAAGACCTACCTTTCTGAGACTATACAGAAGTGCTCTTTTTCTAGCAGTGAACAAAGGGACATGTGTGGAATATCTCTGCCCAGAGAATCCCAAATGAGTCTCAGGGTCCAAGGCATTTATGGAGACTGGTCACAGGCATATCCTGCTATGCCATGGTAAATGAAATTCAGTACCCCAACAATTAACCAACAATTAAACCAGGTGCACATGATTAATCTTGGTGTTTGTGCAAAACAACTTGACAAGCCAGTGTAGCAATGGTGCATTGCTCCAGGTGTAAAAAACAAAACCATCACTAATATAAAGACTACTCCTAGGGCCATATCCCCAGGGGGTGGCCAAGCATCACTCATGGTTCCCTTAGAGACATGCAAGGAATAAGCAATTGGACCTGTGTGTTAATGCCTTCCTTATAATACGTGTGGGGATGGCCAAATGTGGGTAAGATTTGAAAAAAGCATTTCACCTACACAAAATCACTTTAAAATAGTAGAGGTTAAAGATGGCTTCTGCCACCTGGAGGCAGATGATGAGTTAGGTAGGCAACAAAGCTTTCCTGTAGTAGGCCTTTGGTTGAAATGAGTAAACTTTACCTTTTAAGTCACAGCGTTTAATTTCATGGTACTTGCGGTTATTTTCCAAACCTTTAATAAATTCTTGCTTAAAAGTTTGAGCCTCACCTCAACCTTGTGATAGGAAATAAAAAGCATATTTATTCATTAAGCAATTATATTGAACACCTACCATGTGCTTGGCACTGTTGTACGTGTTGTAAATCAGTGAAAGCACAGATATCTGCTCTTATGAAGGACTCACTCTTATGGGGAAATCAGAAAAATGTGATTTGGGGGCAAAGTCAAAAAAAAAAGTTTGTGTTCTGCATGGAATTCTATAAAAAGGAAATCCAAGTAAAATGAGTTTATCAGTATTTCTAGGCTCTCTTAGTAGACACTTTTTGTGTGCCTTTACAGCTAAGGAAACCGCCTGGGACAGCTGTTAACCGTATTTCCAAGTCCATGACCACCTCAACCTCCCTCTGGACTATTCCCCCAAATAGGGGTGGGTCCTGGCAGCCATGTTGGTACTGTGTCATCCTGCCCACCTGACTATATTTGAGTGGATCAGGGTGGGTGCTTGATCCATTACCAGCCAATTAGTTTATCTAGAGAAATTGGAAGCTCAGAACCTAATAAATTGCAGAGTTCTCTATTCAAGTCACAAAAACATGTCATCACTGAGGCTTGGGCCGTGGGGTGTCTGGGTTGGCTTTGACCAGATTCGGGGCTGCAGGGGTCCAGCTGGATGCTCCGCACCCAGGGGCACCCTGACAGTTGCAGCGTGCAGCTGGGTCTGGAGGGAGGACTTGGCCCGTTCTGAGCCTCCTTGTCACCTGGGTTTTAGATGGCTCCCGCGAAGAATGGTGGTGAGAAGGGCCGTTCTGCCATCAACGAGGTGGTGACCAGGGAGTACCCCATCAACCTTTACAAGCGCATCCATGGAGTGGGCTTCAAGAAACTGCCCCTCGGGCCCTCAAAGAGATCCGGGAATTTGTCATGGAGATGGGAACACCACGTGTGCATCCACACAAGGCACAACAAGGCTGTCTGGGCCAAAAGGATAAGGAATGTCTCATATTGTATCCATGTACAGTTGTCCAAAAAACATAATGATGATTCCCCAAACAAGTTCTATACATTGGTTACCTATGTACCTGCCACCACTTTAAAAAATCTACAGCCAATGTGGAAGAAAACTAATAGCCGATTATCAAAATTACAAAATAACAAAACAAAGCAAAACAAACTTGTCACTGAGGCCTCTGGTTTTTGATCATTTGGAAACCCATTTATCTAACTTGTTTAATTCTGAGTTACCCCAATCTTCTAATAAGTTCTACCCCACGCCCCGCCTGTTTTTGTTTAAATTAAGTGGATATCCTTTGTTACCAGAATCATAACTAAGCCAACTCTCCAAGAGTATTTCCAAGTCGAGACAAACAGCTTTGATACTTTAGAAATTTTCCTAGAACACTCAAATCTTTTGGAATAGCTGACTCCTTGGCTGTAGTATTTTTATTTCCTGAATGGACCTATCCGCCAAAGATATTTCTATTAATTAATTGGCATTCTAGTTTGGTTATCGGTTTAAAAATATCATTACTGAAAGTGTATGGATTCTGTCAGAACCCACGTCTGCCTGACACAAAACCCTTTTCTATGTACATGTTTGTTGACTGTTCTGGGCCTTTGGTCTTTTACCTATAAATAGCACAGGGATTGTATACCATAGGAGTGAACTCTTCTATCTGGTATGTAGTACTCAGTATGACAGTTACTAGGATCATAACAGCCTAGGTTGATAACCAAAAAGTTTTAGAATAATCTTTAATTGAAAGGGCAGTTTTGGCAGGCCTACAACGTGCAAAGCATTATTCTGAGCTCTGAGAAGGAAGAGATAAAGTTGTAGTCCCACCCCTCACAGTCCCACAAAAGACAAACCATTGTCAAATTCTCCAAGAGACACCTCAAAGGAAGGGAAATTAAGAATGTTGACTTAAGAGTGGTTAGCCTTGACTAGAAGGGAAGGGGCCTTTCAGGAACAACTCGTACCATGAAAGCAAGGGCATTGCTTGGAGGGCAGTAACTTCTAATCACATGGCAGTTACAACCAAACCTTGTTGAATAATTTTCACAACTGTCCTTTCAATTCAGACTTCTGGCAAATTCTGCTGTACTTTCTGATCATAAAAATTCCTCCCCATTTGACTACAGTAACTGGATGTCTTCCTTAGGGAAGATAGCAGGGAACTTTCCTTTTTGTTTCAAATTAAGACATATCTTTACAGGCCCCAAGCTTTTATGGCTACCAGGCCATCCTGAACTACTGAGTCCACTTACTCCTTCCAGCAGGCTTAAGTTAGGGTCCTTAACATCCCTTTTAGCAGCTACTTTTTTTTTTTTTACAATCCATTTAAAAGTAAATTTTAGGCACTTTAAACTTTTCTTCTGACCCTTTTTCTCCATCATGGTAATCAAACATTTACTGAGTACCTCTCAGTGCTAGGTGCTATACTTAAAATATATCACTTTATATAAAAGATTTTGCATAAATGAGGTAATTATCCCATTACCTCAAAAAACAAAAAAAACAAAAAAACAAAAACACCACTATGCAGGATTATGTATGTATTTATTTTAGTTCAGTTAAAACAAACATGTTTCACTGAAACTGTAGCACTCTGCCAACAAGCCATACTGGAATTGTTGGCCTCTAACAGTAGAGTGGGGTTATTTACAATATATACAGAAAGATAACACACCCAGGTTTCTCAAAGGTCTTTCATTACACTATATCACATTTTGGTAACCACTGCATTTTGAAAATTTAGATCTTATTTAAAGTTTAAATGAGATCTGAACTTGCATCGTTTATTTAAAAAATTTGATGTTCAATCAGTTTACTACAAATTCAACAGATGCATAGATGCAAACATTATCTTGATATTTCAGTGTTTGTACACAATTTGCCAATGTTTATATTGAAGTTTCTGTACAGGTACTTCTGGAACATTTATAGATACATAATGTGAATTCATCAAAATGCAGTTAAGAAACTTTTAGGAATATATACATTTGAACCCAAGACCCAAACCTGACATTATATACAACCTATTTACAAATACATATGGACAGACAATGTATGTACACAGAATATCATAAATATTGAAAAATAGGTTAGCTTTAATGGATTAATGCTGTTCTATAAATAACATTACAGTTATAAATGAAACATCCACGGAAGACAGTAATGCAAAATGAGGTGACAAGACAGTGGTTTTAATACTGAAGACTGCTCATTAATGGGAATTCACTGATTTAGGAACCTCAAGGCATACAAGACAGCAAGAAAATCATGCATTGGAATTTACCCTAGACAGTTCACTTTGAACTTCAAACAGCCAGAGTATCAGAGGAGCCTCTGATCATTCTTTTTTTCCCATTCCTTCCAGGTTGCCTCTAAATGGTATTTTCTCCCATAAAGGTAGCGGAGTATAGGAAAAAAAAAAAACTTTACTTGGTATTCCCTGGCAGGACTTAAAAATCAGCAATTCTTTCCAGGAACTCAAACCAAAAAGTAGCAATTCTTGGCCTCAGCTAGAGTTTGAGGTTCTGGATTCAAATGGAGTGCCAGAAGCCCAATTAAATGAAAGCAGTGCTGTAGAATCCATCTTCTCACTGCCTTTTTCTAGATGGTCCCCAATTGTTTTTCATAGAAATAAAAATGGACTATTGGTTTCACCCAATGTAGCACTACAAGATGTCTTCCAGTTCCATAAAGGTCTTTTGATTACAGGCATACCCTGTCTGTAATTTAGTCACATATAATACAAGAATGCGTAACATAAACCATGTCTGCCATATTACTGGCTCTTGCTAAAAGTAAAAAAGTTTAGTTCAAGAGAAAACCTTAGAGCCAGATGACCAATTTATGATTCCATTATTTGCTTCCCTCAACCACTAATGGAATTATGTATATTGGGTTTTAGACATTATGCTTGATGAGCAAAGTACCACATAATTTAATGATATATTCACCATACACTGTAACGTACAATAAATGTGCTCTTAAAGCCACGTTTAAATGTAATTGGGACTGAAATGGAACGGTGAACATGCAGTTGGACCAAAACAACTACTTATACTTACATTGCACTGTTTTCCCTAGCTAACCATTTGTTGGGTGTAAACAAACAATTCTAAGTTGTACAAGAATGAGATGACAATCCAGTGCACGATTTTTTTTTTAAAGCCTACTGCATGAACCCAGTGGCCTATACAAAGAGAACTTTTATTATACCAATATCAGTGTAATCTGTGGATTAGACTTCTACTATAGACAAAACATGAACATAACTAAGCCATACATTATCAAGTAATTCATACTTCCAGTAGTAGATGAGCATTTTGAAAAGTTGTACTCTCTGGATAGAATAGTTTTGGCCAATAGCCATCAAATACCCATTTTCCACTGCTGGGAGCAATGTCAAAAAAGGGCTGGCCCAAAGAGAGACCCAGAGCTGTCACTACAATTCTGGAGACAGATGCAACTGAATAAACCCTGTTTTACCCAATTGCACTATTTGGTACCTCAAAATTAAATTTATTTTCCACAGAAATATGTGCATTATCTTTCATTCTAATAGGTTGAAGCCATAAACATTTCAGAGTCTGAATGAACCAAATGATTTGGGGACAGAGAATTACAAAGTGATGAAGAGTTCATTTGATTTGGTATAGCAGTAAATCCTTAATTATCCTTTAAGTAATGGTGACGTTTTGAATGGAAAAACTAGGCTCCCATTCAATGGTTTAATTTCTCTTTGTATCACTTTCTCTAAAAATTATTTTGGGTAAAAAAAGTATTTGGCTTATTATGCACCTACAAAAAGGCAAATCATTTCATAATACTAATATATTCAATTTTAAATACCAATGAAATTTTTAAAAGGAATTTATTGACAACCATTTTTGAATAACGTTAAAAAAAAAAAAGCAGTTTCGTAAAAGTAAAATAGTGCTTTTGAGGTCTGTAAGTATTTTTGGTACAAAAAATAATAGTGTTTTTTCTCAATGGTTATTTCAATACTTTGCTGTAAATTAAGAATTGTTTCTCACATCGAATGGTTCCATTAGGCACATTCAAGTAAAACAATAAAATATCCAAGTTAAACAATGACACAGCCAAACATGTGGCTTGATAAAAGTTTAAGAGTTCGTCCATTCTCTGGAATGGAATAAAATTATCACTTCCCTTAACTCGAGACTCGTGGTTTTGTTGTTAATATCCGTTTCTATCATACAGAATAGTTTCTTATTAAAAAACAAAACAAAACAAAAAGAGTTCACTTATTCTGCACTCAGAAGAACCAGCGAGGAATCTGCACTTCGAAAGGAAGTGAAATCGAAAACATTAGGTGAAATTTCATAGTAGTTGAGTTGACTCAACACTGGCATCAAATAGACTACTGGAGTTTGAGTGGTGCCAATTAATGGCCATCTCCAGAGGCATTGTGCACCCAATCCAAAATAATCAAGGTCATGCTTCCAATCATCACCACCACTCCACTCAGCAGGAAGAAGAGAGCCTGCAACATGTACATAAAAAGAGAACAGATCAGCATGTCTTTTTAACAGGCATTACCATTACTGTTTAAATATCATTAACAAGGTAAAACTGATTCTGTAGAATACTGTTTAAGAGATCAAAGAATTACTTGTAATACAAAATAACTACATTCCTGAAGTCTTCCAAACTTTCACAGTCAAATAAAAAGGTAGCAGTTTGAACAGACCACTTTGCACAGGACTGGACTTGATTTTTCCATTTTTAAAACAAAAATTAAGTCACAAAATCAAACCCAAGCCACCCAAAAATGTAGCCTGAGTCAAAGACAGAGGCCTAAGAGACATGTTTACTTTTAATCTTATCTTGCAATTACTGCAAGTATATAATTCTGAGTAAAACAAAAATAGTGTTTGGTTTATAAATATTTCTGGTTAATTTAATCAGACCAGATGGTAATTGAAAATGAGGGCTGAAAAGCACAGCATTTTTCTAAAAATCCCCACTAGGATTCTGATATAGAACTACATCATTTGTGGTTAACATATCACTCTACAATTATTAATCAATTATAACACCTTAGAATAAGTACATTACAGTGAACAACACTACTGAGAATAAAGATCCCTAGACCTCTGCCCTTTTATGAAAAGAGTCCCACTCCACTCAACATTCCATCTTCTGTTTTATACACTGTGTTCAATAAAGTGCCTGCCACACAACAGGCAGACAACAAATACTCAAAGTGGGGCCAGTATCTTTCACTGTATTTTACCTCTAATTCCTATCTCTAAAGTATCCAATAACTTTCTTACAACTTTCTCTTTTTATATGGGGGCAAATTGTTTTTCACTTCCCTTTCCCTCATCTTCCATCTTTGTACACTTATACTACAGCAAGGGATGACCGTGAAACTAAAATTAAAGTCACTTGAGCAATTTCTATTAGGTTTTTAATGCTTCAATAGTTCTGGATCTTTCACTCACCCCAATCTTTTGTACAGATTTCATAGATTCTTTCTTCACTAACTTCATATAAAAGGCAGATGGAAGAATAAAAATCAACATTGCAGCTGCAGATGCACCTGTAAAAGAACATTTGCCTTTTCTTTAGATTTTCAGTGAAATCGCTTTTGTCATACACCTGCTAAACCTTAAAAACCCAGCTATTTAAATAAGCTTAGAACTTTCTAAAACTTACCTATGAAACCAAAGATATCCCTAATAGTTGGAACAAAGATGACAAGCAAATTGGTAAATGCCAAGATAGATACTGTAATGATAGTATGACGCCACCAACTGAAATCTTTTGCTGCACACAACAACTGAATTACAGAACTCCGGATCTGCCAAAAACAAAAAGATATTCAGCTTTAATGAATGGAGGAAAAACATGTAACAGGAAATACATCTGAAACAGCAGCTATTTCTCTAAAGTAAAATTGTGCCTCTTCCAATGCTGCTGTTTTCTGGACATTTGGATACTAAAAGATCACACTTTATATTTTAAATTCTGGGGGAAAGGCTTCTGATTGTTTTGAAAATCTTAACTCCTTTTAAAACAACGATCAACTTAGTATAGCTCTAATACCGTTTCCCTTCTCCAAGAACAATGAAAATCCATAAACAATCACATATTTAAAAGCTCATTCCCCCTGAAAGCAGAGAAGGAGATTACTTACAGGGAAAATAACCACTGGTACTGTCAGGGTGACAGCCACCAACACAGCCAAACGAACAATAAGAAGAAGAACATCAGTTCCCACAACAGAAGAATAGGTGTGAAGGAGTTCTGACTCAACATGTTCTATGAAAAAGACAAAGAAAAAGCTTCAAAGGTGCTGTTTTCTCTGGAGATTAGGTAGCAAATATAAGGAATATTTCCCCCAAAGCTATTAGCTACTCACAAAACTATAAACTAAGAAGCTAATAAGATTACTTTGGAATTAGTTAATTAAAGTAACATTGAAGGAAGATTTTTCTAAACACAAAGTAGAGATTTAGCCACATGACCCCCATTAAAAACAACAGGAGCCAAATACCTAAATCCCTTAAGTCTGGCTCTGTCTGTGGTGTTGTATAATTTGAAGGTAATGGAGGAGAGGAGATAAGCTGGATGAACTTAAAAAGCAAGCACCTCATACAAAACTGCCATCGAATGACTAATGGTATTTTTGAATCTAAAGTCTAGAAATTACTAATTAAATAATCTATAAAAGTTCTAAGCTCTAAATTCAATTTCTCATAATATCAAACATACTAAGAAAATGAAATTTTTAAAAAGTGGTAGAACCACACATACAAAAGGATTAATTTCATTCCAATAAATTTTTCCCCCCCAGTAAAGTAGATACTTACCGTAAAATGTCAGGTATCCAAAGAGAGCAGCAAGCAGGTACATGAGGAACATGGCAAAAAACGAAATCTTGGACACATTCATCATTCTTCTACGGCTGCGGCTACATAAATTCAAAGGGAAGTGCCAACAATTTATTTTAGCAACTTACTGTTAAGAGTCCTCTAATATTTTCCCAATATTTTTAATAAATTTATAAATATAAGTATTCACCCTTTCAGCTCTTCGTAAATGGGAAGAATCGCAGGGTGGCAGACAAATGAAAAGGTCAAAATTGGCACAGCATAGACAGTCTGAAAAAAAGGTAAAAATTTACTTAATATCTTAATGTGACAAACTCGTGTGTTATAGTTCAGCAGCTTGTATTTTATATTAACTAATCTTGGAATGAAAACCTACAATAGTTTCCTTTGCATAATTAGCTTCCACTCAACCAAACAAGTACCACATCTGATCAATATCATTACTTCTGAATGTGTCAATTATTAACATGATTATTTCACATCTCAATCTGCTTTAGGATATAAAGCAAAATGTTCTTCACTGTCCTCATTAACTTGCTAATCAAAGATTTTCTAAAACAGCACCTTTCCCCCTACACCTCCTCCCTGTACCTTGGGAGTTTTTAAGATTTCCCAAGTTGTTAGCTTTCCTCTTTTCTTTCCTAAATCTCCCTTTGAGAAAATAAAAGGTTGTATTTAGTTACCTGTGAGTTGAAAATGAAATAACGTGGTCTGCAGTAATCAACTTCAGTCAAGTTAAATGCCGCATCAGGTGCAAAAGTTGTTCGATGCGTTAAGCTGCTGTTTATTGTTTCATTTATTATCAAAGCAACTTCCACAGGACAAGGAATTTGAAATTTCTTGCAAATCACCTGAAAATATATTATTAGGCATTTTGTTAAAATGAATGTTACAAGGCTAAACTGAATGTTACACGTATCTAAGATTTCTAACTATAATGAAAAATTACACCTACCACAATCAGAAAGAACATCATACACAACAAGGAAAGGCCACTGGTATATCCTAAATATCCTGTGAGAGAAAAAAATGATTAGTTAATAAACTAGTAAGCAAATATATTTTCTCCACCAAACTCAATTTTGCCTGAAAAACTTCAGACACTAATATGTGTGGGTATAATATTAAATTCTAAAATACAGAATGACTTAAAATACTAAGAACCAAAGTGATAAAAACTATCATTTTGTGTTATTTACCAAGCACAAGATATTGTAAATGTCAAAGAAAAGCCAACAATTTCACGATGTCTTGGCTCCTTAGTAGCTATCCTGCTAGGATTCTGAAAGAACAGGTTTTGCATGCTGTAACTCCCAAAGAGATGTTTACTGAAATTTTTTAGCTCTCATTAATTACTATTATGAGAAAAGTCAACTAATGTTGAGAAACTCATTTCAGTTCTCTTTAGAGATGGGTTTACTCACCTAAATTTCTCAGCAGCGACAAAGGAAGAATAAGCACCAATGATACCAGCAGAACCAAATAATCACCGTTCAGATACCATATTCTGAGTTAAAAGAAAAACAAGGTCAAAACTTAGTTTGTGCTTATGAAAAAAATATACATTTCAAACACACAAAAATACAGATTCTGTCTGAATCGGAAAAGAAATGCTATTATAACAGAAGGGTTATACTTGTAAAAATTCATTTTATAGAAATGCTATAAAAAATATAGAATATAAAAAAGGTGGATTTGGAAAAAGTAAAGCTTATTCAAAGCTTAGCTGGGAATAAATTTTTTTGTGCATTAGATGATATTCACTCAGGTTAAAAATGGGGTATGAAACAGTATAACTTTGTCCCAGTTTGCTCTGGGAAGGCTGCCAGCTGATTCATAACATATATGCTCCTTAAAGGCTTGATACTAACTTAGGGAACAAAATGGCATTGTTAAGCCAATAATCTTATCTTTAAACATTTTAAGAAAGATTGTACACTACAGCCATAGCTTTAACTTTCATTTTCTAAAGCTCGAAATAGTGAAATTATAAAACAAGGTCTTTCTCCAGACATTTGTCAGCAAATATTAAACATTTCATCAAGAAAATATTTTCATGCATGAATAAAATGCTTAAGCAAAAACAAAATCCAATCCCCAAACCAAGACTTATTCCAGGATACCATAATATGCTGTAGTACCTTGATACACCCTGATTCCAAAAATCAGAAAGAATCCCTACTGAACTTGGAGAAAATATTACCTATGTCCCTAAGAGTTCTAGCAGTTATCTTTTCCTTTTCAGGTAAACATTAACTTCATCTTTTTAAAAATCACTATTTTCAAATTCTAACTGCCCTGTGAATTCCACTCTACTCACTTTAGCTTGGGGCCCCATAGAAAATATTTAAAGACTATCTGATAATTAAGTTTCTAAAGCCACACCAGAGTTAACCACACCTCTTTATCTTGAGCAGAGCTGGGAAGTAAATTATCCCTTCCTCCATATTTACTTTAGAGAAAAACCGGTTAGTCCACTAGGATGAGTAACTTTGCTAAGGATAAGGTTTCTATAGTACAGCGGCTACCATTTTCTGATAGTCTACATTTTAAATAATTTTTTAAAACAATATCAGACTTATAAAAAGCTGGACAGGAATTGCTTTTTAATGTAATTCAAAATTTGCCCTAACTTAGGTTAGATAGTGTTCAATACCTATAACTTAGAATGTGAATATAAAGAGTGGAAGGTTAAGTTCTAGAAAATCTCTTTTCACACACAGGAAGAAATTAGTCATTCAGAGCTGTAGGACTGACTACTTACTATCTTTGGAATCTCATTCTCAAAAGTTCAAATCCCTTTATGGATAACTTATTGATAATCATATTGCATCCAACTTTCATAAAACCTATCTAACAATTTTAGGCTATGGCCGTTTCTTATGAGTAACCTTACTTAGCACCTACCCAGTTGTATCTTCAATGTTCATTAATGCCTGGATCACCAAAGGTAACTCATATTTCACTATGAAGAGGTAGCTTGACATAGCTGGAGGAAAACAAAATTATACCATTACAAGTGCAAAATGTGGCACATGACACTAGAACTAATGTGTCACCACTGTGCTACACAATGAACAAAAAGTCTACCCAAATTACTTTATAAACAGTGTTCTTACCTCCAATGTTCTGCATTGTAATTGATCCAGAAGCAGCAAGTTTTCCAGCCAATCCAAATGCTTTCTGTCCCAATTGTTCATATAATAAAGACCCTATAATATGAAAAACAGAAGCATGAAGCAAGTGTTTTACCAGAGGAAAAAAATCACGATAGGTATAAATAACTGGAAAAGATTGATAATGCTACGATACCTCCTTCATTGGCAGTCTTCAAAAGGAGATGAACAGAATATAAGGAGAATATTGACACAAATGTCAAGAGAATTCTATTGAAAGAAGGAAAAATCAGAGTTATAAACAAGCAGTTATATTCAAAGACAATTCTTGGTTGTCATTTATACAACAGATGTGAAACTGGCCCTAAAATTCCTCATACTACACTGTCCTAAGAATCAGTGTTCCTCTTTCTGCTAGCTGGAGTGACATGTTCTCTCATCTGGAGCTAAAAGCTTGCATTGTAATCTCATAGTTCTTCAGCATTGCTTGAAATCAGGAGCTTACTCACTGAACCAAAAGTAGAGGGAAACACTGAAAAGTCCAACTTTCCAGTGGTAGAGTTACAATACTTGTTTTGATTCTGGCACCATAATAATAAGTTATATGCTTACCACTTCTCTGCACTAATGGCTCCCTTTATTTGTAAAATGGCGGTAATACCTGCCACTAAATGCAGCACAGAAGGAAGTTGTGCAATTCCATTGAGATAGGTACAGGAAAGGTCTTTAGACCACATGTACTGCAGATAAGGAGAATGGATCAACATAGGAGGAAATATACTAACATTTTAAGTGTCAAGCACTACCTGCTTTATGAAGAACTGGGTACAAATTGAGAAGTAACCACCCAGTAATGTGGAATACAGGCCCATCATTGTCACAAAGTTAATGCCTGTGCTAGAATAAGGTGGTGGCAACCAGCCTGACTAGCTGGGCCTTTTACTTGAAAGGGTCCTGAGACCCTTTTACTTAACTTGAAAGGAAAAAAAAAAAAAGGCTAACAGAGAGGGACTAAAGGACCCTAATGCCACTTAATTTTCCTTTAGGACAAGGGATCTTTCACATTCCAGCTTCATTTTCCTTCCCCTCTCCCACAAGACCAAAAAAACCCGAAAGATTTAAAAACAAAACAAAATGGAGAAGCAAAGAAACCCTGCAAACAAGACAGTCACATGCTTCTTCACTGTAAGTAAACTGAATGTAACATCTTGTGAGGTACTGGTAAGAAAGAAAAAAGATTGCTTTTTAATTAAAGGTAGGAGGTGGCATTAAGCTGCCACTCCAATGACAGAAGTGTTAGGGACTCTAGTTTGAGGTGGAAAATGACACCATCAACAGCTTCACTTCTAACTAGATAAAGGGGTTGGCTTTATCAAAAACAATTTCAAGAGTCTGCTGTCGGATCAAGTCCTTCTATCTCTTACACTGAAATGACAATGAGAGATGAACAGACATAACCTCTGAGGTCATGTCCAACCTCGAGATCGCTGCCATTTACCATAAGGTTATAGCTACAAAGCTTTAATCAGACCATGCTGCCAACCTATACCTTATAAAATACCAAGGGATATAAAAACTCACTTTAACACCCTTGGTGTTATTTAACCGTTTATTTAAATGGTTGAGAGCTTTGCATGAGCACTCAAAGTATAAAGGAAATAATTTCAAAAGTGAGGCACATGTCTCCCTGCAGCACGCCCACAATCTATGTCTCAGATTGTGTAGTTTCCCTTTTCTTGTTTCTTAAACTCTTTAACTCCCTTGCCTACCCTATGGCGTGCCCTTACCCTTAAATCCTTTTAAAAAAAAAAAAAAAGTGGAAAAAAAAAGTGCAAGGAGAACATAGAATTTTGCATTCACTTATGAAACAAAGGCACCATTTTATCTAATATAACTTCTGCACTATAACTACACTGGCAGCATTTTTACACTGCCTCCAGTTTTTATACCAAAACTTAGGAAGGGTTTCAAACATTTTACAATGATGCCATTCAAGTTACCAACTAAAATACTTTGAAACCCCAGGACCCTTTCTACACAAATTCTTAGTCTTATACCTTTAGGTCTCAAAAAGCCTCATGCTACTGAAGCAAGCCAAACTGAATCCCAGCGTCCAGGACTTTTTTTTTTTTTTTTTTAAGATTTTATTTATTTATTCATTTATCCCCCCATTGCTGCTTGTGCTCGCTGGGTCAGCTAACCACGCCGTGCGGGCGGGCTTGCCTTTACCAGGACGCCCCGGGAACCGAACCCGGGGCCTCCCATATGGTGAACGGGAGCCCTACTGATTGAGCCACAGCCGCTTCCCAACGTCCAGGACTTAAAGCCAGGCTTAACCTGTGTATTTCACCACTTTTCATCAACATTCTATTCTGCTGGAGAAAATAACTTGATTATAAGGTAACTAACTAAAACATGTCTGTCATAATGAGACAATTCCACACTATGTGTGTCATTTCCTTAACTGTACAAGGAAGGTATTAAGTCACATGACTTCCACAGAAATAGCTTTAGCCAGGGGTCCATAGGCTTTTAAATTTAATGGCTTTGATACAAACATCAAAATGCAAGTTCAACTCTATGTATTTTTGTTTTGTGTTTTTTTGGAAATAAGGTCCATATTTTTCCACCATATCTTCCATGGCCCAGTGACTCCAAAATAGTTAAGAACCAACCACTACTCCAAAGTTTTCCATAGGTCAGAAATTCTATTTTAGCTATTTATGCTAGGAAGCACAGAAGTAATTAATTATTTTTTTTTTTTTTTTGATTTCTATCTACTTTATTTTCTATTAGAAGTAATTAATTCTAACTGGGCAAGCAGAGGGAAAAAACCATTTAAAAGCAGGTATTCGTTAGAATATCTTTATTTTTTTACTACAACAAGTGGCAATCACACAGACTTGCAAGAATTTAAACATTTAAAAAAAACACCTAAGGGCTGCTTTTCAGTATCAAGAAAATTACAAGTCATTTTTCTTAAACATGTTCTGGGTTAGGTAAATACTACCACACCCTATAAATTTAGGAGTTTTTCTTTTCCCAACTCATGTAAAAGGCTGCAAGTCCTTTGAGGAACTTTGTAGAATAGTTTTGGGTTTCTGAAGGAAATGATTTGTAACCAACTTCAACTGTAAATCCAGTTTCTGGAGCCAAAATATGATGCATCATATTAACTGTCCTGCATGGCAAACTCACTACTTATACATACTTACATAAAAAGAGCAATTCCAGTATTAGCCATGGCATAAGAAAGCCCAAGGATTCCACTGCCCACAATCGCATTGCTCAGATTAAATATTGACATTCCAAAGGAAGTAGTACCTGGATGCTACATAAAGGGAAAACGATAACCAAACATATCATAATTAAATAGAGGAAACCAGCTCTGAGCAAGTTAGATTTGTAATCTACAAGTAAAACTATTCTTTTATGCCATAATGCCACAGACACATTTTTAACTTACAAAGTCTGTTTCATATTTCTTCTTCCCCAAATTAGATTCAAGTAAAAAGTTCTGGTTTTCAGGATCTACATCTGCATAATGACTGTTAAAAAAAAAAAAAAAGTAATTTTAAATTTGATTGAATTATACCTAATTATACATTGCATTACTTTAATACAAAAAGTTCCCCCTTTAGTTCTATCAGAACTCCTCTAAGTAGACTTCCATTCAAGATATTGGCACTGCAGTTAAGACAACCGGATACTCGTTCCAAGATTACGGCACTCACCCTAAATGGAGTAAACTAAAATCCACAGAAGCACAGTTCCAATGAAAAAACTCTCCCACCAACACAAGGCATTTGAGGAAAAAAAATCTCACAACTTTTCCCACCTTTTCAGAGAAGCTTGCTTGGTGGGGTAGGAGTAGGTGAAATCGCTGTTGGAGCTGTAGCTGCTGCTGTCCTCATCCGGGGAAATGTTAAACCTTCCCATCTCGGCTTTCTTCATGCTGGGCCCCGGGAAAGGCTCCTTTTGTCCTTGGCGGTGCACCGGCCGCACAGAGGCCTGCGAAGGTAGGGGCGGCGCGTCAGGACCGCAGCGCCCGCCCGCACTGGTCACGTGACGCGCCGCCGGGCCGCGCGGCTGATTCATCCCCGGCCAGGCGAGTGGAAAAGTACCAGGCGAGCGCGAGGGGCGGGGGCGCGCCGAGGGGCGGAAAAGTACAGGCGGCCCAGCCGCCGAGAACAAAGATGAGCCAGCCGCGGCGCTGCGCGGCCCTTGGCTCCCTTTCCGCAGATCTTAGTATTCTGCCCCCTCCTCTCCCTCAAGTCTGAGCAAAGCGGTTCGGGGTGGGGGGCTGCTCTGCCTTCCCCAGCAGTTCTTGGGCCGTGCACAGGCATGCGGAGTGCGTATCCCGCCCAGGCATTTGCTAGGTTATGCATTCAACAAGGCCGCGAAATCCGCCCTTGGATGCTCGCAGCCCACCAGACGAGGAAATGCCTCTGCGGCGGGCAACAGACCCCCAGAAGGGGGCGGAAAGGCTTCCATTATTCCTTATCTTTCGAGAAGGGCCGGAATGCTCGCTCCCGGGCGCGCCCAGGGTTTGTTTACACGCGCACACCCGCGTTCCCGGGCACACACGTCTACGGGCACTGGGCTCGCGCGCACTTCGCACGGCCGGCCCCTCCCATGCCCGGAAAGTAAACTGATGCAATATCGCCCGTCGATTGTCACACGTTGCCGGCTCGTCTCCCTCAGTCCCGGCCTGTTCGAAAGGCCCAAGCCCACCCCCGCCGCCCCCCGGCTCCCAGCGTTTCACTAAGGCAAAGCAGCCGCAAGACATGCCGCAGCCGAGCCGCGGCCCGGGTGGGCTCCCCTCCCCCTAACGGAAGGATGCGACTCCTGGCTGGCCCGGCACGCGGCCCCCGCCCCACACCCTCTCCCCGCCGGCACAGGCAGCGACCCCAAGGCGGCGGGGCCGGGGTCGGAGGCTGGCCCCGCTGACCCAGAACGCCCGCATCTGGAGGAAGCGGCCCCCGCAGCCTTCCCGCCGCGGCCCCTCCCGGGCGCCCCTCCCCCACGCCGCCCCGGCCCCGCGCCCTGGGCACGGACGGCCCCAGCACGCCTTACTTACCTCGGTGGTCTCAGCTCCTGTGTCTCGGAAACCTCACGCGAACGGCTTTCGTGGGTTTCCTTCTCAAACCAAAAGTCGTTAAAAAAACAAACAGGAAACCGATTTTAATTAAAAAGAAAAAAAATGCAAGTTGCCGCCGCAACCCTCCGACGTCCGCCTCCTCGAAGGGAAAGGCGCGAATGTGCGGGGAGCGAGCGTGCGGGAACGCGTGGTCCGGCAGCTAAGCAGGAGCGCAGAAAAAACGCTCCAGGGCGGCGACGTCGTGCGACTCTCGGGAAGCCCAGCCCGCGGCGGGTTATAGCGGCCGCCCGGGAGGGCGCGTCAGGGGGCGGGGCCACGGCCGCCGGCTGGCGCTCTTTGTGTATCAACACCACCTGGGCTCCGCCCCCGGCCCCGCCTCCCCGCCCGGGCCCAACCCCGGATCCCTTCCCCCGCCGCTGCCTCGGGCAGCCCCGCCCCGCCCGCAGGCGCCCCCGACCCGCCGCAGAAGGCAAGCGCTGCGCTCTCCAGCCTCCGCGCCTCTACCTAGTAATTTCAGTCCCGGTCGGTGCCCAACACATGTAGTTGTCTTCTAGGAGCGTTCTCCCAGTTCCCTTCTGTCGGAGTCACCAGCAGTCTTTGCTTTCTCCTCGAGGTTTTTTGGGGACACATCCCGCCCATCCAACCCTTTTGTGCCTGTTATTTTTGTGATTTGCATTGGGATTTCCTCTGGCATAGTTGGGCCAAAGCTGCAACGTTGACCTGGTGGTCGGTTTCTGTTCTCGCTCTTTCTTCTCCACCTGGACCTGTTTTTACTCTTCAAAACTAGCGTGATTAGGTCGGTTGGTAACTCCGTTTCGGGATCTTTTTTGTTAGAAGTGGAAAACCCTAATGGGGAAAAAGCTACACCCTGACCAGCAAGCCAGACCTTGAAAGGGGAACCCGCCCTTCTGAGACGGTTCAGGAGTCCCCAATTTTCCCTTCGCAGACACCTTTCACTTCTCTCCCTCCTCCCCATGCACGAGAGCTTCTAACTCTCTCCTCGCCTTGCTTTCCTTGTATTTACGAAGGCGTTGCCGCCTAGGAACGCTGGTCTGAGCTGCTTTCTCCCGAGCCGGGTCCTTTCCCTTCCAGTGATGATGCGGTCCTGCTGAGCCAGGTAACTAAGGGGCCTCTTGGTTGTGGAATACTTGGTGCTGCCGGAAGGGCAGGAGCTGGTCTGAAAACAAAGAGTGCTTAGGAGAGAGAAATATTTGTTGAATGAATGAATAAACAAACGAGTTTGACCTGCTGCTCTCTTCCTCTTTGGGACGTGGGAGAGGTTGGGCAGGGCATAGAGGAAAGGGTTGGGTGTGATCACAATTTTTGCTTTCAATGTTTTCCTGAGGAAATCTGTACGACTGTCTATTTCCGCGACACGTGAGGCTGCGGGTGCCTTCGGCCTGGAGCAGGGTTTGTGATTGACAGGGGAGGACCCGATTTCCCTCTACACCCCTGTGTTCCCCACCCCAAACCTTCTACTCTGGTCAGACCAGTCTCACTTGAACAATACTCTTTCCTGTTTTAGTACCCAATCTTCCCTCCCCCCAGATGCCACCATCATTCAAGGCTTAGTCATTGATCCTCAGTAAAGCCTCCCTCCACCTTCTCAGACCTCTTTCTGTAGGGAGTGTTTTTTACCCCATGCGGTGTAGGATTTTTTAAAACCTGTGCTGTCTCGTACTTAAAATTGTTCACGTTGTAGTCTTGTCTCCTCAAGATTGTGAACTCCCGAGGGCAGGTTTGGAATTTGACACACAGTCCAGGCTGAAAAACCTTGAATACCTTTCTTCCACATACATTCCCTAGTAACATCAATCAACTCCTCTTGTCAGAGAACCATGTGAAATGCGCTGTGGGTTAGAGAGGAGTCTCATTAAGGTCCTTTATATTTCAACTGATAAAAATCAAAAGGGCTTGAAACCACGTTTTCAGCCAGGTGACACTGCAGTTGGTCTTCAGACACAGAGGTGCCAAGGAAGCCCTCGGGGCTGGTGGTTATGGCTGGCAAGTTGCACTCATAACTAGACCTCTTGTCCTTTGGACTTTTTAGTGGTTTGTATTGCAACACATGCTTAAGGGGAGCATAAGACCTGTAAATTGAGGGCGAGGGAAGAGAGGAGCTATAATCTTGATCTAACCTAGTATGATCAGAACCTCTGTATGAACAGAACCTATCTCCAGTTTGATTCAGGCTTTCAATGACCAATCTGAGGAATTTCTGCTAACTCAAATGACTTCTGGCTGAGGTCTGTTGTTGGACTAGATTGCATGGGTCACAGTGTTCTCATTCAATTTCTGGGAAACTGTGCCACCATTACCTATTTGTCAGAAGTGCTATGACTTTCTTTGATTCCCAAGCTATGTTCTAAAAGAACAGTGTTTTCCAAACTGCATAATGGGACACTGGATAATGATCAATTCAGTGGATTGCTACTGGCTTTCTTTCCTTTAATGAAGTAGAACAGAATAGAATTTAAAATATGGTATGTCATATAAAGTAATGCTTGTATTATTGTATTAAAATTTATTTTAGTAGGGGAGCCGGTGTGGCTCAGTGGTTGGGTGCCAGCTTCCCACATATAAGGACCGGGTTTCAATCCCTGGCCCCAGTACCTCAAAAAAAAAAAAATTTTTTTTTAAAGTAATATATAAATATGTGCATATTCTGAGTTGTGAGGTAAAAGATATCTTATCCTGTGGGTTAGGGTCAAAGAATTTTTTTTTCTTTTACAATGGGGATTTATTAGCTTATAGTTCTGAGGGTGTGAAAATATTCAAATGAAGGCATCATCAGGCAATGTTTTCTCCCTGAAGACTGCCTGCCTCACAACTCAAAAACTCTTAGGCATCTATGGACACTATCAAGAAAGTGAAAAGACAACGTGAAGAATAGGGGAAGATATTTGGAAACCACACATCTAACAAGGGCCCAATATCCAGAACATACAAAGAACTTCAACAACAAAATAACAAACAACCCAATTAAAAAATGGGCAAAGGACTCCAATGGACACCTCTCCAAAATCAAAGACATTAACAAATGTTTTTATTGATGGTTCAATAGACATTTCATGTGTTTTCTCTCCAGTAATAGAATAATATATATTAGCAAGTATGATTATTTTGCTCTTAATCAATTTCAAAGAATTTTGAAAGCCCCAAGAGTGAACCATATAGTCTATCCTAAAACAGAAAAACAATCACAAATCTTAGTTGTTGATGCGGGATTTTCAGGAATGCATTGTCAAGGTAGGTTATTAGAAGTTTTGTGAGGATAGATGGCTATCTTCTGTAGAATTATTTGACCATTATCACCTGACAAAATGGAGTAGTTTTTGTTTCCTGGAGGATGTAAGTAATTGATCTTCCCAACTTGTTAAACAGCTGGTCTTTAGGATGATCCTCGAAATTCTATCTATCCAAAATAAAACATAAAATTCTGTCTATCCAACACTACAATTTGCTTGAAGCGGGCTTAAACATTAAATATGCTTCCAAATTTCCAAATGAACAGTTTAAAGTTCTTGGATTGGCATTCACCTCTTTCTTTTATTTGACCTGGCTTACCTTTCCAAACCTTATTTTCCATTATTCCTATGGTAGGTAGCTTCTAAGATAGTCCCCAATGAACCCTACCTCCTGATTTTCATGACCCTTTGTAATTCCCTCCCCTTGAGTGTGGGCTGGTCTAGTGACTTGCTTCTAATGATTAGAATTCAACAAAAGTGATGGAAGGCACCTCTGAGATTAGGTTACCAATTGACTGGCTTCCATCCTGCTGTCTCTCCCACCCCTACATTTCCTTTGAGGTAAACTAGCTGCCATCTTGTGGACTGTCCTACGGAGAGGTCCACATAGCAAGGAACGGATGTCTCTAGCAATAGCCAGCGAGGACCTGAGACCTGCCAACAGTCCTGGGAGTAAACTTGGAGGCAGATCCTGCCCAGTGGAGCCTGGAGATGACTGCAGCCCCACTTCGTACTTTTTTAAAAATTTCCCCACTCCCCCAGATGGTTCTCTGGTCTGTCTGCTCAATGTTTGCTTGCCTTCTCCAGGAGATACTGGGAACCGAACCCAGGACCTCCTACATGGGAGGCGAGTGCCCAATGGCCTGAGCCACATCTACCTCCCACTGGCTGTGGCCTCTGCTGGCTTGTGGCATCTGCTTGTTTAGGCATCTGCTCGTTGCGGCATCTAGCTAGCTGCGGCGTCTAGTTTGTCGCAGCAGGTGCAGCATCTGCTCATCTTCTTTAGGAGACACCGGGACCCAAACCCGGGACCCCTCCCCCCCCATGGGGTAGGCGGGTGCCCAACTGGTCGGGCCACATCCGCTTCCCTCCACCTTGTACTTTTCCCAGTGAACCCAGTTAAGCGGAGGTTGATTCCTGACCCATGGAAATAACGTGATAATAAATGTTTGTTGCTTTAAACTAAGTTTTGGTGTGGTTTGTTACTTGGCAAGAGATAACTAATACATTCCCTTTCACATATCCTGTGCTTTTGCCAAAATGTATTGCACAGTGTTGTAAATAAAAACCATTTTCCATTCAAATTGTTCCTGTTGCTTAAAATGCTCTCCATGTCTCCTCTTCCAGGCCATTGCTATATATTACCACACTTTTCATGAACTCTTCCTTATTGGATATTCTCATTTGAAACTAATCTCATTCTACTTTAAACTTAGTGCTTCATAAGTATCTTTTGGTGATACTTCCTTTTGTGTTGTTGGTATACTAGATTTTACATTAGTGTCTTTACAGGGTGGAATCCTGCTGATCAGACTTTTTGAATATATGAATGAATAAATTTTTTTTTATAGCATTATCACTACCTGAAATTATGTTAAATATATTTATTTAATTACTTGTTTATTTTATGTCTCCCTCATTAGAATATAAGCTCCCTGAGGATAGGGATGTAATCTGCTTTGATCACTCTGTTCCAGTACCTAGAATAGTGCCTGGCAATATGTTTTCGCTGAATGGATAGATGCAGGAGTAACTAGCTTGAGTCTCTCCAGGACCAGGAGAAAACCTGAAGTCTGGGTACTACAGAGAAGTTATCAGCAGCAGGAAGGTTTTTATTGCAAAAAGCAGAATATGCAATTAAAAATGGCTTAAATAATAAGGACATTTATTACCTCACATATTAGGAAGTCTGTAGACAGGATAGTTCTGGGGTTGATTCTCAGCCTTGATAATCTCCTCAAAGACTAAGAGTTCTCTATCTTTTCAACCCTGACAGCTTTAACCTGCTGGAGATGTCTCCCACCATGGTCATGTGTTGCCTGAGGTGGTTTCAGAAGTCATATGCAGACAGGACTACATCCATCCAATGAAAAAGAAAGGAGTGTCAATTCTGTGAGTCACTTTTTTTATTTTGAGAGGTATTTCCTGGAAGTGCTACTGTAGATGTTTCAGGTCCCATTGGCTAGGATTGGGTCACATTGTCATGCATAAAAAATACACTATATTGTGCATCTATATATTTGCAGCCATCTGTGTTTTGTAAAAGCATGCCTCATTTCTCAGCAAGAAAAAGAAAATGATGGTGCTTACAGAAATTCAAACTTAAAAATAATAAAAGTTATTTAAATGGTTTTACAGATATTTTAGTATAAACATATTCAATTCTGGCAAGACCTTAGAACTTACCAGGAACCTAGGTTCAGTAGTCTGCTTCTTGTATCTCCTCCCCAAATAAAAGTGAAGTAAGGAATGGCTGAGAAATGTGCCATCACCTTTTTGGTGATATGTACCCATTGGTCATTTCATGTGATCTTGGAATGGTCCATTTGCTAGGGTGTAGTATATACTAATAAAAGTGAAAGAAAACAGTGGCAGAAAAATGAAGGATTTATTGACCAGAATTCTTTCACTGGGTGAAATGGCAGCTGCTAATTAACAATAAGTAGCTTAGAAAGTGATATGTGAAAGCAAAATCACAGTGGAGTGTTCTCAAGTACCTGCTTACAGATTATTCAGAATTTGCCACAGTAAAACCAAGGATTAAGAATTAAGCTAAAAAGAAGAAAAAAGGAAAAAAAAAAAAAAAAAAAATAATATAGGGGGGCTGAGGGGGGGCCAAAGGGGTGGTGTGCCCCGGGTTCAACCCCCCCCTGGGGGTACCACAAACAAAAAAAAAAAAAAAAAAAAAAAATTAAGCTAGAAAACAAGGGTGTGTATGGACTTAGTAAAAGAAGATGCATATATTTTATTTTGTAGTATATTAATGCCCCATTCTTTTGGAAATTTAAATGTTTTCAGACCTTTACAGTATTTCAAAATAGGCTAATTTAAAAGTGTCTTTATTTTTACTTAGCTGTTCAGTCTTCAAAAACAAATGACAGCACTGAATGATGTGTTCTACCCAATACATTCACAGACCACAATGGACCTACATTCCTGGCCTCCAATCTGTTTCTGAATCTTTCTTTGCCTAGGGCCAAGATACTGAAATAGGGATTTATTAAAATTAACGTATCTGCAATTCCGGTTCTTGGCTGTAAAACATTTAATATATGGACTTGGTTCTGGGATCTTTTCTCAGGTAAAACCCTACTGTTTGGGCTGAAATCTTTGGCACTTTGTATCTAAGATGCCTGCATCCGCATCCAAGTAACCCTGTCTTGGCCATCTCAACCCTCCTCCTCACTTCAGCGACATTCACTGAATCAAGTCGCTGCAACTGTTAAGGGCGTTTTCTCGAGGTGAACCACGCGCACAACACACCCCTTTTGAACGAAATGTCATTGTGTGGCCATTTGTCACCTCCCGGGTGGCTGAGGTCAAAATCCCCAAAGTTGCTGTCTGAGGAATAAATTTTGTTCGTGGTTGGAAAACATTAAGTGAGGAATGCTATGAGATAGGGAAAAGAGTTTATTTTCCTGGTGGTTGGCAAGTGGGCGGGTGGTGGGTTAAATCCAATTGGCCCCTGTATAATGCTTTGTTGAAACGCAACACAGACGTTAACTGAGTAGAAGGCAAGACGCCTGCTTGAAGCTTCTTCCTTTGTCCTGCAGCCGGAGGTGTAGGGGGACCCGTGCAGCGCAGACCTGAGGTGGCGGGGTGGGGAGGGTGGGGGACGGCGCCCCAGAGGCGAAGGAGGAGGCGCCAGGACGCCGCTCCTTGCCTCTCAGGATGCCAGCAGGCTACACGCAAGGTCGGGGACAAGGCCGAGCCACCGCTCGGAGCTCCGAGAAGGGGCGCTAAGGAAGGGAGGGCGGGTAGCTGGAGGGCCCGCGGCGCGGGGCGGCGCCAGCCTGGGGGGCTGCACCGGGCTGGGCGTGCGCGGCGCAGATCCCGTGGGAGAAAAGAACCTCCGCAGTGGCGGGGCCCGGCCGCCGCCGGAAGGGAGAAGGAGGAGGGCAGCGAGAGGTGAGGGAAGGGGAGGTGGCGGGTGGGGCCTCCGGCGCGCAGGCCCAGTAGGTCTCCGGAAATTTTCCACTAAAGCTCGGAGCGCCGGGGCCGCCGCCGGAGCGCCCAGCGCCCACGTGACGGTGATTCACAGAGCGCCCCCTCCCGAGCCCCTGCGGGCACGCGGAGGGGAAGAGGAGGGAGAGGAGGAGCGGGAAGGGGTGGCTGAGGGGCGGCGAGGGGGAGGGAGAGAAAGAGAGGCAGCCAGGAGGAGTGAAGGGAGAGGAGAATGGAGATCGGGGGAGTCGAGGAGGTACTGCGGCCTTGGGTGGGGAGTGGGGGCAGCGAGCGGCCTGCACCGCACCCACGCACCGCACCCACGCCCCGGGGGCGTGGAGGCTGCCAGTGGCGCGCTCGCCCGTGACAAGGGCAACCTAGAGAGTCCTACACCGTCAGGGCTAATGCCGGTGTGCTCTGAGGAAAGCCGCGTGTGGGCCTCGAGGCCCCTCAGAGCTCTCGTGAACGCCCCGCGCTGGGTTGCTCAGCTTTGGGAGGCTGCAGCCCGGGGAACGTTCCCGCCCTGTTGGCATCTGGCCGTGCTTGTGTACGTGGCGCCTGACGTGGATTGCCGGGGCTGTGGAGAAGCGTGCACCGAGGGAGGGACGGCGGGGCGCGGCCTCGGCCTGGTGGCTGTCCCCTGGGAGTTACGGGGCCCTAGAGTTCTGTCAGAGTAAATCCCCAGCCCTAAAAAGAAAACCCTCGAGGCTGCGGTGAATTTGGGATTTGTTGTGCTGCTGGTTCCAGATGGTTCCCCGCTACTTTTGGATATCAACCTACCAAAGATTTGCCCTTATCCTTCTGCTGTGTTGAATAAACGATTCACAGGTACCCCGCTCGATCGCCAGCTCTCCTGAGGAAATAATTATTACAGAAGTACTCAAACCGCCTCTCGTGTCTCTCTCTCTCTCTCTCTCTTTTTTTTTTTAACCGGTCTGTCCCTCCATATGGGAGACAGACGTCCAACCATTTGAGCCACATCAGTCCCCTCTCATGTCTTTTTTAGGTTCTTTCTAGAAATTGTGACCTGTTCCTCTCCAGGCATCCCATTAAAATCTTGGAAGCAAAGTTTAAAAAAAAAAAATACTCGCTTTAATTAGTGAGGTAAGAGTTTTATTTACCAACTGTCTTTCCTGGGAAGAGCATTGAGTGCCCTGTTCAAGTTTCCTTACAGCCTCCTCTGGGGTCCTTTTATTCCTATCCTCTCTTTGAGGCAAAACAGACTAGCGAAAGAGGTTGAACTTGCTGGGTGTCCCTAATTTTCCAGTATGCTTTAGTTTCTCCCCCAGGATTATATGTGTTGTTTTCTGTTGCGTTTCTGCAGTTAGATGTATTGTAATTATTAAAAAGAAGAGCTAATGTTCCTATAATGTTTCAGCAGGTACTGCTTTAAGTTCTTTATAAATATGTGAATATTCTCCCTTCAGCTCTGTGAGGTAGGAGCTATTATCTATCCACCTTTTAGAGATGAGGAAATTGAGAGATGAAGAGGTAAAATAACTTGCACAAGGCTATGCAGCCTGTAAGTGGAGGAACTGGGATTTGAACCCAGAACTGTGCCAGGCACATCCCGTGTTATGGCCACTATGCTATAGAAATTCCATATTAATACCTTTAATTGTTTTGACTATTAAGTAATACATTATGATGAATTTTTTCCTTCCTTCCATTTATTTCGTTTTCTTGAAGTTTATTTTGGAGATATATCTAAATTTTGTTGGACAGAAAAACACACATGATTTTAAAAAGAAACTCTTAGGAAGAAATCATGCATTTCAAGGCAGTATTGCATTGTCCTTACATGGGAGATTTTTGAAATATTTGACCCGGGAACTTATTTTTCTCAGGAAAAGTATTTCTCTTCACATGCCTTTAGCCCCTAGCACATGGTGAGCCCTCCAGGAAAACGATGATGATGCTCTTCAATTGCCAGTAAATACTTACTGATTGAAACATACCCAAGAAGTAAACACCCTTGAAAAAATCGATGACCTAATGCCAAATGAGAAGGAAATTTCCAAAAGAAACATCGATATTGGATAGATTCAATAAGAAGATACTCTTTTTTTGTCTGAAACCTTCTCTTCTGCCCTTGAAACCTCCCTGGCCTGCGATATGGGGTTAGGAGCCTCTTCTATATGGTCTTTTTTTTTTTTTTTTTTTAAACTAGTCAATTTTATTGATACATAGTAATAAAGCATACAATTCATCCAAAATATACAATCATTGTGCATTTATCACTTCAACCATTATTAGAACGTTTTCATTATTTCAAAAAACAGACAAAGGTGAAAATTCTTCACCTCTCAAGCTCTCTATGCTTCCCCTGCTGTACATAGCTGCTATTTCTGGCTATTCTTGCACTCTGTGCTCTTGTGGCACTCAGGGTCTACCTCTGTGGTGGCACTTACCACACCTATTCTCATTGCCTGTTCACCTGGGCATACTTCCCAGGAAATTCCTTTTTTTTTTTTTTTTTATCCATTTTAACCCCCCCTCTCCCCATTTTTGCTGTTTTGTGTCCATTTGCTGGGCAATTCTCTGTGTCTGTTTCCTGCTCTCTCTTCTCATCCTTCTCCTCCTGTCTTCGCTGGGATTTGATCCTGGGAACCTCCGATGTGGGAGAGAGGCGTTCTGCCACCTGCGCCACCTTAGTTCCTGGTTTTTCGGCGTGTCTTGTCTTGGCTGTCCCTTGTGTCACTCTGCTGTTATGTTATCATCTTGCTGCGTGACCTGGCGGGGTCTAGCACGCCTGCACACACAGGGCCTGGGGGCTCATCCGCTCATGGGACCTGACAGCGCACGTGCCTTCTATATTTTTTATTTTTTCTTTTACCGGGAGGTCCGGGGATCGAACCCAGTTCCCTCCATATGGAAGATGGACACCCAACCATTGAGCCACATCTACCGCCCTCCCCCCCCACCCCCAGGAAATTCTTAATTTCCTGAAGGACAGACATTCCACTTTGCACACCAGTGTCCCCGGAGCTTGGCACAGTTGTTTCTCCTAGAGTAGGAACTCAGCAGTACTTCTTAAAAGGATGAGTTTACATGACTGCTCAGCCTTGTCTTGTTAATCTGTGAGACTAGTGTTCCAGTCAGGAACATAGTTCCGTCCAGTCTTGGTCCATACGGAACAATTCCCTCCACTTCTCTCCTTTTTTCACATTTTCTTGTATTCTTTATATATGTCTTTTTTTTACCACTTGGTATAAACTGCCTGAGGCCAGGGATATATTTTATTTGAATTTGTATATATCTCACTCCTCCATAATCGTTACATGTTTTGCACATACTAGTTTCTCAGTATCTCTTAAGTAAGAGCAGCAACAATAAAAAACTCTGTTAGCTCACTTTATTTCAGCACTCAATTAGTGGTTATAGGTTTAATAACTACAACTTTAATCATGACCTCACAATTTGGGTCTTTGGATTGATAAAATCATAGGCTTATTTTTTTTTTTTTACTGCTGAAAGAACCTTTCCAATACATAGCCACTAGACACACATGGTTATTTAAATTTAAATTAGTTAAAATTAAATAAAATTAAAAATTCATTTCCTTAAGAGCGGCCTTAGAGATAAGTTACAAAAAATAGATGGAAAAAATTATAGTCTTATTAGCTTAATTATATCACTATTACTACATGTAAATAGATATATTTAAGCTAATAAGATTGCTTAGCAGCAGCATCTTACATACAAAGAACATCATATTTCAAGGGTCAGTTATTTCATATGGATAAAATTTTATACCTAAACAATTGTGTTTAAATTAATGCACATTTAAGCATTTTCAGGAGAACTGATGATTGAAAAGGATTCTTTTTTATATGCCTTTAAAGCAAATTTTCATCCTAACTGATCCTTTGAGAATCTCAATTTTTTTCCCTTTAAAAGTACTGTAATCAACTTGAGTCACTGCACGAGTTTGACATTCAGTAGATTTGGCTGTGTTTTTTAAGCTCACATGATTGAGAAACTAAAATACATAGTAATGTTGGTAAAGGACAAATGCCAGATAGTTTTGTACAGACCAAATGTATATTTAGTGACATCACACTTGCAATACAGACAATTTTCAATTTACAAACTCTCTATTCAGAAGCAGTCCAAATATAAAACATACTGGGTGTACTTTCTTTAAATTCCTCCTGAGGACATACTGCCAAGGTAGCTGTTGTACAAACAAACAAACTAAATAAATAAAAATAAGAATAAATCTTGGAGTTCTTAGAAAATGTATAGCTTGAGTGGTAGAGTCAATAAAGAAGCTGTGAAAAACTCTGGAATTAGTAGAGGTTATTTCCATGGCAGAGCAGATTTGCTTAAGTGGTAACCCCCTGACAAAAATAGTCTCTTTCCACCCCACCTTCCCTCTCCTCCTGCCCCGCCCCTCCTTGATGTGCCTTCCCCTCCAATTTCATTTGTACTTCAGTTTCAGTTCTGTCAATTCAGTTTTGTGACCTTGGGCAAGCTTGCTAGTTTATTTGAGACCCAGTTTCCTAAACTAAAGTAGGAATAATACATGCTGAGTGTCAAGGATTACAGGAAAATTTATGTGGAAATACTTTACAGGTGAAAAAATTAATATAAATGCAAGGGATTACGATTATAAATATTAGTAAAATATACTCCCTGGAAGGTTTAATGGATATCAGTCATGTGCACATGGTAGGAATCTGGACCATCAGATTATTTAAGCAGGTTGAGGGCTTGAAGGTTCTTGGTAGAATCGGGGATGGGTGCTCTGGGAGGCTGAAGAGAGATTTAAAAAGGAGATGGAAGGCTGTGAAAGGAAACAGTTCAAAATAGGGAAGGAGCTTGGGTAAATATCACCTTTACCTTTAAGGAATGGATGTAATTGCTTGCGTTTTTTTCTCTACTTCCTTCTTCTGTTTCATTGATTATTCCTAAGGCTAAAGTTTCTACTTTGCATTTGAATTCATCTGACATAGCGTGTTTTTAAAAACTTAACGTTGCTTACTTTGATTTTCCACTTGTCTTTTGCTGATGGAGCTTCTGTGAAGGACAAATTCAAAAGTACAACCGGCTGTGTTGCAGCACAGGAGTTGGAAAGTGGTGGTTGTAGTTATGGAAGAGGGGGCAGATACATCTTTAGCTTTGGAAGAAGCAGTGCAATCACAGCTATTTGCTGGCAGAAAGCAGAAGCAGTAGTAGAGAGACCAGACCAAACCAAAAACAAAGCAAAGTAAAGCAAAACATGCTAAAAAACAAACAAAAGAGAGAGAACAAACTAACAGGGGAATGGAAGTGGGTGAAGAGCAAGAGAAGGATACTAAAGAGACTGATGGATAGCTTCTAATTAACTCATTTAAGCCTCATGACAACCCTATGTGGTAAGTACTGTTATTATTATCCTTATTTGAAAGATGGAGAAACTGAGCCACAGATATGTTGAGCAACTGCACCCAAATGCCACACAACTATTAGTGGTAGAACTGGGGCTTGAACTCAGGCAGCCTGGCTTTGGAATTTTTGCCCCTAACCATTATACTAGCAATTTCAAACTTTTTGGTCTTAGGACTGCCTTGCACTAGAGTTTTGCTTATGTGGATTATATCAACCCATCTTTACCATATTAGAAATTAAAACTGAGAATTAAAAATTAGTTATTAATCCATTAAAAAATAATAAATCCATTCTATGGCAACATAATGTTTTCTAAATGAAAAATAGCTATATTTCTCAAAATAAAAAAATTTAGGGAGAGGAATGATATTGTTTTATAGTTTTGCAATTCTCTGCACTATACCATACCTCATTCAGTGTGACCATGGTTAGAAAGAGGAAAGGATATGAGGGAGACTAAAGGAATATGATGGTGCGAATATTTTTGCTGTCCTGATTTTGTGATAATCAGGGTAGGCTAAACATTTGCTATATTAGAAACCATGCATTTGTCCCCAGACCTAGTTTTTCTCCCTAGGTCTGGTTTTTAGAATGCTGGTGATAAACTAAGCCTGATTTATTATATGATTATCCTTGTATTGGAAAAGACTAATTCTAGGTAACTTTGGTCAACCTTAAGAGATATAGTGGGGGGATGGATGTGGCTCAAATGGTTGGGCATCTGTCTCCCATATGGAGGGAACTGGGTTTGATCCCCGGGACTTCCCGGTAAAAATTTAAAAAAGAAAAATAAAGAAGGCACGTGGACCACCAGGCCCTGTGCATGGGTGCGCTGTCAGGCTCCGTGAGCAGGTGAGTCACCAGGCCCTGTGCATGGGTGCACTGCCAGGCCCCTCAAGCCAGGCAGCAAGATTATGAAGTAACAGGAGAGTGACACAAGGGATATCGAGGACGAGATGCACCAAAAAACCAGAGGCGGTAGGATGCCTCTCTCCCCTATCAGAGGTTCTAAGGATTGAATCCCAGTGAAGACAGGAGGAGAAGGATGAGAAGAGAGGGTAGAAGGCAGACACGGAGAGTTGCCCAGTGAATGGACACAAAACCAGTAAAAATGGGGAGGGGGGAGGGAAATGGATAAAGATAAATAAATAAATCCTTAAAAAAATATATAGGAGAGTAGGGTTAAGATACAGACTATAGTTAGTAGTAATACTTTGATGATGCTCTTTCATAATTTGTTAACAACTGTTTCAGAACAATGCAAAGTATTTGTGGTGGGGTGACGTGTGGGAGCCCTGTATGATGTTATGCATGTTTGTTTTGTAAGTTCACAATGTTTCCTGAACACTTATAGTTTATGTATGTTCATGTATGAATGATATACTTCAATAAATTGTTAAAAAAAAAAAAAAAGGATATATGATGGCAACTCAAGGCCTGTCTCTATGACCTGTGTGGGAAAGACATGATAACTAAAGAATCATCTCTGAATAGTGTAGAAAATCGTCTAGATTTCATGCCCTGTTTAATCCTCAATAGGTTGCATTCTATCTCTATATTATCTATCTATATATTTATATAGATATAATTTATGTTTGTATGTAAATCCATCTCTTTATTTTATATACATATATATATGTATTTGAGGTTCAGTAAAAAATGTTGAGTCATAGGATAGATTCTCAATTGAAGGGACTTCAGAGATTATTTTACTAACCTTATTTTATGGATGGAAACAGCTGAGACTAGGGAGGGAAATGATTTCACTGGTTGAACTGCTGGTTAGTGACACTTCAGAGTGTCATGTCATGGGAATTGGGAAATCTGGTTAATTAGTTGATAGATAAGTCTGTTTCCACCAGAAAATTTGTGAAGTGATAATCGAAATCTATGGTAAATTCACATGCTTCATTAATGCCATTGTGAAGAATTGCTCCCTCCTTTCCAAATGGCTTCTCCCAAAGTCTTGTTCTGTTTGGTGTTTGGTTAGGACTTGTTACAATTTCATTTTCTTATTACCTTATCAGCAGTCCTGTAAAGAATATGGGCTAGATATTGGAAAGAGGCTAAGAATATGAGAACCAGCAGTTCCATGACATTGGAGAACAGTGATTCGCTGGTTCCTATTATCTGCAGGATCTGCTTTTCCTAAGGATGAGAATGTTTTGGTCCACAGGTTTCCAAGACAAGCACATTCCTGCCAACATGATCCCTGGACAAACTGTTCTGGAATTTGAACTTGCTACTGAAAGGGGGTTAAGTCCGGGACATACACACACACATTTCACTGGGGGGCAAGCCATAGTTGGCGATGTTAGCACCTAATTACACAACAGTTCCAGTATAAAGTGATTCCAGATGTGCTCTCAGCAGATTCCTACTATTTATGTTTTTAACCCATTAGGCTAAAATTCACTTTCAGAATTTTGTGGAAGCCAGAAGTTAATTAACTCGTTGTTCCTATGTTTCTTCAT
The DNA here is from genome assembly GCA_026826555.1 of Tolypeutes matacus. Lineage (NCBI taxonomy): Eukaryota > Metazoa > Chordata > Mammalia > Cingulata > Chlamyphoridae > Tolypeutes > Tolypeutes matacus. Next base: position 6,223,451 of record JAKSZT010054583.1, read on the forward strand.
TGAATTGATTCTAAGTTAATTATAACTTACAGTATGTTTCAAATTCGAGGGTATTGATTATAACCACAACACATCTATTTGCACATACCTACATGTATTCACACACATATATCTTTTTTTTTGGTCGTTTTTTTCTCACACGTATATCTTTGACAAGGATTAAAAGTTCATTTGAAGTAACGGTTTACTATTCATCAAGTTCCTTTGTCCTGGAAACTTCATTAGAAAAAAGTAAAGAGAAAATGTTTCTAAGAGGTAGTATTCTAGTTCTCTTTCTCTGATCAAGCTGCAACAATAGTCATTGTGATTCTGAAGAGTTACTTCCTAAGCTTTGTAATCTGGTTTTACAAAAAAGAGGTGAAGAGAAAAAGTGGTGAAGGATTTCTCTGAAAATTCAGATTATTATTAAGAGCATGGAGTTTTTGCATCACTAGGTCCTGGAAGGTGGGGAACTGAGAGTGAGCATTTCATTTTGCTGTCAAGTATTTCGGATTTATCTGCAACATTTATGTTTTCTGTTAAATACGTGGAAAATTTTATAGCTGGTCCTTGCTTACTTTAGTTGACACTGCTGCATTTTAGTAAGCTCTTTTGATATGATATTAAAATATACTTTTAAAAATTTAGGAATTATAGATCTGGCTCTGAGGACCACAACATTTGTTTGTCAAAGACTTTAACCTAGGGCACTAGTCAATGGATAGGAATATTGTAAAACATAGGTACCTGTTTTGTTACAACTAGAGTGATGTCTTAGTTTTCTAGCGCTGCTGTAACAAGTACTACAAACTAGGTGGCTTAAAACATCAGATATTTGTCTTACAGTTCTGAAGCCTAGGAGTCTGAAAAATCAAGGTGTCAACAAAGCCATGCTCTCCCAGAAACCTGTAGGAGAGAATCCTCCCTTACCTTTTCTAGCTTCTGATGTTTGCTGGCAGTTGTTGGTATTTCTTGGCTTGTAGATACATCACTCCTGTCTCTGCATCTGTCTTCACATGACCTTCTCCCTGTGTCTCACCTATTCTTTTAAGGATGCCTGTCATATTGGATTAATGCCCACCTTAATTCATTATAATCTCATCTTAACTTGACTATATCTTCAAAGATCCTGTTTCCAAATGAGGCCACACTCACAGGTATGGGGAATTAGGACTTCAGCATTTCTTTTTTGGGGTGGGGTGGGGAGGGAAGGGCATAGTTCAACCCATAACAAGTGCAACTAAAGTGAGGCAATCTAGATATGAATATGGACTCTAGATCCAGGCTACTTAGCTTGATTCTGCTTTTTTACTAGCAGTGTGCTTCAGTTTTCTTAAATGTAAAGGTACAATAAATAGTACCTCAGTTATGAGGATTTAGTGTGTCTGTACTTGTGAAGAAAGCACTTAGAACATGCCTGGCACATATTAACCCTATGTAAGTATTAGCTTAAACGAACAAAAAATTTCATATTTTTGTCTTTGACATGTTAGAGAGTCTAACATTATGTCGCAGCTTAAGCAACATATCACTAAAGTTGAAAGATGATCTTGGCCACTAATCCTCTGTCCTGAAAGGTCTTCTAGGTTCTTCCATCCAGCTGGGGCTAAAGTTGGATGACAACAATGTGAAGAAAACATGGCAGAGTATAAATACCATTACATAAAGCCTTAAGGTAGGGCCTTGATAGATAATGATTTTTTAAAAATAGTATTTTTAACTAGAGATAAAGACCTTTGCTATTATCCATCAGTAGGAGAAAGATTGTGACTCGTCAAGCATTTGTAGTTGTACAGTGTGAAGAGATCACTTAAAGGAAATGGAGAAGTTGTGACTCTCCCTAAGGCATTCAGAGAGTCGTTACTGAGCCAGCATTTAGAAGACAAGCAGGGCCTGCCAGTCTATACTACACCTTGGTGGCGATTAGACAACTTGCTGTTAGAATTGCTGTTGCAGCCCTTCCGACTCACAGGGCCTTTTGCTAGGAGAAAACCCGCTTCCTCCTGGCTGGCACAGGCCCATTCCAGGATGCAGGGCTTGACAAGTGGAGTGCAGGCTGGATTGCAGCCCCACTCACCCCTCTACCCATGACTTGGAGCAGTGACTAAACTGCACATTCAATGTGGTTTTACCGAAGACAGGTTTTATATTTTACTTCCTGTGCTTTAGCTCAGGAGATATGTTGTTTATACTGTTGAATCTTAGTCTACTTAAATAGCTGGAGTTTGGAAAGGATATGGTTCAGACGATTTTGCCATTGGATCCAATGGATGATTGCTAATTCCTACTTAAGATGATCTACAGAAGAAAAAAAATAAAACAAAACAAAACAAGATGATCCACAATCATCTTGTTGATTGTATGAGACTGTTTCCTATTAGAAATTTTAATAAGCCACTTAATTTAGGGTTAAGGTCCTGAACTTATATGACTTCGGAAACGAGGAGAAAGGCACCAGAATTTTAGTTCCTTTTAGCTGTGAGTCTTATTTCTGTAATTATATTGCTGCTCTTTTTCTACATGCCCTTAAGGTTTTTTTAAAAATTTGATTTAATTTTAAAAAAAAATATTTAGATTACATAAATGTTACATAAAAACTATAGGGGATTCCCATGTGCCCTGCTCCCATACCACCCACAAAACTGATGCAGTTAATTTTCTTCCATTGGTTCACAATCTATAACTGAAAGACTGAGTGCTCTGAAAAGGCTGAAAGCCTCTGAAAAGGCTGAAAGCCAGTCTATTGACAGAGAATCGTGTCAGGAGTGGCCTCACAAGATTTGTGGCTTTTGGTCCCTTATTTCTCATTGAGTATTTCTTTGTAGTATTATCACAGTTAAATTCCTCATTGGACATGCAATAGATTAAAATCACATTGAAGTTTGGACTTCAACCAAAGATAGCAGAAAATCTTGATTCGTTGATATTACCTCCTATATTAGTCAGGGTTCTCTAGGGAAACAGAACCAACAGGAGATATCTGTAAATATTATGAGATTTTGTAAAATTGTTTCACACAACTGTGGGGATACACACATCCAAATTATGCAGGGCAGGCTGCAAGCTGGGAACTCTGATGACACATGAACCTATAATACCTACTTGTATTCTTCTATTACAGTTTCAGTGGTCCTGAACTGTGGAAGATGGGAATCAAGTAATAACTCTACTTTCCCCCAAAAAGAGAATGCCACCTGTCAAAAGACACTGAGGGATTTTATTGTTTCAAATATATTTACTCTCATTCTTGTGAAATTTGAAATAATTTCCAATGTTCTGTTTTCATCCCTTTTCATTTAGAAACTTCGTTTCTATTTCCATCACCTGCCTTGAGTCTTTACCATTCTGAAATTAGTAGGAATGCTTTTTTTTTTTACTTACTCACGGTATAAACACAGCCTTGGGGGGGGGGGAATTACTGCTATTTATAGTCCATAGCTTATAATAGCTTATATTTGTTCTGTTTTTTCTCACAAATCATCGTGTGATTAACACCATGTATTAGTATTGTATATTTATTATAGTTCATGAGAGAAGATTCTCATATTTGTACTGTTAACCACAGTCCATCATTCATCATGGGGTTCACTGTGTTTTATGGTCCCCTGCCTTTTACAATCCACCCAGAGTGTGCTCAGTTTCAGAAAAAAGTTGTTTGGATGATCAAAATGTTAATATCCACTCAACGTATTACAGTTCCTAAGGCACTTCTCAAATGCATTATTTCATTTAATTGTCATCATCTTTTGAGATGGATATTATAATTTTCTCCATTTTTATAAACTACAAAACTGATTCTCAGAGATCCATAAAGGATACAGGAAAAGAATGAACCTTTTCACCTTTTATTGATAAAAAAGAGAGATTTGTTCCTATATTTTCTGAAAATTTAAAGCATCCTTTCTTAAATATGTATAGCATAGTACATTTGAGGTAGCATAAATTAGGAAATATCTATATGGGTAGATTGTCTGTGGACTTGTCCTAACCTGCTAGTAGAATCTTTTGGAATGCTTTAAAATTCTTAGGCGTTTTGGGTCTGACCAGACATGGAGAATAAACAACCCTTGGGCAAAACTTACAATAATTCACCTATATGCAGCCTTTCAAAGTAATTGGAGAACCTTGAATTTCTGTTTTGTTTTGCTTATCATATGCCCCACCTAATTTCACATTTTCACCCTTCTTAACTTTTTTTCAGGGTATGTTGAGAATTGGCTTAGTTTTGAACCACTTTTAAGAATATCCAGAGGAGCCGATGTGGCTCAAGCAACTGGGTGCCCATCTTCCACATGGAAAGTTCCAGGTTTGCTTCCTGGTTCCTCCCGAGGAAGATAAGCAGACAGAAGAGGGAGCCATCTGGGGATGGCTGGAGGTGGTGGAGAGGATTAAAAGAGAAGAAAAAGAATAACTGATGCCTAGTATATAACAGACATTTAATACATTTCAGATAAATGACTGAATGGTTCATAATATAGGAAATGGCAATATGTAAATAGATATCCCTAATTGCAAATAGTCAGTTATGTTTATTGTTTTAAACTAGAAGGTGGGAGTGGTTGTGGCTCAAACGGTTGAGCGCCTGTTTCCCTTATAGAAGGTTAAGGGTTCATCCCCAGTGCCTCTTTTATATATATATATATAGGTGTTTAGATTACATAAATGTTACATAAAAATATAGGGGATTCCCATATGCCCCGCTTCCTACACCTCCCACATTTTCCCACATTAACAACATCTTTCATTAGTGTGGCACATTCGTTACAATTGATGAAAACATTTTAGAGCTTTGCCACTAAGCATGGGTTATAGTTTACATTGTAGTTTACACTCTCTCCTGCACAATTTTGTAGGTTATGGCAAGATATGTAATGGCCTGTATCTGTCATTGTAATGTCATTCAGGAAAATTCCCAAGTCCCCAGAATGCCCCCATATTTCATCTGTTTCTCCCTCTCCCTGCCCTCAGAACCTCCAGTGGCCACTGCCTCCACATGATGATATATTTTCTTCCATTGCTAGAATCACAATGTCTATAGTAGAATACCAGTAAGTCTACTTTAATCCATAGTTCATTCTCTAATCCTGAGGATTCTGGGATGGTGATGCCCACTCCACTTCTAATTGAGAGGGGGTTTCAGTCCCATATGGGCAATAGATGGGACTTTCTTGCTTGCAGTTGTATACTCTTGGTTCCTTGGGATGGTCATTGTCCATCATCATCCCCTTGTTAGTTGTCCTGGGTGAGTCCAATGAACAAGAGAGTAGGTATTGCAACTCTGTTGAGATTCAGGGCCCAGCTGGCACATGGACAGCCCAGAGATTAAAGTCTCTTGGACGTACACCTACCAAATCCAGCACCAACTATAGGTTCAAATAAAAGGGACAGAAGAGCATATGTAGAGAAGTCACATCTGAGTCCAACTCTGTCACACTCGGGAGCACAAACTCCAAAGTAGGGCCACTGGCAAGGCACCAAACTCTGGAGGTATCTGCCATGACTGTAGGACCTGGGTGTCTCCAGAGCCCTCAGGAGCCCCACTATTTGGGGTAGTGTCTAATTTGGCAGCCAGTGAGATCCAGCTGAGACATGCATAAGCATTACCTCTCTGATGACCTCCCAACTCACTTTGAAGTCTCTTAACCATATACACTCATTTGTCTTTACTTTTCCCCCCTTTTATTCAAGGTCTTTTTCCAGTTGTATCACCAGCCGGTGCTTGGTAGTAATCCCTTGGTGCCAGGGAGGTTCATCCTCAGGAGTCGCATCCCTTGCTGGGGGGAAGCATTTATATACTGAGTTTGGGCTAGAGAGAGGCTACATTTGAGCAACAAGGAGGCTCTCAGGAGGTAACTCTTTGGCACTCTACAACATCAGGCTAAGTTGCAAATTCAAGAGCAAAAGACTCGTAAGTATAGTCGTCAATATCAAGGGCTGATCAATGGACCATCTTTGTACACTAGTCATTGCCTCTGTACTTGGGGGATTGTTACTGTTTCATTAGAGAATGTGGCAGAGCTCCCCAGGATGGGAATTCAATAATCTTTCAGTTGTTTGAATCTCTACCCACTGTGGCAATGCCCCATGAACATTTGAGCGTATTTATATACCTTATATGTATGCCCAGGTGAACTTCCTCCCATGTGCCCCCCATCACTGACACCCCACCCCATTTATTCTTCCCTACCATAATTGTAACTCTTCTGTGATTCAACACCTCTTCAAAAATGACGCCAAGAATATTGCCAAATTCGATTACTAGGAAAATGAAATAATAATGATAGGTTTAAACATAATAAATAAAATACATAATAATTTAGAGAAACTAAAACAAAAATAAAGTGAGAAAAATTGGGTATTAAAAAATGAAAAATATTTTTAAAAATTAAAAAAATTATTTTTTTGACATTTTGCCTTTCATCACTGTAATATCAGTTGTCCTGTATATATTAGTGGCATTTTCTTCCGTTTCTTCTCTAGTGTCTTACTTTTGTTTTAATATTATCTTCAAAGAAGATTTAGGTCACAGTAACGTTACATGAAGAATATAGGGGACTCCCATATACCCAACGTCCTCCCCCTTTCCCCCTTCCCTATTAATAATCTGTTTACATGTGGATGGTACATGTGTTACAACTGATGTATAAATATTGAAACATAGCTACCAACCATGGTCAAGGGTTTACATTATGGTTTACATTTTAGACCATACACTTTTATAATTTTTTGATGAAATTTAACATGGCCTGTATCCCTCATTGCATCATTATGCAGAACACTTCCATTACCCCCAAATACCCCCTCTTCAATCTATTCTATTCCTCCCTCCCCCTCCCCTTGGGGCACACTGTGACCACCACCTGGGCATACATATAAGATTCAAGGAGAATCTTACTCCTTGAAGGACAAGATTCGTAGATACTTGCAACAATGCTGAGGGCTGGACACATTAGTCTGTCCTCCCCTACTAGGAACTGCCCATGCTCTCAAAAGACATGCCCCCCACCCCCTTTTGAGAACATTTTGGGCCTCCCCAGCACAGGAGTCCAACTCCTTCCCGCTCATTATGTGGGTCTCCCCTCACTGATACAACACACTGACAAAATGATCACTCACACATTCTCTAGAAGACTGTCTCAGGTGTGCCCTGTCCCAAATGCCACCCCCCACCACCACCACTCAACACCCTAAACCAGTAATGCTTCTTTGTCATATTGCCAAAAGAGTTTTCTCAACATTATAGTTTCACCCACGTACTCACCTATCCCCAGTGTTCACCTATTCACTCCCCCAACCCTCTCCCCAGTTCCTTGGACCATCCAAACCATCCTCCCCACCCTACCCCTCTGTCAAGCTTGCACCGCCCAACCCAATAGTATCCCTACACCTCTGTCATATCTCTTCACTGCACAACTACTCACTTCACCTTGTCATAGATTTCGCCCGTATGGGCGCTGGCTCACAATCTTCTTCTCCCTTCCTATTTCCTGTAAACCTATCTTCCAGACTCTAGCTCTTTGAGTCAGCTCGATTTGCTTAATTCATACCAGAGACGTCATGTAATATTTGTTCTTTAATGCCTGGCTTGCATCACTCAACATAAGGTCCTCAAGATTCATCCATGTTATCCCATGTGTTAGAACTGTAATCCTTCTTAAAGCTGAGTAATATTCCATTATATGTATATACCATATTTTGTTTATCCATTTATCTGTTGATGGACATTTGATTGATTCCAAATTTTGGCAATAGTGAATAATGCTGCTATGAACATTGGTGTGCATATATCTGTTCGTGTCCTTGCTTTCAGTTCTTCTGGGTATATACCCAGTAGTGGAATTGCTGGGTCATATGGCAGATCTATAGTTAGTTTTTTGAGGAACCACCCAACTGTCCTCTACAATGGCTGGACCATTCTACATTCCCACCAGCAGTGGATGAGGGTTCCCATTCCTCCACATCCTCTCCAACACTTGTAGTCCTCTGTTTTTTTAATGGCCACCAGTCTAATGGATGTAAGATGGTATCTCATTGATTTGCATTTCCCTAATAGCTAGTGATGCTGAGCATCTTTTCATGTGCTTTTTAGCCATTTGTATCTTCTTTGGAGAAGTGTCTGTTCAAATCATTTGCCCATTTTAAAAATGGGTTGTTTGTCTTTTTATTTTTGAGATATATGATTTTTTTATATATGCTGGATATTAGGCTCCTATCAGATATCTGGTTACCAAATATTTTCTCCCATTGGGTATGCTGTCTTTTCACTTTCTTGACAAACTCCTTTGAGGTGCAAAAGGTTTTAAATTTGAGGAGGTCCCATTTATCTATTTTTTTTTTTTTTTTTTTTTTTGCTGCTCATGTTTTGGGTGTGAGGTTCATGAAGCCCTTTCCTATTACAAGGTCCTGTAGATGCTTCCCTACATTACCTTCCAAGGTCTTTATGGTCTTGGTTCTTACATTTAGATCTTTGATCCATCTTGAGTTGATTTTTGTATAAGGTTTAGATGGTTTTCCTCTCTTATTTTTTTGGATATAGATATCCAGTTCTCCAAGCACCATTTGTTGAAGAAGCCATTCTCTCCCAGTTGAATGGGCTTGGTGGCCTTGTCTAATATCAGATGACTGTATATGCGAGGATATATATCAGAGATCTCAATTTGGTTCCATTGGTCAGTATGTCTATCCTTGCACCAATACCATGCAGTTTTGACCACTGTAGCTTTTTAGTATGCTTTAAAATCAGGTAGTGTGATTCCTCTGATTTCATTTTTCTTTTTCAGTATGTCTTTGGCTATTTGGGGCCTCTTGCCCTTCCAAATAAATTTCATAGTTAGTTTTTCCAGTTCAGTAAAAAATGCTGTGTGGATTTTTATTGAGATTGCATTAAATCTGTATATTATTTTGGGTAGGATAGACATCTTAATGATACTTAGTCTTCCTATCCATGAGCAGGAAATATTCTTCCATTTATTTAAGTCTTCTTTGATTTCCTTTAACAGTGCTTTTAGTTTTCTGTGTATAAATCATTTACATCTTTAGTTAACTTTTTCCTAGGTATCTGATTATTTTAGTTACTATTGTAAATGGAATATTTTTATTGATTTCCTCCTCAGACTGTTCGTTATTGGTATACAGAAATGCTACTGATTTTTGTGCATTGATCTTATAACCTGCAACTTTACTGAACTCATTTTTAAGCTCTAGAAGCTTTTTTCTAGATTTCTCAGGGTTTTCTATGTATAGGATCATGTTGTCTGCAAATAGTGAAATTTTTACTTCTTTTTTTCCAATTTGGATGCCTTTTATACCTTTTTCTTGCCTCAGTGCTCAGTGTTAAATAGGAGCGATGATAGTGGGTATCCTTGTCTTATTCCCAATCTTAAAGGGAAAGCCTTTAGGATTTCAACATTGTATATGATGTTAGCTGTGGGTTTTTCATATATGCCCTTTATCATGTTCAGAAAGTTTCCTTCTATTCCTATTTTTTTGCAGTGTTTTTATCAGGAAAGGATGCTATATTTTGTTGAATGCTTTTTCTGCATCTATAGAGATTGTCATGTGATTTTATTCTTTTGATCTGTTTATGTGGTGTATTACATTGATTGATTTCCTTATGTTGAACCATCCTTGCATACCCGGGATGAAACCCACTTGATCATGGTGCATAATTTGTTTGATGTGTTGTTGAGTATGATTAGCAAGTATTTTTTTTGAGGATTTTAGCATCTAGGTTCATTAGAAAGATTGGTCTGTAATTTTCCTTTCTTTTTTTTTTTTTTTTTTAGATTTTATTTATTTATTTATTCATTTATCCCCCCCCCTGCCCGTGCCCGCCGGGCCAGCCAACCACGCCGCGCGGGCGGGCCCACCCCCACCAGGAGGCCCCGGGAACCGAACCCTGGGGCCTCCCATATGGTAAACAGGAGACCCACTGATTGAGCCACAGCCGCCTCCCATGTAATTTTCCTTTCTTGTGGAGTCTTTGTTTGGCTTTGGTATTAGGGTAATGTTGGCATCATAGAATGAGTTAGGCATTGTTCCTTCTACTTCTATTTCTTGGAAGAGATTAAGCAGGATTGGTGTTAGTTCTTTCTGGAATGTTTGGTAGAATTCACCTGTGAAGCCGTCTGGTCCTGGGCTCTTCTTAGTTGGGAGGTTTTTGATGACTGATTCTATCTCTTGTGATTGGTCTGTTGAGTTCATCAATTTCTCTTTTGTCAATGTATGCTGCTTGTGTGTTTCTAGGAATTTGTCCATTTCCTCTAAATTATTATTTTTGTTGGCATATAATTTTTTAAGGTATCCTCTTATGATACTCTTTATTTCTGTGGAGTCAATGGTAATATCCCCTTCCTCATTTCTTATTTTGTGTATTTTCATCTTCTCTCTTTTTTCTTTGTTAGTCTAGCTAATGGGTGCCAATTTTATTGATCTTCTAGAGGAACCAGTTTTTGGTTTTGTTTATTTTTTTCTAGTACTTTCTTATTTTCTATTTCATTTAGTTCTGCTCTAATCTTTGTTATTTCCTTCTTTCCACTTCCTTTCATGTTGGTTTTTTGTTCTTTTTTCTAATTCCTCCAGGTGTGCAGTTAGGTCTTCAATTTTAACTCTTTCTTCTTTTTTGATATATGCATTTATGGCTATGAATTTCCCTCCAAGTACAGCTTTTGCTGCATCCCATAGATTTTTTTTTTTTTTTTTTTTTTTTTTAACAATTTACTGAAGTATATCATTCATACATGAACATACATAAACTCTAAGTGTTCAGGAAACATTGTGAACTTACAAAAAAACATGCATAACGTCATACAGGGCTGCCACGCATCACCCCACCACAAATACTTTTCATTGTTGTGAAACATTTGTTAACAAATTATGAAAGGGAAGCGGCTGTGGCTCAATCAGTAGGGCTCCCGTTTACCATATGGGAGGCCCCGGGTTCGGTTCCCGGGGCCTCCTGGAACCCGGGGCCTCCTGGTGAAGGCAAGCCCGCCCGCGCGGCGTGGTTAGCTGACCCAGCGAGCACAAGCAGCAAGGGGGGGATAAATGAATAAATAAATAAAATCTTAAAAAAAACAAAACAAAACAAAACAAAACAAAAAAAACATTATGAAAGAGCATCATCAAAGTATTACTACTAACTATAGTCTGTATCTTGCTCCCCTATGCATTTTTATTTTATTTATTTTATTTCATTTTTTTAACAGAAGAAATTTTAGGTTGTTTATATATAAAAGGAATAATTAACAAAAACAAATGAATGTACAATGTAAACAGAGAACCATATTGTAAATGATGGAATATAGTTAGTACAATTAAAAAACTCTTCTTTCATGAATTGTAACAAATATACCACACTAATAGAAGGTGTTAATAATAAGGTGCTATATAGGAACTTTGTATTTTTGCATGGTTTTTCTGTATAACTACAACTTCTCTAATTTAAAACACCAATATGTGAGTGATGTGTGGTCCTATGCATTTTTAAAAGAATATATTTATTTTTTTGCTTTTATCCATTTTTACCCACTCCCCATTTTTGCTGTTTTGTGTCCATTTGCTGGGCAACTCTCTGTGTCTGTTTCCTGCCCTCTCTTATCCTTCTCCTCCTGTCTTCACTGGGATTTGATCCTTGGAAACTCATGTGGAAGAGAGGCATCCTACCGCCTGTGCCACCTTAGTTCCTGGTTTTTCAGTGTGTCTTGTCTATCCCTTATGTCACTCTCCTGCTACATCATCATCTTGCTGTGTGGCTCACGGGGCCTGGCGGCGCACCCACATTCAAGGTCTGGGGGCTCATCTGCTTGTGGGGCCTGGGGGGCTCACCTGTGCACAGAGCCTGATGGCTCACTTGCTCGTGGGGCCTGGCAGTGTACCCACACATGGGGCCTGATGGCTCATCTGCTCGTGGGGCCTGGCAGCTCACCCATGCATGGGGCCTGTGGCACACCCTCGCGCCTTCTATATTTTTCTTTTTAAAATTTTTACCAGGAGGTCCCAGGGATCAAACCCAGGTCCCTCCATATGGGAGACAGATGCCCAACCATTTGAGCCACATCTGTCCCCCTGCTATATCTCTTAAGGTTGACCAAAGATACCTAGACTTACAGTCTTTTCCCATGCAGGATAGTCATACAATAAATCAGGCTTAGTTTATCACTAGCATTCTAAAAACCAGACCTAGGAAGAAAAACTAGGTCTTGGGACACATGCATGGTTTCTAATATAGTGAATGTTTAGCCTGCCCTGATTATCACAAAATCAGGACAGCGAGAATATTCATACCCATAGGTTTTGATATGTTGTGTTGTCATTTTCATTCATTTCAAGGTAGTTACTGATTTCTTTTGAAGTTTCTTCCTTGACCCACTGTTTGTCTAAGAGTGTGTTGTTTAAGTTCCATATCTTTCTGCCTAATCTGGTTCTCTGGCCCTTAGTGATTTCAAGCTTCATTCCATTGTAGTCAGAGAAATTACTCTGTATAATTTCAATCTTTCTGAGTTCATTGAGAATTTTTCTGTGGCCTAGCATGTGGTCTATCTTGGAGAATGATCCATGTGCACTTGAGAAGAATGTATATCCTGCTGTATTTGGGTGTAGTGTTCTGTATATGTCTATTAGGTCCAGATTCTCTAATATATTATTCAGAGTCTTGGTTTCTTTATTGAGTCTCTGTTGAGATGTTCTGTCTAATGGTGATAATGGTATATTAAAGACACCTGGTATAATTGCAGCAGCATTATTTTTCCACTTAGTTTTTCCAGTGTTTGCCTCATGTATTTTGAGGTGCTCTGGTTAGGTGCATAAATGTTTATGATCATTCTTTCTTCTTGAAAGATTACCCCTTTTACTAATATGGTGTCTGTCTTTGTCTCTTACAATAGTTTTGCATTTAGTCTATTTTGTCCAACATTAGTGTAAGTACTCCTGCCCTTTTTTGGTTATTGTTTGCTTGTAAAATTGTTTTCCAGCCATTTACTTTCAGCCTTCTTGAATCCCTGGGTCTAAGGTAGGTTTCTTGTAGACAACATATAGATGGGTCATATTTCCTTATCCATTCTGCCAATCTGTGTCTCTTGACTGGTGAGTTTAATCTATTGACATTCAATGTTATTACTCTCAAGGAATTACTTACATTAGCCATATTTTCTTTGGGTTTATGTATGTCATATGTTGTTTTTACTTTTTTTTTGTATTTTTAGTTGTTCTTACACTCTCCTCCAACTCTCCCTCTCCTGTTTTTTCTTTTCAACCTGAAGAACTCCCTTTAATATTTCTTGAAGTGCAGGTTTCTTATTGGCATATCCTCTTAATTTTTGTTGTGAATTTTTTGAACTCTCCATCATTTTTGAATGCCAGCTTTCCTGGATAGAGAATTCTTGGCTGGAAGTTTTTTCTTTTAGAACCTTGACTATGTCATACCACTGCCTCTTGTCTCCATGGTTTCAGATGAGAAATCAGCATTTGATCTTATTGAGCTTCCCTTGTATGTGATGGTTCTCTTTTCTCTTGCTGCTTTCAGTATTTTCTCTTTGTCTTGAGCATTGGAAGTTTGACAAGTATATGTCTTGGAGTAGGCCTGTTGGGATTTATACTGTTTGGGGTGAGCTGTGCTTTCTGGATGTGTACGTCCATCTCCCTCAATAGGGTTGGGAAGTTTTCAGCCATTATTTCCTTCAACACTCCTTCTGTCCCCTTTCCCTTCTCCCTCTGGGATGCCTATAAGATATATGTTTGTGTGTTTTGTGTTGTCATTCAAATCTTTGAGTCCCTGCTGGATTTTTTTCTATCTTTTTGTCTATACGTCCTACTATCTGTTTGATTTCAGATGTACTGTCTTCCACATCACTAATTCTTTCCTCTGCCTGTTCAAATCTGCTGTTATATGCTTCCAGTGTCTTTTTGATTTCTTGGATTGTTCCATTCATTACGATCATATCTGTTATCTTTTTATGTATGTTTATAATTTCTTCAGTATGTTCTCCCAGTGTCTTCTTAATATCCTTAATCTCTTTCTTTACTTCATTAAGTTGGTCTGTGATATTTGTTTGGATAACTTTGATTAGTTATTTGATGTTCTGTATCTCTTTCTGGTTTTTAGTTTGTTCATTGGACTGGGCCATGTCTTCCTGTTTCTTAGTATGGTTTTTAAGTTTTTGTTGCTGTAAGGCCATCTTTTTATCTTGATGGGTTTATTCAGTTGATTAGTTTCTCTCTCTACTCTAGAGTTTTATTTAGCTGCTGTTTGTGTGTATGTGTTAAGTTTTCTCTTTGACACTTTGTTCTTTTTATTCTATTTCCTTGCTGTTTTCTATGTTCCCTTAAAGGAAAAAAATTAGGGCCAGAGAAAGCAGAAGAGGTAAGAAAAGAAAAAGGATAATAGTAATAATAACATTAAATGTTAGAAGAGGGACTGTATAAGACTTAGAAAAATGAATATTTAACTCATGTAAACAGTGTAGAGTAATAGGAACAAAAAAAAATGGAGTACCTACAATGAAATGGGAAACTGAATAGAGAAAAATATATAGAATGAATTAAAAGGCCAGAATGATGAGGAGAGAGGGAAAGAGAAAAGAAAGGACAAAAAGAAAAAAAGTTAATAAAAGAAAGAAAACAGAATAGATGAGACAGAAATGAAAATCAGAAAAATTAAGGACTAAATAAAGAAAGGTGGAATGTAAGAACAATGACAGAAAGCAGAAGATAGAAAAATGAAGGAAGGAAAAGAGATAGCATCGGTAGACAAAATCAGTATACACAGAAAAGGGGAAATCAAGGAAGAGGAAGCACAGGAAAGAAGAAACAAGGCAATAAACAACAAGCAAACAAATGGAAAAACCAATTTAGGGGAGTCAATATGGCTCAGTAGTTGAATGCCGGCTTCCCACATATGAAGACCAGGGTTCAATCCCTGGCCCCAATACCTAAAACAGACAAAAAACACACAAAACAAACAAACAAAAAAAACAACTAGAAGATTTTCATAAAGTCTGAAGTGGTATAGTAAAAGGAACATGGACTTTGGAATCCAAAGAGATTTGGGTTTGGATCTTTACACTATCACTCACTGCTAGTTACTACACTTACATTAGGAATACACATAATATAGATGATTTTCAGTCTCCTCATCTGTCAGTGGAGGATTATATCATCTACCTTGGAAGACTGTTTATCTGGAGGAATAATGTATACAAAGTACCTAGCACAATAAATGCATAAAATACGATCAGTGTTCATGCCCAGAATTTGATGAAGACAGAAATAGCTAAATTTTTGATTTAAAGGATATATTTCTGTAGTAAACATGTGAAGACCATGTGACGATGCATATAACATTACCTTAGTTCTCCAACATGCATATATATGCTGTTGAGGCAGTGACAAGCCTAAAGATTCTGAAGGTTTAAAAAGAATAATTTAGATTCCTATCCCAGAAATCTGGTTCATATTAAACTGCTAAGGGCAGGAATCTGGAAAGTGCTAGGGGAGCAGGAGTAGATGAGGGGGGCATTTTAAAATCCTACTCAGCATACTGGCCAGTGAGTCAATGGTTGCTTCCTCCTGTGTCTCCAGTAATTTGGAAGCTGCTGCCAGCCACTGACACTGATCAGGAGGGAAAAGAATTATTACTCACTGAGTGCTTATGGTAGGATTATACAAAGCAGAGTGAGATTGGCTAAGTTACTGAGGATAGGCCAAAAGTCTGTTAATATTCATAATCAACCAAAATCATACAGCAATCATTTTTTATGTGATTTGGGCATATGACATTTTTAGAATCTATTTATAACTTAGCAGTGAAGTTCCCAACTCTCAGACTGTATATTTTCTGATTAACCTTTGTATGTAAAAGTTCAGCTGCATAACCCATAAAATAAAGTATGTAATGAGAATAGCAGTTCAACAGACCAGTTCTAAATTTTATATAGAAGAGCAAAGGGCCAAAATTAGTTAAGGTAATTTTGAAGAAGAACAACGTGGAGATTTTTGCTTTAATAGATATCAATAGTTATTCTAAAGCTGTAATAATCGAGGCAGTTTAGTAATGGCAAAGGCACAGACATATTCACTGATGAAACAGAATGGACAATTTAGTAACATTTACATATATAAAAATGACATATAAGAGAGCTCATATTGGGGAAAAGTTTGATGATTTGGTAACTGGTTCTGGTACAATTGGTTATCTATACAGGAAAAAAAATAAAATTAGATCCCTATCTCACACCACACACAAAAATCAATTGCAGGTGAATTCACAATATTTAATTGTGAAAAGCACAATTTTATCATGACCTTGGAATAGGTAAGTATTTCTTAAGCAGCATATGAAGAACGTAAACTGTAAAGGAAAAGATTGATAAACTTGACTACATTAAAATTAAAACTTCTGTAATTAAAATGCACCATAAACAAGTGAAGCTACAAATGATAGAAGGAAAAAGAGAGATTTAACACATATAAAAATCCTGCCCAGAATTTGAAGAATTCCTATAAATGAATAAGGACAAGACTCAGTAGAAAGATGAATAAAGCATATGAACAAGCAGTTCACAGAAAAGAAAATTGAGTGGCCAATAATCATGTGAACATATTGATCAGGGAAATGCAAACTTCAAAATCATGAGAAGATAGGATTTTACATCCACCAGAGACCAAGTGTTGGTGAGGATGTAGAGCAAGGAGAAATCATGCATTGCTCGTGGGAATATTTCACTGGCACTACCACTTCAGAAAACAATTAGACAAAATTTAGTAGAGTTGAAGATGAGCCTACCATACTACCTACAGCTCCACGGCTAGATCCCTGGAGAAATTCTAGCACCTGCCACAGTTCCTAGTGCAAAGGAGGAGGTAGGTAAAAGATCTTAGTAGAAGGAATGAAGGAAGGAAGGAGGGAGAGAAAGCGGGAAGAAGAGAGAGAATGGGGAGGGGAGGGAAGGGGAGAGAGAGAGAGGGAGAATGAAAAAAAAAGAAAAGAAAGAAGGAAAAAGAAAAAGGGGGAGAGGGAGGGAAGGAAGGGAGGGAGGGAGGGAAGAAGGGAGGGAGGGAGGGAAGAAAAGAAAGAAAGAAGGAAGGAAGGAAGGAAGGAAAAGAAAGAAAGAAAGAAAAAGAAAGAAGGAAAGAAAGGAAATAAAGAAAGAAAAAGAAAGACAACATTTGCTTCATTGACTTCTCTTTGCTATATTCTGGGTGTTGTTCCTGGACTGCTTCTTCATTTCCAGTGAGATGCAAACCACCCTAGAGAGGTGTGTAAGGTCCAGTGCTACTTTAGGGAACTGAGGGTTTTAAAAGATTAGCCTCTACATCTTTGAGATTCTACTGTAAATGGAAATAAGTGTTTTATTTAACTGATGAATTCTTTTTTTTTTTTTTTTTTTGTCTTTTTGGTTTTTAATTTTTTTAAATATATTTAGCTTACATAAATGTTACAGAGAATATATGGGGGATTCCCATATGCCCCGCTCCCCACACCTCCCACATTTTCCCACATTAGCAACATCTTTGATTAGTGTGGTACATTTATTGTGATTGATAAACACATTTTGGAGCATTGCCACTAAGCATGGATTATAGTTTACATTGTAGTTTACACTCTCTCCCACTCAATTCTGTAGGTTATGGGAAAATATATAATGGTCTGTATCTGTCATTGTAATGTCATTCAGAATGATTCCCAAGTCTCGAAAATGCCCCCGTGTACACCTGTTTTTCCTTCTCCCTACCCTCAGAACCTCCAGTGGCCACTGCCTCCACATCAATGATATTTCTTCCATTGCTAGAATCACAATAAGTTTACAGTAGAATACTAGTAAGTCTACTTTAGTCCATAGTTCATTCCCCAATCCTGAGGATTCTGGTATGGTGATGCCCACTCCACCTTTAATTGAGGGGGGTCTTCAATCCCATACGGCCGATGGATAAGACTCTCTTGCTTGTAGTTGTAGATACTCTCGGTTCCTTGGTATGGTGGTTATCCATCATCTCCTCCTTGTTAGTTATCCTGGGTGAGTACAATGAACTGGAGAGTAGGTGTTGCAATTCCATTGAGATTCAGGGCTCACCTGGCACATGGACAGCCCAAAGATTTAAGTCTCTTGGACGTACACCTACCAACTTTAGTACTAATTATAAGTTCAAATAGAAGGACAGAAGAGCCATGTGTAGGGAAACCACAACTGAGTCCAACTCTTTCACACTGGGAAGCATAATGAATTGAATTCTTTACAGAATTCATAATGGTATTTCTTTAAATAGTAAGCTCTCATTACATATTCAAAATAAATCTAGGTATTGTATAAAATAAGAGACCAGTACATTATATGTAGTATAAAATATTAGTTATTACTGGATCCTTACAATTCTGTTGGTAAAAGAAAGATGAGACCTAATGCCCTGGAAAGGTAAAATTTCTTTTTCTGCATATGAGTAATCAAAAAAATATGCTACTTGTTTATGAAAAAAATGGGTATTCTTTTCAAATAGCACATTTTCATATGCATTAAACCAATCCTTTTTGTAACTTACATTCCCTTAGACCATAGGAAACATGGCAGCTCTTTCTGGAGCTGGAAGAATATGTGGTTACCCTGGCAACAGCATCTTAGTTCCTGCTTCCAAGTACCACCTGGTGATTTCAAATCTAACAGCTGTGCATCATCTGCATTTCCATTGAGGAAATAAAATGCATTCATGCATCATCTCATGGAGCATTTAAGAAGAAATGAGCTTGCAAATTTGGGGAAGAAGGGAAAGAAATAGCATTATACACCAGCTGAGCCAACTGAGGTTTAGAAGCCCTAACTGCAGTCTTGGAAGCATGCCTGATGCAGTCGGTGCGACCACAGTAAGACTCCATCAGAACTCTAATATTTAGAGTTCTGGGCTCAGCAGCCTAATGTTTTTCATTCCTTACTCAAACTGTATAATATAAAATGGAAATTGTAAATTGACATTCTCTATCATAACGAGCATGAAAAAAAGTGGTTGTGTACCCATCACTGTGAGAGATACAGGAATATGAAGAAAACAGTGACCCCCATTTCATACTTATTTCTTAGTGTTCCTAATTTTACCCAAAGTATTGGGACCTTCCTGAGACCTAGTTATATTTAACAAAAAAGAAAGAAGGAAAGTCCTTTGGTAATTTCTAATAGAATGCGTTTTGTGGGGACTTCTGAAATGGGTAATTGTGCAATGGAGAGGAAGAATAGCACTGCTGGGCTGCACGGGACAACAGACTAGGGAATAATTTCCTATCTTCTCAACAAAAAGAGCCAATTAACAAACATTTTTTTCTTTTCCTTATTTCTATCTAGTTGCGTCACCGTCTTTTTGGTGTGTCACTTCGCTGCGCCCGGGCCTGTGCCTCTCTATGCCGTGCATTTTTTACCAGGAGGTCCCGGGGATCTAACCTGGGTCCTGCATATGGTAAATGGGAGCTCAATTGCTGCTTCCCGATTTGTGCTTTTAAAAAACCTTTATGCTACATTTTAGATGAGTTTCTCAAATTATCCGTCTACATCACTATTGATTTTATGCAGTACCAATTATGATCTTTACTGCTTCAAAGGAGTACTTAAATTCTGGTATGGCATTTTGAGTTTCCTTCATTTTTTTCTTATTCCAGTGGCCTCATGTTCTTTTCCTTTATATGTTAGTCTATTTGTTCATGAACTTCCTTCCTCTTATTTCATAGAGATGGTATTTTAATGCACGTCTATTAGGACACCAAACAGATTTTAGTTTAAATTTTCTGTTACTACTTTTGTGTGTGTGTGTGCTGTACAATCTTTCCAAAGGCATCATGGTGGTTTTGTCTTGCCTCATCCTTGGATAAGGAGAGATCGATCCAGCCTAATGTTAGTAGGATGCATGTAATATCATCAGCACTATTTGTATTCTGACAGCTTCTCCTTCTCCAGACAAAACATTGGAGGCTATTTAATTGCCAGCGTTTAGTATTCCTTCACTCAATCCTCCGTAAATACTGGAGTTCCTATCATGTACCGTGGAATGTAGATGGTGGGGATATGACACCGAACAAAAAAAGCTTACATAAAACAAATAAACCTGCAATTATATAACGTAGATTATAATATGAAGCTGCCAGCAAGGGAGTTAGGAGGTTAGAGAAGCAGTTGTTTTTTATAGAGCACCAGGGAAAGACAGAGTGATAAGGTGATATTTGAACTGATAGAATTGAGGAATTGAGTTCCATATATATCTGGAGGAAGAGCATTGCCAGAAGAGGAATCAAAGAGGGACTTTTAAACCATTCTAAGGCTTTTGGATTTTATTCTGAGGGAGATGGGATTCATTCTAGGGTTCTGAGCAGAGTGGTATCCCAGAAGCCAAGTGAATCAAGTATTTCAAAAAGGAGGGAGTAATCAAGTGTGAGAGGTGTTGCTGACAGGGTGAGTGAGAGGAGAGCTGAGAACTGAGCATTGAATGAATTAACATAGAGGTCACTGGTGATTTTTACAAGAACTATTGTGATGATGTAATGAGAGTGAAAATTGTTTGGAGTGGATTCCAGAAAGAACGGGATGAGCTGGACTGGAGGCAGAGTATAGGCTACTCTAGAGGAATTTTACTATTTAAAGGAAGAGAAATGAGGTAGCTGGAGGAGGATGTGGGTCCCGAGGAGTTTGTTTTTTAATGGGAGAAATTGTTTCTGTGCGGGGACTGATCAAGTAGACAATAACAATTTGATGATGCAAGAGCAGGAGGACAGTTGTTTTTCTTGAGCCGTGACAAGGTAAACTGTAGTACACAAGTGGCAGAGTTGGTCTTATATGAGTGAATAGTTCACTCATAGTTATTGGATGAGAGGCTTAGTATATTGGCACAGAGGCCATGAGTGGGAGTACAGGCATCCACTGAATGTGGCTCACCTGGACCCAGATGGACTCCCTTACTTTCACCACCGGTTAGTATGTTTGTGAGATTATGATGCAATCTGCAGTTCTTTGTACCATGGGCATGAATGCACTCTCTGAAAGGCCAACCCTCTGCCTCTCTCACAGCACACACGAACATGCACTGCTCCTGGGCCTATTCTTGTCCTCACTTCTTTGTTTTTGTAAAGAAAGTGTTACATTTATTTCCATTTTGGTTTAACAAATCTTGGGCTTAGAGAAGTTTAGCCTTAACATAGGTTACATGCTGTTAAATGATAGAGCAGGGAATTGTACCCAGATGTTTTGACTGTCTCTATGTTCTTCTCTACACCATCACTGGCTTGGAGTGAGGAAACCTCGGAGGGATATTTTATTTCAAAGACCCTGAGATTTGAGGTCTTTTTCCTGCCTTTGCTGGCATTGGAACCTCTCTTACTGCAGCGAGAACTGTGTGAATGTACAGTCCATCCAGGTGCACAGTGGTGCTTTTACCAAAAGGAGGACATCTCCAGGTATGTGCAATATACAGATGGTCTTGTTTCACCATCCGTTGAGTAGAGGCTTAAAGCATCCAGCAGTCTGTCCTAAGCCCACCACAACCTTTGAAGGACTTCACTTGCTCTGCACTCTTCTGCTGTTCATCTTCCTTTCACCTTTAGATTAATGTTCGGCTGTTTGCTCTTTAGACTTGGGAAGAGTCAGTTTATGTGATTGTTCAATTGCCCCTAGCCACAGAATAATAGATTTTTTTTTTTTGAGCTTGGAAGGAACCATTCCAGGACCTCTGGTCTAACCCTTTCCTTAATCACCTCATCTTCTTTAGATGCCCATGTTGGCCATCTCAGGCACCACCCAACACCTACTTTTGGCAGAACTTTTTGCTCTCAATGCAGGAAAACAAGCACACAAATCCTTTGTTTTCTTTTGGAAGGAGCTCTAAGAGGAAACGTGAGATGATTTAGTCTGAAACCAGCTTTCCCTGCTATTCCAAAAGCATAGCAATTATTACATTGGGGCCTCTGTGGGTCTGGGGCTTTGGAATGCATCTGGCAATTACCCTATTTATGATGCATTCTCCTTAAAAGCTGTGAGCTGTACACTCCAAGGGACAGGTGTTTTCTATTACGCATATATAGTGTGGATTAAGTTTCCATAAACTATTGTGTCATCTCATGGCTAATCAGATCAAACTCCTAATCGTAATGAGTGTTATCAAAGAGGTTCAGAGGTAGATGGGTAAAAAGGCTATTTCAAGTGCTGAAACAGGACTCAAGTAACTGAAGAGTATGTTTAGGTGATACTTAGACATGCCTTAAATATTAAAATTATTTGCCTTAGGTTAAAAAGTACATAGGAAAAAATAATAGTGTATTTTAGACTGTTTGAATATATATATAATTTTCAGATCCCTAACCGATACTTTTATGATTGCGGAAGCTCACCCACTAGAAATCATCTTGGAATGAAAGGTATAAGTTTTAAGTCTAAATCTGATCCCCTCACAGGAAGTTTTATAGGGGTTCTCACTTTGACTTGCTTCCCTCTGCAACCCCTTACCCTGAAGACCCCCTTTCTTTGTGGTAAGCTGAGGCACAAGTATGAGGAGACTCACACATTTTAAAGAGAAAGAGATGATGGCTTTATTAACATTTACATATATGTTGGTCACGTGTGAGAGAGTAGGGGGTATGGAGGATTAGGCAAAAGCTAGAATTAGTCATCTGAATTATGTGCTTGTTTGGACACTGGGCCAGTCTTGCCCCCGATCCATGCCAGTAAATCCTCCAGACAGCTTCAACACCACCACTCTGTTTCTATCCCACTCATATAAAATCCCATGCCAAGGTACAAACCACAATCCTCCCTTTCTTGGTTTTTCATGCAAAAACTATTTTAGAATACATTTAAATGTCAAACCTTTAAGAACTTTGAACAGAGGAGGTTTCAGCTCATTCAGTTCACAACGTGGTTAAAATTAAAACACAAAAATTTTTTTTTTGATGAAAGTATAAAATTTTATAGGTCTATATTTTTCACTGAATTTAAATTCCAGAGGGAAACAAAATTGCTATGTTGAGGGAATAGGATAAAAGAAGTAACACTGAGAAAAGCATCAATAACAACAGCAGCATTTTCATGCCCAGGAGAGGCCCAGAGGCCCCACATGTCCCAGCATTGCAACGGCTGCTTTATACAGTCTGTAAATAAACACTCGCATCGCCATTTAAAATATTCGACATTGACCTCAAAGGCATAGATGCCAACCCAGAGACAAATATGAATGTACACATGGAATGCATAATTTGGTGTCTTTTCCAAATGTTTTTTTATGTACATATTTTAGATTAAATACACATTCAGGATTCGTAGACTGAGCAATAGAAAGCCATTTTTAATCAGCCCTAGACAGCAGGAAAAGCTTCCTGCAGGCTTCTAGGAGGTTTATTCTTCATTTAACAGATGTTTGTTGATAATAGGAGGCAGGAAGCTATATGCCATGTCTTTAGCTTTAAAGTGCTTAAAATGTAGTAGAGCTCTTTAGGGGAGTTTGTATATCAGGGAATTTAAGAGAACTTTAGTGTAGTTTTGTGAAAAAGATATAAAACCATAAAGAGGAAAGAGTAAGTCAAACTTTTGATTCAAAAATTACAAACTATAAAATAATGTCCAGGTCATCAGGAAAATTCTTGAGGTAGAAGTAACTTTGAATAAAGCACAGTGCTCTGTGCTAATTAACCCATTATTTTCCAAATTATGAGATGTGAACCATTGGACTACTATGAGACTTTGTTGAAAGTCATTGGTCCAGAAATATCCATGTACCTTCAAACTTTTACAGAAAATGCCAGGGGTATAGAGTCCATGTGCTCTACATTTTAAACTTTATAAATATAGTTACACATATCATAGTTAATGTGTTATAACTATTTGTATACCCTTTCTCCTTCCACTAGAAAGTAAATACTTCTAGTACAAGAGTGTATCTAATTCTATCTTTCCCCCCTCAAACTCCTTCCTGTTTATACCTGTGCTTGTTATGTAGGAGGTACCACAAATGGTGAGTAAATAATTAAAACAAGTGGTGGCAGATATGGCAAAACTTGTGAAGCTGTTATTCAAAGGACTGATGCTTGGAAGATGCTATGTTAATCCAGCACCTAAATAATGCACTAGGTTGTCAGTCAATTAGTCAATATTTTTTAGTCACCGCTATATACTAAGCACAATGCTACATATGAAGGGATTAAAAAGATAAAACATGATATAATCCTGTCCTGGAAGTGATTACATTCTAGTGAGGGAGACAAGTATGTATATAATAACACAATGATCATGATACATGTTACAGTAAAAGACTTAAAATACAGAGTCCTAACATTTTATTTGAAAGTTTGAGAGCATATGGATTTTCCTGGGCCCATGACTTTGATCAGATTTTCAAAAAAGTGTGAGACCCTAAAAGGTCTAAAAGCATTGCATGAATGAAGAGACAGAGTGGTGTGAAGCACAGAGATCAAAACTACCTAGTTGTAGTGGGAAGGAACAGTCTTTATAGTAGTTATATTTACAGAAGATGATGAAGGCGTATAACACAGGTGTACCAAAAAAGGACAATTCATTCATTTATTTAACAAAGGTTTATTGAATTTTCATATGTAACAAACCACCTCAAAATTTAGTGGTTAAAAACAACAATCATTCATTTGCTTATGATTCTGAGTCAGCAATTTGTGTCAGGCTGAGCTGGGCTCCATGTAGAGTCTGCTGGGCTCACTCCTGAGGTTATATTCAGCTAGTAGTAGTTGATGGTCTCACTCTTGTGTCTCTTGGTTTGGTTGGCTGATTGTCAGCAGGGGTGGTGGAGGAAATTATACCTTGCATCACTCACTGATCACCCAGCAGATTAGCTCAAGCCCAACCCCCAAGGGCTTTTTTTTTTTTTTTTAAGATTTATTTATTTTATCCATTTTAAACCGCCCCCTTCCCCATTTGCTGTTTTGTGTCCATTCGCTGGGCAATTCTCTGTGTCTGTTTCCTGCCCTCTCTTCTCACCCTTCTCCTCCAGTCTTCACCAGGATTCGATCCTGGAGACCTCCGATGTAGGAGAGAGGTGTTCTGCCACCTGTGCCACCTCGGTTCCTGGTTTTCGGACCTTTCGGAGAATCTTGTTTTGACTCTCCCCTGCGTCTCCCTTCTGTTACGTCATCATCTTGCTGCATGGCTCCCGGTGCCTGGCGGCTCACCGGCACACAGAGCCTGGCAGCCATGCGCCTTCTACATATATATATATTTTAAATTTTACCAGGAGGTCCTGCGGATTGAACCCAGGTCCCTCCTTATGGCAGACGGATGCCCAACCATTTAAGCCACATCCGCACCCCCCCGACAGGCTTTTATATAATGGCCTGTATCCATCATTGCAGCATCATGCATGACAACTCTAGTGTTCTGAAAATGCCCCCATATTACACCTATTTTTCCCTCTCCCTCCCCTCAGAACCTCTGTGGCCACTGCTTTTATATCAATGATAAGAGTTCTTCCATTGCTAGAATAACAATGTCTATAGTAGAATAATAATAATTCTACTTTAGTCCATCGTTCATTCCCCAATCTTGAGAATTTTGGGATGGTGAGGCCCACTCTGCCTCTAATTGAGAGGCGACTTAGATCCCATGGGACAGATGTATGGAACTATCTTGCTTGCAGTTGCAGACTCTGTTTCTTGGGATGGGCATTGTTCATCCTCATCACCTTGTTAGTTGTCCTGGGTGAGACCAATGAACTGGAGAATAGGTGTTGTAACTGCTGAGATTCAGGGCCCAAGTGGCACATGGATGTACCAAAGATTTTAGTCTCTTGGACATACACCTATCAAGTCTAGTACTAACTATAGGTTCAAATAGAAGGGGCAGAAGAGCCGTGTGTAGGGAATCCACAAATGAGTCCAACTCTGTCACACTGGGAAGCATAAATTTCAAGGTAAGGCCCACTGGCAGTGTGCCAAACTCCTGAAGCTGGCTGCCCTGCCCATAGTGTCTGGATATCTCTAAGCCCTTTGGAACCCCACTATTTGAGGCACTATTTACTGTGGCAGTCGAGATCCTGCTGAGACATGCATAAGTGTAACCTCTGGAATGACCTCCCGACTCACTTTGAAATTTCTTAGTCATAAAAACTCATTTGTATTTACCATTTCCCCCTTATGTGTTTTTCCAGGTGCATTGTTAGTTGGTGCTTGGTAATAATCACTCAGTGCCAGGGAAGCTCATCCCATGCCGGGGGGGAAGGTAGTGCATTTATATGCTGAGTTTGGCTTAGAGAGAGGCCACATTTGAGCAACAAGGAAGCTCTCAGGAGGCAACTCTTAGGCACCCTATAATACTAGGCTAAGTTTCCATTTCAAAAGTAAAGGTTCATAAGTACAGTCATCAATATCAAGGGCCCCTCGCAATGGTCTGTCCTCCTTCACTACGTACTGCCCCTTTACTCGGGAACTTGTTGCTGTCCCTTTAGAGAATATAGCAGAAATTCCCAGGATGGAAATTTGATATTCTTTTGGTTATTGTGTGGATCTCAACTGACTGTAACAATGCACCATGAACACTTGAACACATTCATATGCTTTAGAGGCATGCCGCAGATGAACCCCCTTGCGCGCATCCCCCCATCACCAATACCCCACACCAATGATCCTCCTGTGCCACAGTTGTGACTCGAAAGAAGAGGATTTTGTTTTATTACACAGACAGATGAAGAGCCAGTAAATGAATTATTAGAAAGCAGATATCATCAGACTGGTTCTGGGAAGAGTGAAATCAAAGTTGCACAACCCAAAGAGGTATACAGGCAGCAACTGCAACAACAAAAAGGAAGAAGGGCTGCAGGTGGTGGACAAGATGGTACTAGGGGTCGTGGACAAGGTCAGGGCCAAAACTGGAACCAAGGATTTAATAACTATTATGATCAAGGATATGGAAATTACAATAATGCTAATGGTGGTGATCAAAACTATATTGACTATGGTGGATATATGACTATACTCGGTCTAACTTTGGGAACTATGGATATGTACAGGGATATACTGACTGCAGTTGCCAACAGAGCACATATGGCAAGGCATCTCAAGGGGATGGCAACCACCAAAACAGTTACTACCTATAATAAGGAGGACATTGGAGAAAAGAGGAGGAAATGCTAAAGTAACTCATCTTGCAGGATGATGTTGAAGATTGGTCTTCTCTTGATCTAAGATGATTATTTTGTAAAAAAATCTTTCTAGTGTACAAGATACAACTGTGTCCAACTGTATATAGCTGCCAATTAGTTTTCTTTGTTTCTGCTTTGTCCTTTGCTATCTGTGTTATGCCTCGGTGTGGATTTGTGTTTATACAAATTTTATTTGTAGTATTTCTTGTTAAACATCCAATAAATGATTCCTTCTGTGATTGTTTTTCTGTGTTAGGTATTAAATAGCTCTGTTAAAATGTAATTTTAAATAAGTAATAATGAAGGCATGGTTTATTTTGTACGGAGTGTTGGTCTATAGGGAGGAACAGTGGTCCTTTATGAATAGCCAATGTCACCCAGTTCCCATTTATGTAGGCATGTTCTGGGATCTAGGCGTCCTCTCCCTGCTATCTGAAGGTTTCACCACACTGTTGAATAATGTTCTTTCCCCCCTATCTCTGGAGACAGTGTCATGGTATTGTGATTAGCTGAAGCTTTCTGATAAACTGTGAATCTTCTGAATTATGTTTTCCAGAAAAGTACCTTTTTATGACAAATCATTAGTTGCTCCTTTTATGAATTGAAAAGATTTTGTTTTGCTCCTATCTGGCAAGCCATTTGTTATGATTTGCTAATTCTTTGACTTCAGAGTCAGTGGTCTCCTAGAAAAGCTTTAGTTAATGACAATACTATGACTGTAACAGTTCTCTTGACAAAAACCTCCAGATATACATAGGGAGAGAGCACTGTAAAACTGTGGTAAGAGCTATACCTAACTGAATTTAAAAGTGTCAAAAATACTTAGCAAATGTAAAGGATTTTGGCAGACACAAAGGTACGACTCTACCCATTAAGATTGTATCAAATGTTTGTCAATCTAGGTAAAATATCTGAAGTAGTGGCAGAGTAAAGTTGTATTATGTTGGTATTATGCTACAACCATCACTGAACTGAACAAGATGTTTTCCATTTGGGCAGTTTTAGGGAGCTGTATTGGAGCTAACTGCTCCTGTGGTGTGAATTCTTAGAAAAAATCATGATAGTAAATCCCATCATTTTTAATGCAGTTAGTGCATAGGCATGAGTAGTTAAGCATTTCCATATTCAGACATAAGAAGGAATAGTGGAAAAGGAATACTTTAAATCTTTTGTGTATTAGTGCAAATCTAAGTGTGACAGTTTTGTCATTACAGCAGATCTCTCTGGTCTTGGAAAACTTCTTGAGTAGATAGATCCAAACTTTGAATTTTGTGTTCAGTATAGTTGATTGAGTTTAGGGAAAAGTTTGTTTCCATGGTTGCACATTAGCTTGCTGGGATTATTTTGAAAAATATTTAGTTTACTCAGATGCTCACATGCAAGCTAGTTGATTTCACACTCAAACAAATATACATTTTTAAAAGTGAACTTACTGTTAAAAAAATTTGGTGCCTGCAACTTTTCTTTTATCCTATAATGCTTGTATTTGCTGGGCTATTAAGTTATAGTGCTCTTAACCTTGTTTGTTGTTGCTATTAGACCTTACACGTAGTCCAAGCACAACTGTTGGTTATCACAGGGGACTCTCTATTCTTTAAACATGCATCCTTAGGGAACTGAAGGGAGATCATTTTAAGTTGTATTGTAAAAGTCAGTAGAAGAGTCTTTAGGGTGATGAATCCTGTAAATTCAAATTTATGATTAGGTGACAAGTTGACATTGAGATTGTCCTTTTCCTGATCAAAAGTGAATAAAAGCTTAAAAAAAAAAATAGCCAGGAAAAAGGCAAAATTATAGAGACAGTAAAAAGATCAGTGGTTGCCAGGAGTTTAGAGGATGGGAGGGTTGAACAGGTGAAGCACAGAAGAATTTTTAGGTGGTGAAATTATTCTGTATGATACTGTAATGGTGGATATAGGACATTATGCATTTGTTATGATATATAGAACTTTAAAGCACATAGAATAAACTTTAATGTATGTAAATTTAAAAAATCATTTTGGATGTTGGGAATCCCAGGATGGAATGCAAACTGGCAAAAGAACCTAACTGTATTACAAATGTATAAAATAACCTCGCTGAAAGGAGTGGAGGAAAAACCTTGGAAATAAGTGGAGTCTGTAAGACTAAAGACAAAAGGAACTGCAATAAGCACTGTGCTCTAGTTGATAAAGTTATTTCCTATAGGGGTATAGGTTAACAATTCTGAAAACTGCTATACATATAGACTGGAATTGGACAATTAAGTAAATGGATGGTGGAGGGTAGGAGTTACATTCCTCACTGTTAGAGTGGGAGTTTATAGATAAGCCAGGGGAGGAAGCTGGAATGATCAATGTGATAATGGATTATAGTTAGAGACAGAAGTATAACCTTTATATTTAGTTTAATATAGATACTAATGGTTCTATATAGAAATATTTACAGATATATGGATATACTTGGGTTAATATACACACATATATTTCCTTTACTGTCAGCTTAGAAGGCCTAGAAGCAACACCATCCCAGTGGCAATGAACACATTTAACTCCCAGTGACCAAAGGTGGAATAATTTGAGAATCAGACTAAATAAAGTTGTATTGGATTAAAACTCAAAGTATAAAATAAATGTCCACAAATCCATACTAATATAAACAAATGCTTGAGTAGATAAACTAATGGGAGAGAAGAGACAAATCTCCAGTACAGAAGAATTCCAAATAATTTATGTAGATACTCAGCTCTCAAGGAGGGGGAACGTTACTTCTTCAGTGTGGGCTGCACAAAGCAACTTCCTTCCAAAGAATACAGTATGGAAAGGGAAAAAAAAGAATAACTTTATAGTCAAAATAACTGACAAACACTATGTGACAGTTTGAAGCTTTGTGGATCCCAGAAAAGATCATGTCCTTAGAGCTAATCCATTGCTGAGCATGTAAACCTTTTGTAAGTGGAAACTCTTGGTTAAATTATTCTGTTAAGGGCCTTTGATTAGATTGCATGACCCAAGGTAGGTCTAAATCCTCTTATTGGAGTCCTTTATAAACAGAGAACTAAAAGCAGCAGACAAAGAGAAAAAAGCCACAGAGACAGAGAATAGGGACCCAGGAGCTCGAGAGGAATCCAGGAAAGAGGAAGCCAGATATGGAGCAGCCAGAAGGTGAAGCAATGAGAACCAGAAGAGAAGCAGATGCGTCCAGGTGCTTTGCCATGTGAGACACGGCTCCAGGAGCACCAGCGACTGGACTCCTGATGATGCCTTGATTTGAACACTCAGAACTGTAAGCTTTTAACCTAATAAATTCCCGTTATTAAAGCCAACCCATTTCTGATATATTGCTCTTAGCAGCTTTTAGCAGACTAAAACACACTGCCTCAGACAGGTGACCAAGTTCAACATCACAGTGATAAATCATATTGACAGCATTTACCCCATTTATCATGTGAGGAGAATGGTACTTTAAACCTCTGTATTTTTCCTTCCCAAACCCAATCCTAGTCTGGTGATTAGAAATATCAAAGAAATTTCAATAGAGAGACATTCTACAAAATACCTGGTCAGTACTCCTCAAAACTGTCAAGGTCATAAAAAACAAGGAAAGTCTGGGGAGTGGGTGTGACTCAGGCTGTTGGGCACTCTCCTCTCATGTGGGAGGTCCCAGGTTTGGTTCCCAGTGCCTCCTGGAGAAGGCAAGCAGACAGATGAGAGAACCATTTGGGAGAGGGGTGGGATAAATAAAGAAAAATAAAGTAAATTAAAAAACTAGGAAAGTCTGAGAAACTGTCATAGCCAAGAGGAACTGGAGACATAATGATTAAATCTAATGTGGTATCCTGGCTGGGATCCTGAACAGAAAAATATATTAGGTAAAAACTAAAGGATTCTGAATAAAGTATGGACTGCAGTTAATAATGATGTATCAAAATTGGTTCATTAATTATAACAAATGTACTAATATAAGATGTTAATAATAAGGGAAACTGTGAGCGTGGGAGTATATATGGGAACCCTGTGTACTATCTTCTCAATTTTTCTGTAAATCTGAAACTATTCCTCAATATAAAATTTACTTTTTAAAAAAGTAGCCAGGATTGCTTTAAATAGTCTTGGATACCAGGCTGAGGATTTGTTCTTTGTCTTGCAAACAAATCTAAACCATTCAATACATTTAAGCAAGAGATGGTGGCTTGGTTGTATTTGTGTTTTAGAAAAGTTATGCTGGCAGCACTATGGGAGGTAGGAGAAAACCTAGAGTCAGTTATTAGAACCATGTTGGAAATGATGAGGGCGAGGTCTAAAGAAGTAGCTGTGGGGATGGGACGGAGGGATGCTTGAGGGGGAAGAATTGGCTTGAGTTGGAAGCCAAATAGATGTGTGGAGAGAGATGAGAATAGGGAAAGGGAAGAAAAGTGGTGAAAAAGATATGAAGGTGGGGAGATTGGAAAATGGGGGGGGGCAGTGGAGAAGCTAATTCAAGGGTGACTTTGAATTTTCTATTTGGGGATGGTATATGGTAGAAAATACAGGAAGAAGAGCATTTCCTAGGAACATCATTCAGTTTCAATCAAGTTATAATTTAGGTGCCCATGTGATAAACCAGTAAACAATTGAAAGTGCAGGTCTGGAACTTACCTACTATGTGCCAGTAGTAACTGGATATGAAAGAATAATATCATAAGAAGGGCAATGTCCATGGTTCCATGGAACATACATTCTAGTGGAGTTGGGGGTGAGTGGGTAGGAGACAGACAATTAGTATATAAACAAATTAATACAAATGTTACCTAGTGTTAAGTGGCAAGAATAAAATCAATCAAATTAATGGAATGTGGCAGGTACTTTTTTTTTTTTTTTTTTTTTTTTTGGTATGGTAATTTAAGGCAGCTTTTTGAAATATAACTCAAAGCTGGGAAGGAGGTTGACACTCTTTTGGCTTAATCATGTACAAAAGCTATACTAGC
The DNA here is from genome assembly GCA_026826555.1 of Tolypeutes matacus. NCBI lineage: Eukaryota > Metazoa > Chordata > Mammalia > Cingulata > Chlamyphoridae > Tolypeutes > Tolypeutes matacus. Next base: position 6,255,489 of record JAKSZT010054583.1, read on the forward strand.
AGGAGATTAACCTTTGCAATCTAAAGTGGTCTCACCCAGAGACTAGATCATGGTGAGGCACTCTTTGAGTGTGTCAGTGTGAAGTGGTAGAACACTATCCTCACTCCTCACCCAAGTACATGTAGGGATAGCTTCAGTGGGGATGATGGGTGAGAAGAGATTGCCTCTGGACCAGTCTATCACCAGAGAGACTTTGTCTTTTGACCATCTACTCCATCTGCACCAAGGTAAGGGCCTGTTCAATTTTTAAAAATGGGATAATATAATATTTTTTGATTTTTCACTTACTCCTGTCTGAACACAGTTAAATAAATCAGTTTATTCCAGTGATTCTGACCACATCTCCCCTGGCTGGTGCCAGGATGTCCCTCCAGGTTTAAGGTGAATGAAGAGAGTTTAGTTTATAATGTGCTGAACTTATAGTGTCCCATGAAAGAAAACCTTCTGTGACTGGAACATTTCCTTTTTGGCTTTAAAAAATATCAAATATTGGATGGGCAAAAAAGAATTTAAATTGTTGGACTGATCATCTGTTTTTTCTGCCATTTATTGTTGTCTCCTGATTCAGTCCATAAACGGGTATTATTCAAAATATAAAATGTTATCAGAGAAGTATTAATCCATCAGACACAGGCACTATATAGGACTCTAAAATGCTATGTTGAATATCATTTATTTTTGTAATTGTGTAAAAGTACACATTATACAGAACTTGGGGAGAATTCGGGCTTAGTTTCACAGACCGGCTGCCTTCCTTTATCCCATTGTTGGTGACTTTGACTACTTCAGTCATGATGTAAACTCAAGGAATCGAATCACTGACGTGTTTATGATTCTCTAGTCACATTTGGTACCTATTATCACTATAGAGGTGGCAAGGACACTTCCAATATACAGTGCCTGCTGCCAAGAGAAGATCACAACCTTGCAGTAAAGTCCCTGGAGCCATGGCTGTAGGCTTTGTCCTAAGTGTCTTCTCACCTATGCTAACACAGATTCTTAAAGTGGGGGTCTACACTGTTCACCCCAAACTTAGTATAAGGGAGGGAAAGAGAACGTTGATGATAGAGAATAGTACTATACAACAACAACAACACAACAACAACAACAACAACAACTACTACTACTACTACTACTACTACTACTACTACTACTACTACAGTAATGAGAATACAAAGGTTGGCTAACAATGACCTGGCCCATATAATGTTTCGGGGACTGTTCTAAGCACCTTTCATACTTTAACCAATTCTATCTTCACAACAGCAATAGATACCAATATTATTCCCCTTTTACAGGTGAGGAAACTGAGGCTCAGAGAGGTCACACATGGAATAAGTGGAGTTACTGGATTAGGAGTTGGTGCTGACAGGTGAATGGTAGTAAAGGTGAGGAAGATATGATTTTTCGGAAAGGTGAATGAATCACTTGGAAGAAAGCTGCTCCATCTTTGAAGCTGCTCCTAACCTTGAGGAGAGGGAATCATGTTAACCTTCCCACTCCTCAGGCCTGTAGTTGCCCAGGCTCTGCCCCTTTCAATGAGAAAAGGCCAAGGACCAGGATAGAGGCCTGCAGAGGGACCACTGCTGAGTTTATCTCCAGCTACACTCAACGCAACCCAGAATTATAAAATGCTTGAGCTGGAAGTGTGGCCAGAGGTAGAATAAACTCTCCCATTTTATAGACAGGGCCCTGAAGCACCACACAGCCTTATGGGACATGTGTTTTGCTTTTTTGGTCCCAGGAAAGCAGGCTTTTTCAGGGAGTCAGTTAATTGAGCAGGCACCTGGAACTCCATTTATATGTGTCTTTCTTTACCTCCTGTCCCTAATAGACAAGAATCACAAGGATAAAGGTTAGGATAAAAGGAAAAAGACATCACCAGATTTTATGGAGAAACATGTGAACAGGAAGGAGACCTTCTGGCTGGATTTATTTATAGCCCTGTGGGGACTGTATGAATTTGTGTTTATGGGTAGGGAGCATGCACAAACTGTGGAGTTTAAATTCCTTTCATATAGGAGCCCAGGAGGATTCATTATTTTAGGTTTCATAATAATATTATTAGGAAAAAAATTAGAAGAGTCCTAGTATCTCATTTCCTCACAGAAATTCTCACCAACACCTCTTAATGACTGCCGTTACCCTGGGCGATCCTTGGTATTCCACGTTTTAGACATGGGGTTATCACTATTACTTGGACACTTTGGTGTGGACTGAAGTTCCAGTCAGATACGTTGGAGAGAAGGCACCTTCCATGGCTGCCGTATTTTACCCCAGCCCTCTCATTACTTTGCCCAGGAAATCATTCCCTTTTCCACCTCCTAATTATGTCTCTGGATACTCTTTATGGTAAGGTTGACATTTTTCTCTTGACAGGCAATATTATTATCTCTCTTTATAGCTTTTAATAACTAAGAAATCTATTACAAGATGCTTAGCGCTTCATAAACCTATGTCGATGCATTCTTTTATCAGTCCTGAACAGGTCAAGGTCATGGACAATGTGCCAGAGGAAGGAAGGCAGTGAACACTGTTATAAATAGATGTGTAACTTGAAACGACCCTTTCAGACATGGGTACATTAGCTGGCAGTAGGAAGGAAGTGATGAAATGCCATAATTATTTTATTTTACTTAGGAAGGTGTCCAGGTGTACACCAAATGCTCGCTAATGTGTTTAATCTGGCTAGCATCTTAGCATGTAAGATATTTAAACATTTATCATAGTTATTTCATTATAATAAAAAGTCAATTAAAAGATAAGAATGGATCTAAAGCGAAAATTCACTCCAAAGTGAAGTTTGAATAGTCAAAAGTTAACATTATGATGCACAGTATTTTTTTTTAAGCAGACAAATTCATTTATTTCAAATGAAAACCAAACCAAAACAAACAAACAAAACAAAACACTATACAATATAATAAGACAGTTTAAAACTAAGTGCCCTTTTCAAAGATCAGTGCATTTGGACTGGTTAACTCACTAAATTAACACCTTTGAATAAGAAATCAAAGGGAAAGAGATAACATTTTAAAAGGGAAAATGGTAGCTTTGAAGTAAAAGTGACTCTCTCCCTCATTTCCAAAAAACCAAATTTTTCTAAAATGTCAATTGGACAGGTAAGAAAAACAGTGCACACTTTAAACAAACTAGAATTAAAAACAAACAAACAGGAAACGGATGTGGCTCAAGAGGTTCGGCGTCCGTCTACCATATGGAGAGACCGGGGTTCGATCCCCGGTACCTCCTGGTAAAAACAAAACAAAACAAAAACAACAACAAACAAACAAACAAACAAAAAACCTCTTTAATTATATACTGGCCTAAGATGAATGCATGCAAATTTTAAAAATTACAACTATTCACATAAGTAGCTTACACATAAGTAATTGTGTGCCTTAGAAATGGAATGATGCACAGTTTTAACTTAGAAAATCTAAGTGAAAGATGCAAGAACAATATACCTTACATTTTGTTATTTTGAACTTTTAAAAAACATAAACACGTGGGGCCATTTTACGTTGTAAGTTGAAATAGTAGTACTGAATCCCATTTCCTTGCCTCTTGATCTCTCAGTCATCCTTAACAGGTATATTTCAATGATGAAACATCTCAAAAGTATATCAGAGTGACTTACCTTGCAGCATACCTGCAATCTGTTTCAGATTGTGTACTGTTTTTCTTTTCTTGTTTCTTAATAAACTCTTTACTCCCTAAAAAATAAATAAATAAATAAATAAATAAAGTATATCAGTTTGGTTCTTTGGTGCTCAAAAATATCCCCAAGGTATTCCTTGAAGGGTCTGGCCTAATGATTTGTGCTTATTAGCCATTAGAACTCCAAGCACCTGGAGAGACAGTAACACAATGAAAACAATGTCATCTTAGCAATAACAACAATACCATTAATTGGTGCCCATGTATATTATTGTTAACCTATTATAGACCAGTGTGGGCAGGTAGTAGTACAATAGTGTAAGGGGTCAAGAATTCAGGCATTGAAGTTAGATCTTGGTAAACTTAATTAACTCTTCTCTGAACTTCAATTTCTTCATCTGTAATGAGGGACTATAAATATAATAATTTTTTTTTTAAATAAAAAAAAATTTTTTTTAAAGTTGGGCCAGTAAAAAGAATTTATTGAGATATGAGGGGAAAGAACAGAGATTGCTGAGAAATGGGAGAGAAGGACAGAAATACGCATCAAAAATATTTGATGTGGGCTCCTCTAGGCAGAGAAAGCCTATGAATATAATTATTAATAATGCCACTTAAAGGATTTTATGCAAAAAAACCTTGACCAAAAGGGGGAAAAGGTAAAGACAAATGGGATTTTATGCCTAAGAGACTTCAAAGTGAGTCAGGATGTCATTCCAGAGGTTACGCTTATGCATGTCTCAGTACCATCTCATTGGCTGCCAAATTAGACACTACCCTAAATAGTGGGGCTCCCGAGGGCACTGGAGACACCCAGGCACTATGGTCAGGGCAGATAGCTCATGAGTTTGGGGCTACTTTGGGCCCTACTTTGGGGTTTGTGCTCCCCAGTGTGACAGAATTGGACTTAGTTGTGGTTTCCCTACACATGTCTCATCTGTCCCTTCTATTTGAACCTATAGTTTGGTGCTGGAGTTGGTAGGTGTACATCCAACAGACTTGAATCTTTGGGCTGTCCATGTGCCAGCTGGGCCCTGAGCCTCAGTGAAGTTGCAACACCTACTCTCCAGTTCATTGGACTCACCGAAGACAACTAACAAGGACGTGATGATGGACAACCACCATACCATAGAACCAAGAGAGTGTACAATTGCAAGCAAGAGAGTCCCATCCATCGGCCATGTGGAAATGAAGCCCCCTCTCAATTAGAGGTGGAGTGGACATCACCATCCCAGAATCCTCAGGATTGGGGAATGAACTATGGACTAGAATGGACTAACTAGTATTCTACTATAGACTTACTGTGATTCTAGTAATGGAAGAACTTATATTATTGATGTGGAGTCAGTGGCTACTGGAGGTTCTGAGGTCAGGGAGAGGGAAAACAGAAGTAATACGGGAGATTTTTCGGGACTTGGGAATTATCCTGAATGACATTGCAATGACAGATACAGGCCATTATATATCTTGCCATAACCTACAGAATTGTGTGGGAAAGAGTGTAAACTACAATGTAAACTATAACCCATGCTTAGTGGCAATGCTCCAAAATGTGTTATCAATTGCAATGAATATACCACATGATGAAGGGTATTGTCAATGTGGCTAAATATGGGCGGTGTGGGGAGCAGAGCATATGGGAATCCTCTATATTTTTTATGTAACATTTATGTAATCTAAATATTTTTTTTTTAATTAAAAAAAAATTAAAAAAGGATTTTCTGAAAATTAAATGGATTATGCATGTAAATCACTTAACATAGGGCCTGTTTTATGATTATTAGTTATTATTATTTTTATCATTGTTATCCCCATTTTTCAGATGTTAGAAGTGTTGGCTCAGAGATTCAAAGAGCTAGGAAGTGGAAGGCAAGGCTCAAACAAGGAGGCTCCTGACTTCTAAACCCCTGCTAGTCACTGACATCCCATTTTTGGGGTTGTCTTATGGAATGCTGTTTTGTGGGAGAGGAAGGTTGGCAGTAAGTTTTAGCGTTCGGGCTAGGAATCTAGCTCTAACATTGGGAAGAGGTGACAGGGCAGGGGTGGGGGTGGGGGAGTAGTTATTTATAGTTGGAGTCTCAGATGCTGCCTCAAACTGGCACTCTTCTCCCTGTTGCATTCCTGCCTTCTCCCTACAGTGTTGCCCTTTACGTGCATTGTGGTTACTCAACTCTAGGAAAATGTTTAATTAGGTCATTTACCCAGTGTGTAGGCCCAGTTTCTCTGAACTTGCTTCATTACCTGGATAACAAAGAGAAAGGAAGGGGGATTGTGTGTGCATATATATTTATTTAACCTACCAGTCAGATATTTCCTCTTCTTTCATGCTGTATAGACCTGAATGCTTCGCTTGTCTGAGCAGCCATAATCAGTTTGCTCAGCTTTAGTAGCATCATGTGGGAAAAGCAAAATTAGTGCTCTTCTCAAACAAAGAGTCACCACAGGCAGAAACTTAACCCTAATAAAAGTTATTCTGGTCTTTTATCAATTCAGTTCCTTTTCTGCTACAGAATAAACATTCACACTGTGCAACTCCCCAGCTGCCCTTCTTATCCTCCAAATTTGGGAGGGGAGATGCATTTTTTTCTTTCTTTTTTTTTCTTTTATTGGAGAGATGCTTTTATTGTTTTTTTTTTTTTTTTTTTTTTATAAAGATTTTATTTATTTATTCATTTATCCCCCCCTTGCTGCTTGTGCTTGCTGGGTCAGCTAACCACGCCGTGTGGGCGGGCTTGCCTTCACCAGGAGGCCCCGGGAACCGAACCCGGGGACTCCCATAAGGGAGCCCTACTGATTGAGCCACAGCCGCTTCCCTGGAGAGATGCTTTTAAAGTTGACATTTTCTTTGCATGACTTCCAATATATCTTGATTTTGCACTTTTTTTACTTTGTAGGTTTATAGAAAAACCATACATAAAATACAGAGTTCCCATATACCACCCTATTATTAACACCTTACATTCGTGTGATATGTACATTTGTTACAATTCATGAAAGAACCTTTTTATAATTGTATGATTAACTATAGACCATCATTTACAATAGAGTTCACTGTTTGTGTTGTACAGCCCTATGTTGGTTTTTAAAATATTTATTCTGGTAACATATATACAACTCTTGTCTTTTAAACTGTTCTTAGAAAAAATTCCTCTGCAGTGTAATCTCCTGGTGAGATCATCTTATCATTGGTATTTAATTCCTTTCCATCTGTGTCTCCTGGATTCTCCTTTGCATTAGAATTGGTTGTTTCCATGTGTGTTTTCCTCTGCTGGAGCACAGGCTTCTTGAAAGCAAGGTCCAAGACATCCTCCTCTTTACTACACTGCACTAGCACATAGCACTGCTCAATGACCTTCAGAGCACGCAGAGCAAGTGGATCACTGTGTGCTAATTGGAACCAAACCTTCCTTCTGGTCACTATCTGAAAAATGGGTGAAAAGGAGGAGGGAGCTCATAGTCTTGACTCTGGGAAACAGAAATAATTCTGACAAGTAGGGTATCTCTGGCTGTCATTTGTAGCCACCTGCAGAATGTGTGGAAGAGATGGGAGGAGATTGAAAAGGGTGAGAGTGCAGAAAGATGCAGAAGAAAGGACCTGAAGATAAAAAGGAGGGGACTAAGATAGAGAACTTATTTTATGTCACCAATTATTTCTCCCAATTCTAACCCCTGTCTTGACCCCTGCTCTCCATTACTCCAGTTACAAGCATCTTCATTAAAAAAATTTTTTTTTAAAAAAACATTGTGCTTTATACACATTGTGATTGCTGTTTGCTGTTAATTTTGCAATTAATCAATTTTGAGAAAGTTCAGTTTCAAACCATTTCCTTTAGGGTCATTTTCATGGCTTTGGTTCTGTCCTCATTTACTCAGAACCATTAATTGGCTAGGTTATTGATAATTTTAAAACACTTTAGAAGTACCTTCCTGCTTACTAGTAGAACTTCTTTCATGTTCTGTCTCCTATGCTTCTTAATATTCTCTCAGGATTTCTCTCCCTTGGTTAATGAACCACTATGGCTAAAGACATTATAAGAAATGACTGCTATAGTTTGATCAAAGTTGAAGAGTCAAGTATAAGGCATATGTTATAAACAGATTAAAAAAAACCACCTTCTAGGTGACATAATCAACATGGTGATGTAAGACTTATACTGGAAAAGTCTCTCCTAAGAATCAACGAGTAAAGGACAAATCCCACTTGATTAGAACTCTGGAGGACAAAAGAACTGGAGAAGGACTCCACAAATACTAAATCAGGGGAAAAGGAAAATAAGATCAGGTAGGAATTTTCTGTCATGGACCCGCCAGTCTGAATCCCTCCCCCTCACTTGGTCCTGTGCAGCTTGGGAGCCACACAGAGGCAGCACGCCTGGTTCCCTTCTGCTGCAGATGCAGACAATGGAGTCACTCACAGCAGCGAGTTAGAACCCCACAAATATCCAGACACAGGGACCCAAGTCCATAGAGACCCAGGTCAGAACATAAGCCACTGAGGAGTGCTGCTTTCTGCATACCAAAGGCCCCCAGGGGGGAAAAAAGAGAGAGACTGCGACAGAACTGTTGGCAAGAGCTGTGCACACTCAATTCAGTTTCTGCTGGCTGAACCACCTAAATGCAAAACAGACTTTTCTGGATTGACCCACTGTGATGGTTAAGCTAATGTGTCAACTCGGCCAAGTAGTTGTGTCCAGGTGTTTGTTCCAGCAAGCACTGGGCTAATTGTAATACAAGAGCATTTATGGACTTCTACCCCACTTCTGGTACCAGCTGTATTAGTCAGGGTTCTCTCGGGAAACAGAATCAGCAGGAGATATCTGTGAATAATATGGAACTCTAAAAGAGTCTCTCACGCGACCATGGGGACGTTCAAGTCCAGGTTCCACAAGAGGAAGCCCTGTGACAGGTCCAGGCTGCTGTGCAAGCTGCACTGCCACTTGGACCATATGATCCAGCAGATCCAATGGTGCTGGAACTTTCAGTGGCAAATAGAGATGCTGTCTGGAACCTTTGGCAGGCCCCTATAGGGGAATCACAACGCAGACCCTTAGGATTTTGGAGCAAAGCCTTGCCAACCTCTGCAGATAACTAGTCCCCTTTTGAGAAGCAGCTTTTGACTTGCTACTGGGCCTTAGTAGAGACTGAACGCTTAACCATGGGCCATCAAGTTACCATGAGACCTGAGTTGCCTATCATGAGCTGGGTATTGTCTGACCCACCAAACCATAAATTTAGGCGTGCACAGCAGCACTCCATAATAAAGTGGAAGTGGTATATACGAGATAGGGCTCGAGCAGGTCCTGAAGGCACAAGTAAGTTACATGAGGAAGTGGTCCAAATGCCCATGGTCACCACCCCTGCCGTGTTACCTTCTCTTTCCCAGCCCACAGCTTTGGCCTCTTGGGGACTCCCTTACAATCAGTTGACTGAGGATGAGAAAACTCGGGCCTGGTTTACAGATGGTTCTGCACGATATGCAGGTACCACCCGAAAGTGGACAGCTGCGGCACTGCAGCCCTTTTCTGGGACATCCTTGAAGGATAGCGGTGAGGGCAAATCCTCCCAGTGAGCAGAGCTTCGAGCAGTGCATCTAGTTGTTCATTTTGCTTGGAGGAAGAAATGGCCAGAGGTGCGTTTGTACACTGATTCATGGGCTGTTGCCAATGGTTTGGCTGGATGGTCAGGGACCTGGAAGGAACATGATTGGAAAATTGGTGTCAAGGAGGTCTGGGGAAGAGCTATGTGGATAGATCTTTCTGAGTGGGCAAAAAACATGAACATATTTGTGTCCCACATGTATGCTCACCAGAGGGTGACTTCAGCAGAGGAAGAGTTTAATAATCAAGTGGATAAGATGACCCGCTCTGTGGCTAATGCTCAGCCTCTTTCCCCAGCCACTCCTGTCATTGCCCAATGGGCTCATGAACAAAGTGGCCATGGAGGTAGGGATGGAGGTTATGCATGGGCTCAGCAACATGGACTTCCCCTCACCAAGGCTGACCTGGCTACAGCCACTGCTGAATGCCCAATCTGCCAGCAGCAGAGACCCACACTCAGCCCCAGATATGGCACCATTCCTCGAGGTGACCAGCCTGCTACCTGGTGGCAGGTGGACTACATTGGGCCACTTCCATCATGGAAGGGGCAGCGATTTGTTTTAACTGGAATAGACACATACTCTGGCTATGGGTTTGCATTTCCAGCATGCAATGCTTCTTCCAAAACTACCATCTGTGGACTTACCGAATGTCTTATCTACTGCCATGGCATTCCACACAGCATTGCTTCTGATCAAGGAACCCATTTCACAGCAAATGATGTGCGGGAATGGGCACATGCCCATGGAATTCACTGGTCTTACCATGTTCCCCATCACCCTGAAGCAGCTGGATTAATAGAACGGTGGAATGGCCTTTTGAATACTCAATTACGGCGTCAACTAGGTGGCAATACCTTGCAGGGCTGAAGCAATGTTCTCCAGGATGCTGTGTATGCTCTGAATCAGCGTCCTCTCTATGGTGCTGTTTCTCCCATAGCCAGGATTCATGGGTCCAGGAATCAAGGGGTGGAAATGGGAGTGGCACCACTCACTATTACCCCTAGTGACCCACTAGGAAAATTTTTGCTTCCTGTCCCTGAAACCTTAAGCTCTGCTGGTCTACAGGTTTTAGTCCCAAGAGGAGGAGTGCTGCCACCTGGGAACATAACAGTGATTCCATTGAACTGGAAGTTAAGACTGCCACCTGGCCACTTTGGGCTCCTCTTACCTGTGAATCAACAGGCAAAGAAGGGAATTACTGTACTGGCTGGGGTGATTGATCCTGACTATCAAGGGGAAATAGGACTACATCTACATAATGGGGGTAAAGAAGAGTTTGCCTGGAATGCAGGGGATCCTTTAGGGCATCTCCTAGTCCTGCCATGCCCTGTGATTAAAGTCAATGGAAAATTGCAACAAACCAATTCAAGCAGGACTAACAATGGCCCAGAATCTTCGGGAATGAAAGTTTGGGTCACCCCACCAGGCAAAGAACCACGGCCAGCTGAAGTGCTTGCTGAAGGTAACGGGAACATGGAATGGGTAGTGGAAGAAGGTAATGATAAATATGAACTTCAACCACGTGACCAGTTACAGAAACGAGGACTGTAATGGTCATGAACCCTTCTTCCATGTTTCGTTATGAGTATGATTGTATATGTACACAAAATGAATTTCTTTGTTTTCTTCCCCGATCTTTTCCCCTATCATGAAAAGTTGTATTAATCCCACATCATAATATTTAAGGATGTCGAGTTTAAGAGTGACTATCATCCAAGGACTTGCACCCTGTTCTGTAGGGAATTAATGTGTTTCCGGTTGTACACAGGGGAGTTGAACATTGTTAGGCGGAAATATATATGTATGCTTGTCTGTTATTGTTTTTACTTAGAGACTAAGTATGGTTTAGAGTAATGTGTATGATTGCCGAGTTGACAAGGGGTGGACTGTGATGGTTAGGCTAATGTGTCAACTCGGCCAAGTAGTTGTGTCCAGGTGTTTGTTCCAGCAAGCACTGGGCTAATTGTAATACAAGAGCATTTATGGACTTCAATCAACAGTGAGTTTACTGCGTGGATGGCTGATTACATCTGCATCAATCAGGGAGATTACATTATCAATGGGTGGTGCTTTTATCCAATCAGTTGAATGACTTAAAAGTGGAAGTGATTTCAACATTCAGAGAGAATCTCCCAGCTCGTCGTTGGACAGGCAACTTCTCCCAGAGACTCATCAACAACCTTTCATCGGGCTTTCATCGGAGCCCCTGGTTTGCAGCTTGCCTGAGGGACCTGGACTTGAACGTCCCCACGGTTGCGTGAGAGACTCTTTTAGAGTTCCATATTATTCACAGATATCTCCTGCTGATTCTGTTTCCCGAGAGAACCCTGACTAATACACCCACCTTTCTGGATTGACCCCATCTGACTTCCTGGGATGTTATACCCTAATGGGGAAGAAACTAGAGGCAGAAAAGCATCACAGAAAAAAAAAGGGGAGGGGGGGAGAGGAGACTGAACTGCTGTAAAACAGGATGGGTCCCAGAACTGAAAATTGTAATGAAAAGGGGCACTGAGTGATGGAGAGAATTTAAACAGATCATGGGAGCTGTGGAGAAAATTCTGCACAAAAACAAGCAGAACAGAACAGGATGCCTGGAGAAGGAACAGAGGAAATAAGTTTTATGCTGGAGGTGAAACAATTGCAATTAAGAAGTGCAATCTTAAAAATTATAACACATTACCAGGAGAAGAATCATATGAAAAAAAGCTGAAGATATCTGAACAGTTGAACATGGGCTATTCTAAAGGTCCAGAATAACTTAGACTAAGCATCAAAGAAGAGCCTTAACACAAAGCCAATCAATAATAAAAACCTAGACAAGAGGGAGAAACTGACTTTCAGAGTTAACTCATCAAGATAATCAGATGCCCAAACATCAGCAAAAAAAATTGCAAGCCATACTAAGAAACAGCAAGTTATGACTCAATCAAGGGGACAAATTAAAACTTCAGAGGAGACACAGAATTTGGAACAACTAATCAAAGTTCGAACAATTCTCCTAAATAAATTTCATGAGATGAAGGAAAATATGGATACAGAGCTAAAGGATATTAAGAAGATAATGTGTGAGCATAAAGATGAATTTTAAAGTGTAAAAATAAAAAAAAAAAAAAAGAAACATAATAGAAATGATGGGGCTGAAAGGCAGAATAATAGAGATTAAAAATACACTAGAGTCATGCAACAGCAATATTGAACAGGCAGAAGAAAGAATCTGCAAACTAGAGGACAGGACAATCAAACAGTCAGAAGAACAAATAGAGAAAAAATTGGAAAAAAATTGAGCAGTGTCTCAGGGATATGAGTGACAGCATGAAGTGCACAAATATGTGTGTGATGAGTGTCTCAGAAGGAGAAGAGAAAGGAAAAGGGACAGGAATAATATTTGAGAAAACAATGGCCAAAAGAGCATTTGGAGAAATAATGGCCAAAAGTTTCCCAACTCTTATGAAAGACATAAATATATATGACTAGGAAGTGCAACATACTCCAAACAGAATAAATCCTAACAGACCTACTCTGAGACTCTACTAATCAGAATGTCAAACCCCAAAGATAAAAATAAAATTCTGAAAGTAGCAAGAGAAAAGCAATTTGTCACATACAAAGGATCCTCAATAAGTCTAAGTGCAGACTTCTCATCAGAAACCATGGAGGTGAGAAGGCAGTGGTATGATATATTTAAGGTATGAAAGAGAGAAACAGTAAGCCCCAAATTCTTTCTCCAGCAAAACTGTCCTTCAAAGATGAGAAAAAGTTTAAAATGTACACATAAACTGAGAGAGTTTTTCAACAAAACATCTGCCCTACAAGAATTGCTAAAGGAAGTTCTGCAGGTTGAAAGGAAAAGAGAAGAGAAAGTGGCCTGGAGTACTGTGAAGAAGTGAAGATTTATCAGTAAGGGTAACTAAAAGGGTAAATGCAAAACCCAATACAACTGTATTTTCAATACAACTCTCTTCTTTAATTTTTATAAGAGTCAGAATACAATTGAACAAGAAAAATGCATATTTCCTGATAATGGACATGCAAAGTATAAAGGGGTAAAGTAGGACAAAAACAACATAAAGAAGAGAAACAGAGGGATTTGAGAGCAGAGAACATGCATGCTATTGAAGTCAAGTTGGTATTTTTTCAAATTAGTAGGTTATAGATATAGATTATATCTATAATAGAAACCCAGGGTAACCACAAAGAACGTATTGTAAAAACATATAGGACTACTGCTTAATGTATGTAGAAGTTTTGACTAACTTGATTGTAAAAGTGTGGAAATGGATAGTTGATGGTAACATATTATAGTGAGTAGCAACTGGTTTATAAATGGAATCATGGCCAAAAAGGGTAGTCTAGGGATGTAAATGTCAATTCCAAGAAAGCTGAAGAATAATCTAGGGACTGAATAAGACAGTGAACCCAGAGGTGGATGAGAATTGTGGTTGATGGTACAAATGCAAATGTCCTTCTGTGAGCTAGAGCAGATGTATATCACTATTGCAAGGTAGTGGGAATGTGGAGAAGCATGGGAAAAATACAATTGGTGTGACCTATGGACTGTGGTTAACAGCAATTCTGTAATATTCTTGCATCAATGCCAGAGATGTACTGTGTTGATAATGGGGGTTATGGAAAAAGTATGCCAAATCTATGCTATGGACCATTGTTGGTGATAATAGTCTGAAGATATTATCTCATAATCTGTAAAAAATGTTCCATCACGGTGTGGTGTGCTGGTGAACGGCTGTTGTATGGGAATTCTACACATGACCATGATTGTTTTGTAAGTTCACAACTTCTGTAATAAAAAATATATATATATATAAAAAATAGGGTGAGTTGGGGGAAAAATACACCAAATGTAAGATATTTTGATGATATTCTTTCATAATTTGTAACAAATGTTTCACAACAATGCAAGATGTTGGTGGTGGGGTGATGTAGGGGACCCCTGTATGATGTTATACATGTTTGTTTTGTATGTTCACAACTTTTACTGTACACTTATTGTTTATGTATGTTCATGTATGAATGATATACTTCAATAAAATTAAGTAAAAAAAAACATAGAAGGGAGCAGATGTGGCTCAAGAGGTTGAGCACCTGCTTCCCACATGGGAGGTCCTGGGTTCGGTCCCTGGTGCCTCCTAAAAACAAACAAACAAAAAGAACAACAAGCAAACAAACAAAAAAACCAACTCAGGGGAGTCAATGTAGCTCAGTGGTTGAATACCAACTTCCTGCATACGAGGTCCTGGGTTCAATCCCCGGCCCCAGTACCTCACACACACACAAATATATATATATATATATTTGAGAGAGAAAGAGAGAGAGAGAGAGAGAGAGAAACAGAAATGAGAGATAGCTCAGTCAGATACATCACAAAATATCAACTATACAGAAATGGAGGATGCAATAAAGGAAAAGAGACAAAAAAAAAAAAAAAAAAAAAAAAAAAGATATGACATATAAAAACCAAATAACAAAATGGCTGAAGTAATTACTGAACCAAAGACAAAATGGCTGAAGTAACTACTGCATTCCAGTAATTATATTGGATGTTAATGGAATAAACTCCCCAATCAAAAGACACAGATTGGCAGAATGGATAAAAAAGCATGATCCAACTATATGTTATTTACAAGAACCTTATGTTAGACCCAAAGACACAAATAAGTTGAAAATGTAAGGATGGAAAAAGATACTCCATGCAAAATAGAGCTAGGGTAGCTATACTATTATTGGATAAAAGAGGCTTTAAGTCAAAAGCTGTTATAAGAGACAAAGAAAGATACTATACATTAATAAAAGGGGCAATCACCAAGAAGAAATCACAATCATAAATCTTAATGCACATAACCTCAGTGTCCCGAAATACAAGAGGCAAACAATGGCAAAACTGAAGGGAGAAATAGACAGCTCCACATTAATAGTTGGAGACTTCAAAATACCACTTTCATCAATAGATAGAACATCTAGACAGAAGATTAATAACAAAACAGAGAACTTGAATAATATGATTAATGAACTAGACCTAACAGACATATATAGAACATTGCACCCCCAAACAGCAAGATATACATTCTTCTCAGGTTATAGATTCTTCTCAAGTGCATATCGCTTATTCTCCAGGTAGACCATATATTGGGTCACAAAACAAGTCTCAATAAATTTAGAAAGATTGAAACCATACAAAACACATTCTCTGACCATAATGGAATGAAGCTGGAAATCAATAACAGACAGAGAACTGGAAAAATCCACAAGTATATGGAAATTAAATAACATACTCTTAAATGATCAGTGGGTCAACGAAGAAATTGCAGGGAAAATCAGGAAATATCTTGAGATGAACAAAAATGAGAACACAACATATCAAACTTATGGGATACAGCAAAGGCAGTGCTGAGAGGGAAATTTAGAGCCCAAGTACTTACATTAAAAAAAAGAAGAAAGCTAAATCAAAGACCTAACTGTATAACTGGAGGAACTAGAAAAAGAACAGCAAACTAATCCAAAAGCAAGCAGAAGGAAACTAATAACAAAGATTAGAGAAGATCTAAATGAAATTGAGAATTAAAAAACAATAGAGAGAATTAGCAAAACCAAAAGTTGATTCTTAGAAAAGATTAATAAAATTGACAAACCCTTAGCTACACTGACAAATTATATATAGAGAAGATGCAAATAAATAAAATGAGAGAAGAAACATTATCGCTGACCCATCAGAAATAAAAAGGATCATAAGAGGATACTGTGAACAAGGGTATGTCAACAAATAAGACAACCTAGATGAAATGGACAAATTCCTAGAAAGACACAAATAACATACTTTGACTATACAAGAAAGAGAAAATGTCAACAGACCAATTATAAGAAAAGAGAATGAATCAGTTATTAAGATCCTCTCAACAAAGAAAATTCCAGCACTAGACGGCTTCACAGGTGAATTCTACCAATCATTCTAAGAAGAATTAATACCAATCCTGCTCAAACTCTTCCTAAAAACTGAACAGGAAAGAACACTACCTAACTCATTCCATGAGGCCAACAGCACCCTAATACTAAAGCCAGCTAAAAATACTACAAGAAAAGAAAATTACAGACCAATTTCTCTTATGAATATAGATGTGAAAATCCTCCACAAAATGCAAATCGAATCCAACAGCACATTAAAAGACTATACACCTTGAACAAAGTGGGCTTTATCCCCGGTATGCAAGGGTGGTTCAACATAAGAAAATCAATTACTGTAATTGTGATGGTTAGGCTAATGTGTCAATTCGACCAGGTAATGGTGTCCAGTTGTTTGGTCAAGCAAGCACTGGGCTAATTGTAATACAAGGGCATTTCATGGACTTTAATTATCAGTGAGTTTATTGCATAGATGGCTGGTTATATCTACAATCAATTGAGGAGATTGCAGTTATCAATGAGTAACATCTCATCCAATCAGGTGGAGTCCTTAAAAGGGGAAGTGATTTCAGCATTCAGAGAATTCCCAACTCTACTTCAGAAAGCCAGCATCTCGTGGGGAACTCATCAAGGACCTTCTCTGGAGCCTCTGGTTTGCAGCCTGCCCTACAGAATTTGGACTTGTGCATCCCCATGGTTGTGTGAGACAATTTTATAAAATTTTATAAAAATTTCATACTATTTACAGGTATCTCCTGTTGGTTCTGTTTCCCTAGGAATCCTGACTAATATAGTAATATACCACATTAACAAAATGAAGGGGAAAAAATACATGATCATGTCAATTGATGCAGAAAAAGCATTTGATAAAATCCCACATCTGTTCTTGATAATAAAACACTTAGAAAAATAGGAATATAAGGAAACTTCCTCAGCATCATAAAGGGCATTATGAAAAACCCACAGCTAACATCATACTCAATGGTGAAAGACTGAAATCTTACTCTCTAAGATCTGGAACAAGAAAAAGATGCCCACTGTCACCACTATTATTCAACATTGTATTGGAAGTTCTAGCTGGAGCGAGTAGGCAAGAAAAAGAAATAAAAGGCATCAAATTGGAAAGGAAGAAGTAAAGCTTTCTCTATTTGCAAATGACATGATCCTATATATAGAAAATCCCCCAAATTTTACAGCAAAGCTACTAGAGCTAGTAAATGAATTCAGCAAAGTGGCAGGTACAAGATCAATATGCAAAAACCAGTAGCGTTTCTATACACTAGTAATGAGCAGTCTGAGGAGGAAATCAGGGAAGAATTTCCATTTGCAACTGTAACCGAAAGAATCAAATATCTAGGAATAAATTTAAAGAAGATGTAAAGAACTTGTACACAGAAAACTGTAAAACATTGCTAAAAGAAATCAAAGAAGACCTAAATAAATGGAAGGACATTCCACGTTCATGGTTTGGAAGACTAAATATTGTTAAGATGCCAATACTACCCAAAATGATTTATATATTCAACACATTCCATTTTAAAATATCAAAATTCTAACAGTCTTCTTTGCAGAAATGGAAAAGCCAATTATCCAATTTATTTAGAATAAATGTCTAAATTGGGCAAGGGGCCCCAAACAACCCAAAAACATATTGAAAAAGAAGAGTGAATTTGGAGGACTCACATTTCCTGACTTTAGAGCATATACAAAGCTACAGTGGTCAAAATAGCATGGTATTGGCACAAGGATAAATATATCAACCAAGGGAATCAAATTAAGAGTTTAGAAATAGACCTTCACATTTATAGGCAATTGATTTTTTTTTTTTTTTTAGGAGGTACTGGGGATTGAACCCAGGACCTTGTACATGGGAAGCAGGCACTCAATCCCTGAGCCACATCTGTTCCCCAATGAGAGCTGGTTTTCTCATTTGCTTTTAGGAGGTACCAGGCATCGAACCTGGTACCTCATACATGGGAAGCAGGTGCTCAACCACTTGAGCTACATCTGCTCCTAGACAATTGATTTTTGACAAAGCTGACAAGTCTACTCAATTAGAAAAGAATAGTCTTTTCAACAAATGGTGCGGGAAGAACTGAATATCCACATGCAAAAGTATTAAGGAAGACCCCATATGTCATCCCATATACAAAAACTAACTAAAAATGGATCAAAGACCTCAATATAAGAGCCAGGACTATAAAACTCCTAGAAGAAAATGTAGGGAAGCATATTTGGAGTCTTGTGTTAAGCAATGGTTTCTTAGACTTTATACCCAAAGCACAAAAAACAAAAGAAAAAAAAATATAAATGGGATCTCATCCAAATTCAAAATTGTTGTGCATAAAAGAACTTTATCATGAAAGTAAAAAGACAAGGTACTCAATGGGAGAAAATATTTAGAAACCACATAACTGATAAAGATTTAATATCCAGAATATATAAAGAACTCCTACAATTCAACTGTAAAAAGACAAACAACCCTATTAGAAATGTGCAAAAAACTTGAATAGATATTTCTCTAAAGAGGATATACAAATGGCTAAAAAGCACATGAAAAGGTGCTCAACATCACTTCCAATTAGCGAAATGCAAATGTAAAACACAATGAGGTATCATTTCACAACCACTAGAATGACTACTATTAAAAAAACTGAAAACCATCAGTGCTGGAGAGGATGTGGAGAAATAGGAACACTTATTCATTGCTGGTCGGAATGTAAAACGATGCAGCCGCTGTGGAAGACATTTTGGCAATTCTTTAGAAAGCTAAATATAGAATTACCATGACCCAGCAGTCCTTCTGCTAGATATTTACCCAGAAGAATTGAAAGCAAAGTCTCAAACAGATATTTGTACACCTATGTTCATAGTGGCATTATTCACAATTGCTAAATGATGGAAGCAACGCAAGCATCCATTTTCCAACAAAATGTTTATCCATGTTATGGAATATGATTGAGCCATAAAAAGGAATGCAGTCCTCATACATGCGATAACATGCATGAATCTTGAAGACATTCTGAGTGAAATACGCCAGACACAAAAGGACAAATATTGTATGAGCTCACTAATATGAAATAATTAGAATAGAAAAACTCATATAATGTTAGAATCTAGAATATAGGTTATCAGGGGCTGAGTTGGAGGTAGAGAATGGCGAGCTAATGCTTAATTAGTTTATAATTTCTGTTTAGGTTGATTATAAAGTTTTGGAAATGGATGGTTGTGAGAGTAGCACAATGTTGTTAGTGTAATTGGCAGCACTGAATTATATATGTGAATGTGGTTAAAAGGATTAGATTTAGGTTGTATATATGTTACTGGAATAAAAATTAAAGGATCAAATAAAGGACTGTACAATACAGTGAACCTGAGTGTAAATGTTGTGCTATAGTTAATAGCACAATTATAAAAATGTTCTGACATGACTTATAACAAATGTACCACACTAATGCAAGGAGTTTATAATAGGGTGATATATGGGGAAAAAACACACCCTAGTATAAACTATGGATTATAGTTGATAGTACAATTTTATTATTCTTTCATCAGTTGTAACAAAAGTACCACACTAATGCAAAATTAACAATATGGGGTATATAGGAATACTGTACTTTTTACATGAGTTTTCTGTAAATCTACAACTTCTCTAATTAAAAAAAAATTTAGTGCTCGCTTCTGCAGCACATATACTAAAATTGGAACAATACAGAGAAAATTAGCATGTCTCCTGCACGATGACATTCGTGAAGCGTTCCATATTTTTTACTGTAAACAAACAAACAAAAATTTAAAAAAGAAGGGGGAGAAAAACATAGAGTTAAGCTGTAATCTGCAAATCTCCAACCAGGAAGCATTCAAAGGGATTTCTGGGCAATGGGAGTGGGGTGTTGTGGGTAAGGGGAGATTCACCGTAACTCAGAGTTACTTTGTTTCCATGTACAAGCATGCTTTGATAAAATAAATATTAAAACCTTCAAATTTCTAATTAATTTTTGAAATTTCTAAGTCAAACAGTAGTAACCAAGACACAGCCACTCTGTGTACTATATCACTCAAAAAGTCCTAAGAAAGTTCTGCCCAGTTGACAATTCCTAAATTTGGGCTGGCAGATTTAAGGCATTCATAAAAGCAGATGGCTAAGATTTTCTTATCTGAAAAATTATTGCAAGGCATTAGAGTTGATATCCATTAACTTCTCACTATTGGAATTTTCTTGGCATGGTAATATATTCCAGGCAAATACTAATCCAATTACAAACATACTTGAAATGTAGTACATTTCTTGGTAGCTTAGCTCTGCAACATGGAGCTGACTTCAGCAGAGGAAACACACTAATTTCCCTAGCACCATGGCTTCCTGTGTGTCCTGGGCAGTCTCTGCCTGTTTCCCCATCTGTAGGGTGGATTCCATAGGAAGAGAAACCTCTAGTGGCTTCTTCAGATTAAAATTGGGATAGCTTTTCTTAATTCTATGATATATAAATTCTCCTACTAAAATATTTAATTACAGAAGAATTAAAAAAAATAGCAACAACAAAAAAAGAATATTTAATTACAGATAAAACTGAAGTTGCCTTCAGCACCCTTTCCAATCACACCACCTGTCAAAGAAGAGCATCATGGTCGAGTTTGTTCTGTATCTTTTCAGCTGCTTTCCCATGTCCTTACATGCATAAATACATGCAGATGGTTTGCTTTTATGGCTGGAATAATCCAATCCCATTGAATTCAGGGGAGTCAGGATAAGGAAACCAGCTTGGGCTTCCCAAATCGTAGGGCTGTAGCAGGCAGCCATATAAATTGCAGAGCCAAGTAACAAGCAGAGAATGGCCTGAATAGCCCATAAGGGCATCAGCCCCCAAGGTTCCACCGTTCCTTCGTCTCACACCAGACATTCGCTGAGAAGCTTCCACGTGTCAGACGTGGTTCCCTGTGAACAGCCACTTGTATAAGCAAAATGCACTGCTCAGCATCAAAGGCCCAACTCCATACTTCCTGTGCCCAGATGGTCTTCCCGCCCTGTTGGGACCGCATCGCCGGCTCTGCCTCATCACTCGGGTCTAGTTCAAACCCATTCTAAACCAGCCTCCTTCCCTTGCCAGGTACCCCCACCCACCATTACCACCACCACGGTGCTCTTATTAAGACAAGATCCTCGGATGGGCTCACTTGGTCTTCTGCCTCTTCCCACTGCAATTTGAGCTGTGTGAGGTCGGGAACCTGGCCAGGTCACCGCTGTATTCCAGTGCCTAGAAGGGGACTCAGCACATAGTAGATCCTCAATAAAACCTCTTGAGAGTGTCAAATTCCTGCATTCATTTAATGGATATTTGCTGAGCACCTACATGTATCAGGCCCCATTCTGGTCACTCAGGCAAGGGAATGGGTGAATAAATGAATAAATGAATGTAGAGTGAAAATCACTGGACCATACTAGGGGAAAAAAACCCCACCTTCTTCATTGCCTCCTTGATGCCATTCTTCTGATAAATAGATTGAAGAAAATATTAATGATTTTGTCATCTTTTCTCTGGTATTGACTTATTTCAGAAGAAGAGAATTTCCACAGACTTCCAACACCAAATCTACCAACCTATCAGAATCTGTACCCATGCATGCCGCTTTTTTTTTTTTTTTTAAAGCTTAATCAAGAGAACAGGTTTCATTAGGCGCTCAAATCAGAAAGAAGCTAAAAACTACTTAGGCAGTGAAAAGTATGCCACTCTTTTTCTTTTTTTAAGCCAGATATTAGCAAGGAGCTAGAGATGATTAATCTGAATATCTGATCATTGGGGACCAGAACAACTGATAGGGGTGACTGGAGAGGAATTATAGGAGTTAGGAATAATTATGCAACGGTTTATATACCATTTTGGTGCAATGACACCTTTTGCCTGGAGTTAGGCTTACTCCATAGGTAAATAAATCTTCAGTGATTTCAACAGGTTGGACTCTTAACTACGCACTACTTTGAGAGACATGTTTTCTATTTTCTGTTCTCCTAAACCTTTCTTCTTCTCTTTCCTCCTCTGATACCTTCTTGGTCTAATGGGGGAAAAAAAAGAAGAGCAGGAATTAAGGGAATACTTGGGCTTAAAAACAATAAGCAATTTCCCAAATGCAGGCAGCATAATGTTAGATCTTAATTCCAGGTTCCTTCATTCTAGAAAAGATAAAAGTCCTTAGGCTTATTTTTACCATTAGTGATACATTTAGCAATACCTCTATTTAAATTTAATTCTGGTTTTCTATTTTACCATTTATTATGATTTTAATAAAGGAGCTGCATTGGGTCTCCTAAACGTTACTGTTAACAGAATAACTTTATTTCATGGAGATCTGCAGAATTTGTGTCAACTGGATGAAGGTTCTTTCTAGAGACATCTCCAAAGAGGAAAGAAAGGCGCATGAAAATAGAGAAGGAAAAATAATGGGCAGAGACTAAAGAGGAAACATTTTTTAAAAAGTGAAACTAATTGCAATTAATAGATTTGGGTTTTGTTGGAACGGAGAGTACACGTGCTTCTTCTTATTCCCAAAGATAAGAAGTTGGCTTGTTCTGCACACATATGGTGAAAGAAAGCTCCAGTCCACTGCCAGCATTTCAATCGACTCCATTCCTGGACTATGCGGATGATGAGCAATGTAGCATTCCATTCCCTGTTTCCAGTGTGCTCCATCTGTGGCACGTTCTGTCATTTAGTTTCCAATTTGCTTGAAATAGTTTTATTTACTCTAAAGTAGGATGGTGCTGTGTTGCCAGTGATAGGCTCTGTACCTCCATCATCACAGAAAATGTTGTCAGAGTAGTATTAGAGAATAAAAAGCTAACAGGTGGAAGTTGGATAAAGCCAGCAGCATGAACAGATGGCACTACAAAAATTTTAACTTTATTCTATTTCGTGCATGCTTTGTATTTCTTTACTCATACTAATGTGGTGCAAAACTACTATAAGCAATGCTTTCTTTTTTTCATTAAAATTTTATTGAAGTGTATCATTCATACATGAACATACAGAAACAATAAGTATATAGTAAAAGTTGTGAACTTACAAAATAAACACGAATAACATTATACAGGGCTCCCATACATCAACAATGCTTTCTTTTATCCATATTCGTGGAAGAAGCAACACAATGATTTCAATTCAGTGACTTGGCTTCAGCTTTTTTTCTCATCCTCCTGTGAAATTTGTTACCCAATTTGCTAAAGAATAACACAATAGACACTAAAGATCAGTGGACTAGTCCAAAGGTTCAGTTCAGTTCATGTTTATTCTTTCCATGTATTGCATCCCCCCCCCATAGCTCCCTTGTCTGTTTGCTCATTGTTGTTTTTTTTGTTCGTTGCCTGTTCACTGTTTTTTTGCTTGTTGTCTGCTCGTTGTCTGTTTTCTCTTAAGGAGGCACTGGGGACTGAACCCAGGACCTCCCATGTGGGAGGTGGGCACTCAAGCAAGTGCTTGAGCCACATCTGTTTCCTCCGTGTATTACATTTTTTTAAAAGATTTATTTTATTACCCTACCCCCCATTATTTTGTGCTTGCTATCTGCTCTCTGTGTCCATTCTCTGTGTGTTCTTCTGTGTCTGCTTGTCTTCTCTTTTAGGCCGTACCGGGAACCAATACTGGGACCTTCTGGAGTGGGAGAGAGGCTGCTCGATCTCTTGTGCCACCTCAGCTCCCTGGTCTGCTGCATCTCTTATTGTCTCTCTTCTGTGTCTCTTTTTGTTGCTCCATCTTGCTGCACCAGCTCTCTGCACGGGCCAGCACTCATGCATGGGCCAGCTTTCCTGCGTGGGCCAGCTCTCCTGCATGGGTCAGCACTCCGTGTGGGCCATGTCTCCTCTCGGGCCAGCTTTCCTTCACCAGGAGGCCCCAGGAATTGAACCCTGGACCTCCTATACGGTAGATGGGAGGCCAATCACTTGAGCCACATCTGCTTCCCCATGTATTGCATTTTGACACTGGCATATAAAGATGATAAATGCATAGTTCCTGGTCCCACCAGGCTCATAGGTTAGTCAACAGAGACGAAGACAAAAGAAGTGGCAGCTCACATTGAGGCAGTGTCTATGCTTCATGTTATTTTTGGAAGAAAGGAATCAAGTACACACTTTTCTGAACACAGCTAACAATCCATGTTGGCAAGAAAGGCAGAGATGGAGAGCCAAAAGAGTGAGTAGGAGGGAGAGGGGAAAATTTGGTGGTGGGTGCTATGTTAGAATTATAGGAGAGTGGAGGGAATTTTTCCCTTCAACTTTTTGTTGAAAACTTTTGGACTTGCAGGAAAATTAGAAAAATAGTTCAATGGACACCTGTCTGTGCTTTACATAGACTCACTAGTTGTTAACATTTGGCCACTTTCATTTGCTCTGTGTATTTTTTTGAACCATTTAAGAGTAAGTTGCAGACATCATGACACTTCACCCCTTGGTCGTTCCACAGGCATGATCACACCCATAAAACTAATAATTCCATAATATCATCTAGTATAGAATCCATATTCAAATTTTTCCAGTTGCCCCAGATATGTCTTTTATAGCTCTTTATTTCCTTCCCAATTCATGATCCAATCAAGGTTCACATACTGCATTTTAAAAAATGCAAGCAGCTAACAAAAATTAGCTGTTTTGTCTTTTAATCTCTTTGAATTTAGATTTTTGTTTTGCTTTGTTTCATGGCATTGAATTTTGAAGTTTAGGCCGGTTATTTTGAAGAATGTCCCATATTTTGGATTTTTCTATTTCCTCATGAATAGATTCATGTTAAACTTTTCTGGCAAGAATCCAAAGCTAGATGTTGCTGTAGTACAACAGTTTTAAACCTATAGTTCATTGACTTCGTGGGTTTATGGGTATGTACTTATATGAATTTTACTGGGGAGAGCATTTTAGTTTTTTATCCAATTTTCAAAGTCAATGAGCCCCCCAAAGTTAGGAACTGGGGTAGAGAAGGAGTAAGTCAATATCAGCAGGAGGTAAATAGGTATTCAGTCTACACTTCAATCTTCTTAAACCATTAGATTTTACGTGCATTTTAAACATAGTACTTTTACTTGTAGTTTTAAAAAAAGTAACACACACATATATATATGTGATAGAATTCAAAAAATACAAAGAGATTACAGAGTGAAAAGTCTTTTTCTGGCCCAGTTCTACAGATCCCCTGCCCATCATTGCCAAGGTAACCTCTATTCCCAGTTTACTGAGTATCCCTCCATATATCCTATGTATAGGTAAGTTTATGTGTGGAGATATGTGCTTTCATTTCTTTATCTGGTGCAAATGGGAGAATATTACAGTGGAGGTGTATTATAGGTGAATTTAACTTAATTGAAATTACTGCATGTGTTTGGCAAAACAAAAATATTAAACAGGTGGGCAGATGTGGCTCAAATGGTTGGGCGTCCGTCTCCCATATGGAGGGACCTGGGTTCGACCCCCGGGACCTCCCGGTAAAAAAAAAGAAAAATGTAGAAGGCGTGTGGCTGCGCCATCAGGCTCTGCCGAACCATGCAGCAAGATAACGATGTAACAGGAGAGTGACACAAAGGAGAGCCAAGATGAGACGCACCAAAAAACCAGGAACTAAGGTGGCGCAGGCAGTAGGATGCCTCTCTCCCAAGTCGGAGGTTCCCAGGATTGAAGACAGGAGGAGAAGGATGAGAAGAGAGGGCAGGAAACGGACACAGAGAGTTGCCCAGCGAATGGACACAAAAACAGCAAAAATGGGGGTGAAGGGGAGTGTAAAAATGGATAAAGGTAAATAAATAAATAAATCTTAAGAAAAAAATTAAACGAGAATAATAACCAAAAACCCCCACATAAACAAGAGAATTGGTATTGGTGATTCCATATGTCATTCCACAAAATGGGTGGGCAAGAGGCTGCCATGCCAGCCTGTTCTTCCTTTATTTGGATTCACTTTCAGTGTGGGCATAGCCTTGAATCAAAGGGAAGCTAGTTTTTAAGGACTGTAATTATCATATGGCATGGCCCCTATATGAAGGTCAGATGCATCTGATCCACTCCCTAAAGAACTAGCCATGCTGTTAAATGCCAAAGGAAACACTCCCACTGTACAGGATTTACCCAGAGAGGGCTTGTGATTCTCCAACCTGTCATATCCCTGAGGGATCGATCCTTGAAGAATATTTGGACTATGTACAATTCCAGCTTTACACACTGACTGGAGAATCCCATGTAAGTTGTTCAGCTCCATGCTTTTAAAAAGTTTAACAGAGGGTACAGATGTAGCTCAGTGGTTGAGCGCCTGCCTCCCAAGTACATGGTCCTGGGTTCAATCCCTGGTTCTGCCTTAAAAAAAAAAAAAGTTAACAGAATGTCTTGGAGGTTGCTGTATATTAGCATATAGAGATCTCCTTTACTAGAGCTACATTATATAAATATAACTAGAATTTGTTTAAAACCAGTCGTGTATTGATGGGTTGTTTTCGGGGTTTTGCTACTACAAATAATGCTGGAATGAATACTGTGCCTTTTTATAATAATAACTTTTGGGGGTCCTGCATGACCAAGAGACCACAGGAGAACCATTAGAATGTTTTTGCTAGGTTTGTTTGAAAACAGTACCTTTGTCTCCTTCTCTGGTTACTTTTGTTTTAAAACTATTTTGGTCCTAATTCCTATGATTCCAACTTTTCAAAATTGAATTTTAGGGAAATGGGTGTGGCTCAAGCAATTGGGCTCTTGTCTACCATGTAGGAGGTCCAGGGTTCGATTTCCGGGGCCTCCTGGTGAAGGGCAGGCTGGGCCACGCAGGAGTGCTGGCCTGCACAGGATGATGCAGCAGGGGAGACACAGAGGAGAGATAGTGGGTGATGTAGTGGACTGGGGAGCTGAAGTGGCGCAGGAGATTGAGTGCCTCTCTCCCACTCTTGGGGGGGGCGGTGTCTCAGGATTGGTTCCTGGTGCCGCCTAGGGAGAGGACAAGCAGACACAGAAGAACACACAGAGAGCAGACAGCAAGCACAAAAACAACGGCGGAGGGTGGCGGGGAGAAATAAATAAAATAAATCTTTAACAAAAAAAACCCAATTACTCTTTTAAAAAAAGTGTATAATAACCTACTTTTAAAATCCATTTAATTGCATTAGGACTCCAAAAGACAACTTACCAAATATCGCTAGTAATTATTGTTTATTCAATAACTATTTCTTGAGTGCCTTTATGTGCCTGGGATTATATTAAGGGTTTTAGTATATTTTACGTCTCCTAGTATCATTGAAATTCCGCTCAAATTTAAGAGTAAGAATTATTCATTAGATAATTGCTAACTTATTCCATTAAATTGATAAGATGTTTGCATACCAGTGGGGTGAAGAGGAGAGGAAAAGTAATATATTTGTATTAAAAAGTGTATTTTATTTTAATATATTTCTTAGGTAGCAGTTATTATAGAAACTTTTTTTTTTTTTTAAAGTGACTCTACTGAATGTTATGGACTGTCCTAAATTGCTAGAATGAAGTTTTCAAAATTTACCAGATTATAAGCCACTTCTTATTATAGACGTATAACTAATCCCTGGCTAAGGTTGTAAACCTAAAACACATAGATTTAACATAACACACAGATATTTAAAGGTAATGATATATTTCCCTTAATTTTATGAAACAGAAAATGACTACATTCTGCATTCAACCAATCAACATCTATACATTAAAATTGATTTATTTTTGAATATATTGTACATTCATGTGATGTAAAATTTTAAAATAGTATAAAAGCATCTAGCTCTGTTCCCCAGAATCAACTAATGTAGCTAGTTTCTTCAGAGATGTTCCATGCAGACACAGCAGTTATATAGGTTTACATTTCCTTCCTTCCTACCTGCCTCCTTCCTTCCCTCCCTACAATTTTAATAATTGATTTGACCAAATCTTCCTCATTCCCCTTCACATTTTTTCCTAAATGCTTTTCCTTGGTCTTACTGTTTATTTAGTTTTCCACAGGATCAACTTGTCTATATTGAAAATAAAAACCCTTCTGATAGTCTTTTGGGGGTGGTGGTGATGCAAATTATTTATTAATTAACTTATAAAAGAATAGGTATCTTAAGATGCTGAGTCTTTTAGATGAAATACATGATATGCCTTTCCATTTACTTTTCTTTTCTTTTTTTAAATTTTTTTTTATGACAGTTAAGTTTATCCCCAAGAATTTTTATTGTCTTGTTGCTTTTGTAGATTCCTTCTATTGTTTTTGTAGTTTCCTTCTATTTTATCTTCTACTTGTTAGTTGTATGAAAGAAGACTATTGATTTTTCCACGTTATGATTTTTACCTAAGTACCATACTGGACTCTTTCATTGCTTGTAATAGTTTTTTCAGCTGTTTCTCCTGAGTTCTCTAGGTGAGCAATTATTTTATCTGCATGTACCTCCAGAACAATATTAAATAATAGCTATGTTAGGTTGTTTGGCCAGGTTACCTTGTTTACGTGCACATTTTTAACAAAGCCTCTCTGGCCAACTGCTTAATTGAAAAGCAGTAAAAGCTGTTGAACATGAACATACATGCAAAAACCAAGCCCAAAACCACCACAAAAACAAAACAAACCAAAAACAAACGAACCAAAAACTGTTTTCATATGCAATTACTTGTGAATTAAACTCAAATTAGTGTCTCAAATTAGTGAAAACAAAATAACAACAATAAAATGAAATGAATTGGATACGTTGGTTATCTTTTTGTTTTGTTTTTTGTTATTTTTTAAATTTTTTTCCTGGTTATCTTAAGGAATAACCTCCAATTTCAAGTTTTTTGGGTCCCATAAAACTCACTGTTCTCACTAATTACTTTATAATAAATACATGTTACAAATTCAAATTGATGAAATCTAATACAATCTTGCTTTTATCTATTTTTTAAAATATGCTAGATCCATATAAGATTTCACTTGGAAACCAAGTTCAGTTGATAAGATTGAAAACCACGGATGTAGTCCTCCTCCCTCTGACTTTTACAGGCACAAATCTTGTCATTGTAGAATGAGCGTCAGTAGGTTAAAGGCCAAACAGTCCCTATCCTGTGCTAGAAATAGCTGAGGAGGGAATCTCATACTTGTACAAGTGAAATTACAAACAATACTAATTGTTTGCTTACATGCAATATAGGGATTGTTAAGATAAAGCAGGGTGGGAACCTGACCTACCCAGGCATATCTTTCATGTGAATATGAAGGAAATGATTCACTGATTATTAACCAAAGGTCTGCCTGGAAAACACAGCTCAATATTGCACAATCAAGCATTTGAAAACACAAAGTTGCCGAGGAAACAGTTTGTGAATCAATTCTCATCACTTTCTCTTTATTCGTTTAATAATTAATTTGTTTATTTGAGTTAACAATAGTAGCTACTGGTTGTGTTTTGTTTTGCAGCTCATTATGTATATTCATAGCAACCTTGTGAGATGGTGCGGTCGATGTCATCATTCATTTTATGGGTGAGGAAAGCAAAGCTCAGAGAGGCTCCGTGACCTGCCCAAAGTTGCATAGGCAGAAGTGGGAGAGCTGGGAATGACTAATTCTAGGTCTGCTTTGGAAGTGGAGAGGACATGAATTATATAACTTATTGTCTTAGAAATTCCGTTTTCTGACCGATAGAATGAGGATAATAGGCATTTTGCAGTATTGTTATAAAAATGAAAGAAGTAAAATGTCTAGGTGGAGTTCAATAAATATTTACATCACTTCTTTTATAGCTCTTTATTCCCACTGCCATGTTTATAGCCCTATAGCCACACTCTTTTTCTTCTTTTCTTTCTTTTTTTATTATTTAAAAACATTTTTTTTTTGCATTTCTAAAAATATTTTTTATTTTTATCTTATATAGCCACACTCTTAATCAGTCCTTTAAAATCCACTGTGGAGGAGTGGGTGTAGCTCAGTGGTTTGAGTGCCTGTTTCCCATGTACGAGGTCCCAGTTTCAATCCTAAAAAAAAAAAAAATTCCACCGCCTAATTTCTTGTATATCATGGTAGTAAATTACAATATTACTATGTTGAAACTTAAATATAATATTTTCTCTGAGACGAACAGCAAGCTTTTTCTGGTATTTTAGTCAGTATTCCCTTCCTTTTGGGCAAAAGGCCAAGAGTATTTTGAGGGAATTAAGATATAGTTTATTTGAATCATAGCATTAGGAAATAGAGTGAAATACATTTACATTTACAAGGTGACATATCGAAAGGGGCAATAAGCAGCAGGCGTAAGCAAAATCATAAAAATCCATTTATCTGCCAATACATTTATGTAAGAGATTACGGGACTGGTCAGGAATTTCCTGCTGTATGTCATTTTTTTCCTATGGAATTTTTCAATAGCTTGTAGTGGGCTGCTGTGCTTCCTCCTCAGGCTTGGCTGTTATCAGTTCCACTCAGATATTCCTTCCTATGCAGTTTGGAGTGCTTTGCGATACTTAAGAATGAGAGAGGCTATTTTTTAACTATTAGGAGGTTGATTTATATCATAGAGACTCATTATTTCTGCTTGCCCACGCATAAGACTGTTGTAAGAATGTATCTTCTCAAACACACATTAATTATCAGAATCTCTAGGAAAAGAGTGTCATAAAATCAAAAGCTACATGAATTTTGTAAGAAATAATTTCCTATTAAAAAATAACTAAGGAAATTTTCTAGGTAGGTGAGGAAACAAATTTGAGTGTTTCCAGTTATACAGATAATTTCAAGTGAAAGGAAGAGCACGGTGGAAAGAATAGTTGATGTGTGGCAGGAATTCAGAGTTTGAGCCCCGGCTCTACCACCTGCTATGTTTGTTGCTCACGATATTTAAACTTTATTTAGCAGTGCACTCTGCTGTTGTTAAATACTATCAATACTTTATTTACCTACATAGTGCTACATGAAGCCAAGATTTTGGCAATTATTTGGTTAATTTGATAAAGGTAAGTACCAGGTAATTCTTGCTTTAAAGTGTTTTTCCCTGAATTACCAGTCGGTGAAACACAGCAACGAATATAAGATGTGCAGATTTGAAGATATTTAGATTTCTTTTATAACTTGACCATCGAGTTTTTTTTCCCATGTCAAAAATTATTTATGCCAAACATTAAGGGTCACTGAGACGGAAAAAAGTCACAGAGAGCAATTCCCTTGGGTTGTGTCTCAGTTTCCTGTTGCATATAAGGTGCCTCTTTTCAGAAAGTTTTCAGTGATGTCATTTCTTCTTCCAGTAAAGCAAAGCAGGACTTCTTTGAGTTTCTGATATCAGAGAGGCACCTGAGATTTATGTTTATCCATATCTTTTAAAAGTACATCATGTTCTCAATGACGGAAGGAATTGTTCTACCGAAACCCAAGGCTTGAGGATATTCCATTTAAAAGATATCTTACTGACCATTGTGGACTGGGGATCCACCCAGTCTATAACTAGAGCTTGATTTGGAGAAGAAGAGGGGAAAAGAACATGAGCAGCGTGGTGGTGGAGGAGGAATGTTGAGCTGTTAGAAATTAGGCAGTCAGAATGGTCTGAAGGATGGGAATGCTGTTCCCATAAGCTTCCTGTGTTTTTACCGTGGCTCAGCGCTGAGTGCTCTGCGATTATCTTCTCACTGTTCTTACAACCCTATGAGGCGACAGATGTCCACATTTAAAATTTGAGCCCAGGAACGTTTGGACCCCAAGCCCACGTACTTTACCGTGATGACTGCTACCATCTAAGCAGTGCTGACATTACAGTAATTCCCCCCAATTTGGCTTTTGGTTAACTGCTCAGAATTATTTTTAACACAAGTGGCACACGCTCCAGTGTATTTTTGCTTAAAGATAAGAGTATACGGAGAGATGTAGGTCCTTTGTGGTTTGTTGAAATTTATTTTGTATTTTCATATTTGCTGTGCATAAGAACTACTTTCTTAGTTGAAATCAGACTTTTTAATTCCTGTGTGGGATCTGAGTAAATTTCTAGTTTTCTATTTGGAGTCTGGTAATTTGCATTTGTCTCTGCTCCTGTGCTTTGGGCAGTAGCCAGAGACTTCAACTATGAAACGTCAATGAGCTATTGTGTATGGTTTTCTGCATTGTATAGAAGAAAAAAGTAAATCTGGGTGATGTGAGATCCCAGGTGTTCCTGTCCCTCTGGGGAAAGTCCGCGACGCTCTGAAAGTGTACAAGATGGCACTCAGCTGCTATCAGTTTACTTTGGCAATATCTGGCAAAGAGCACAGGAAGACCTTCTGCAGAAGAAAAAAGTCTCACAAGACTGGAAATGCATTCAGCTGTAACCATTTATGAAAGTACTCCCATGTCTAATAATCATTGTTTCAATGATTATTTGTTG
Source organism: Tolypeutes matacus (assembly GCA_026826555.1). Taxonomy (NCBI): domain Eukaryota; kingdom Metazoa; phylum Chordata; class Mammalia; order Cingulata; family Chlamyphoridae; genus Tolypeutes; species Tolypeutes matacus. The sequence goes on from JAKSZT010054583.1 coordinate 6,287,995, forward strand.
GGTAGAAGGTTCTGGAAATACAATGAAGAGATAGTCATTGTTCCTGCTTTCAAGAAACCCACATACCAGAGGGGAAGACAGTATATAAATAAATTCCAGTACAGGGTGTCAAGGATCATAGTCATAGAGCCTGATGAGAGCACCTGAGGTAGGTTCCTGCCTTCCCTGGAGGCAGTGTGGACATTTATGTCCCTTACTTCTTTTCAAGTTATCATTATTATATAACTAACAAGTGTGGGTCTAAGAGAATATATTGAAATCAGTTTGGTGTGTCAAAAGAATTTTGGAAGAACCATAGGATATTAGAATGGGTCATGAATGTTTCTCATTTAGTGCATTTCCTCCAGAAAGGACAGTTTCTGGGAACTTTGGGGAATATTTAAATACTTTCTCCAGATGCCTTTGCTCCTCTGAGAAATAATTTATGTAAATGATAAGTATATTGGTTAGCAAATAAAACAGAAACTTTGTTCGTTGATTACATAAGAACATGGTATCTACAGAATGCTGCGCTATTATTCCCAATCAATCACTGCACGGTTGGCCTTTGTTTTTTTCCCCTTTGCCACGAGTTCAGCATGTCCCCTAGAGGAGGTCTCCTTGAGGCTGGACCCTGAATGAAGAAGCCACCTGGAGCAGGGTCACAGCCAACACACAGAACATAAATGAGAAATAACCCTTGGTTGTTGAAAAGCCTTTGAGATTTTGGGTTATTACTGGCCATAACCAGTAAAATCTGGCCAATACAGTGTCATATTTATAATGAGGCAACAATACACAAACACAATATTTGCCTAAGGACATTTAGTGGTCTCATACTTCTAGGAAATGACATTGCTCTAATACTGATAATAGGTAGGTTTTTTCCAGAGGCTGAAACACTGTGAATTATGTTGATGGTAATCCAATCTGCTGGGAAACAAACAGAAAAAAAGAGTCCTAGAGTCAAGAGCAGTGTCTGATGTCTAACAGCCCCAGCCCTCATTTCCCCATCTGGCCAAGCAGCTTGCTGCCTATGTGACCTTGGACAAATTGCTTAGATACTCAGTTTCCCTGTCTGTACACTGGGAATTGGAATACTTACTTCATAAGGGTATTAGGACAGGTTCAGTTTCTGCCTATTTCTTTCCTAATAAATCCTCTTCCTCATTGAGTTCTTTTCCTTCTAAGTCAGTTAGCCTTTTTTTTTTTTTTTTGCCTTTGTCTATATATATATATATATATATATATATATATATATATATATATATATACATTTTTTAAAAGGAGGTACCAGGGATTGAATACAGGACCTTATACATGGGAAGTAGGTGCTACATCTGCTTCCCAAAGACAGTTGGGTTTTTTCGTTTGTTTGTTTGTTTTGTTTTTAGGAGTCACTGGGGATGAAACTTGGGTCCTTGTACATGGGAAGCAGGTTCTCAACCACTTGAGCTACATATGCTCCCCTGTCTATCATTTTTAATATAAATTAAGTAAGACATTATAAATTAATGTTGAATTTCTCTTTGTTTCTCTCTAAGTACCAATTTCCTTACCTCTCTCTCCAATGGTAACCACTATCTCATATTTTTATCACATATACATACATAACTTAAAATATACATATGACCATATTCTTTACATAGGACAAATTTGGGTTAAAAGAATTAGTAAAACACTACCTTTCCTTTAAAAATAAAATGGTGGGGAAAGCAGTTTCACTTCTCCCTACAAAGTTTTTAATTCTTTTATGTCATTTGCCAAATTTTTTAAATTGTCATTGTGGTAGATTAAATCATGTACCCCAACAAACTTATGTTCTTAATCTTTTTTTCTTTTTTAAGATTTATTTTATTTATTTATCTCTACCTACCCCCTCATTGTTTGCACTTGCTGTGTCTGTTCATCTTCTTTGTTTCTTTGGGAGGCACTGGGAATCAAACCTGGGACCTCTGATGTGGGAGGGAGGTGCCTAATCACTTAAGCCACCTCCGTTCCCTGCTTTGTTGTGTCTTTCGTTATGTTTTTCCTCTTGTGTCTCTTGTTGTGTCATCTTGTTATGTCAGCTCGCCATCCTGCTCATCCTCCTTAGGAGGCATTGCGAACTACTGCTCCCTGCTTTGTTGTGTCTTTCATTACGTTTTTCTTCTTGTGTCTCTTGTTGCATCATCTTGCCACTCTGCCCATCATGCCAACTCTCTGTCTTCTTTAGGAGGCACGGGGAAACGAACCATGGACCTCCCATGTGGTAGGTGGGAGCCCAATCACTTGAGCCACATCTATTTCCCTGTTCTTAATCTTAATATGCATCCCTGTGGGTGTGAATCCCTTATAAATAAGGCCTTTGGTAGATATTTTTAGTTAAGGTGTGGTCCAACTGACACAGGGTGGGCCTTAATCCATATTCCTGGAGGTTTCCAAAGAGAATTCAGAGAAGGTATCAAGGAGAAGCCACAAGTCAGCAGAAACTGTAAAAGTAGACGCAAAGAGTGAAAGACTTCCATGGATGGCAGGCAGAGGTGTAAGCCAAGGAACCCCAAGAATTGAGGCAATCCAGCACACCGGAGCACTGTAGGCTTTGGGGAGAAAGCGTGGTCTTGCCAATGCCTCGATATTGGACTTCTAGCTTCTGAAAATGTGAAACAAAAAATGCTTATTGTTTAAGCCACTGCATTGTGTGGTATTTGTCACAGCAGCCTGGCAAGCTGAGACAGTCACTGTGGGTCATGCCCTGAACTGGGAACTGGGCATAAAGAGGGAAACTGGGCAGAAATGGACCTGTTCTCTTTGTGCGTACCTACTAGTGGGAGGAGACAAACAACAAACAATTAAGCAAATAAACATAAAACCAGGGCAAAGGCATACTAAATAAGGGTCCTTGGGATGACTCTTTAACACATACAGGTATACCTTATTTTGTTGTGCTTTGCAGATTGTGAGTTTTTCTTTTTTACAAATTGAAGGTTTGTGGCAACCCTGTGTTGAGCAAGTCTATCGGTATCATTTTCCCAATAGCATGTGCTCACTTAATTTCTCTGTATGACATTTTAGTAATTCCCACAATATTTAAAACTTTTTGACTATTATTATACTGTTAGGGTGATTTGTGATCTTTGATGTTACTATTGTAATTGTTTAGGGGTGACACAAACCATGCCAATATAAGATGCCAAACTTAATAAATGTTGTGTATGTTCTAACTGCTTATCGACTGGCCATTCCCCCATCTCTCTTCCTCTCCTTGGGCCTCCCTATTCCCTAAGACACAACAATATTGAAGTTAGGCCAATTAATAACCCACAATGGTCTCTAATTGTTCAAGTGAAAGGAAGAGTCGCACATCTTTCATTTTAAATCAAAAGCTAGAAATGATTAAGCATAGTAAAGAAGGCATGTTGAAAGCTGAGACAGGCCAAAAACTAGGTCTCTTGTGCCAATTAGCCAAGCTGTGAATGCAAAGGAAAAGTTCTTGAAGGAAATTAAAAGTGCTACTCCAGTGAACCCACGAATGATAAGAAAGTGAAACAGCCTTACTGCTGATATGAAGAAAGTTTTAGTGGTTTGGATAGAACATCAAACCAGCCACAACATTCTTTCAAACTAAAGTCTAATCAAGAGCAAGGTCCTAACTCTCTTCAACTCTGTGAAGGCTGAGAGAAGTGAGGAAGCTGCAGAAGAAAAGTTTACAGCTAGCAGAGGTTGGTTCATGAGGTTTAAGCAAAGAAGCCATCTTTGTAACATAAAAGGGCAAGGTGAAGCAGCGAGTGCTGTTGGAAAAGCTGCAGCAGGTTATTCAAAAGATCTAGCTAAGAATATTGACGGAGGTGGCTACACTAACAGCAGATTTTCAATGTAGATGAAACAGCATTCTATTAGAAGAAGATGCCATCTAGGACTTTGATAGCTAAAGAGGAGAAGCCAATGTCTGGCTTCAAAGCTTCAAAGGACCAGCTGACTCTCTTGTGAGGGTACAATTGCAGCTGGTGAGTTTACGTTGAAACTAATGATCATTTGCCATTCCAAAAATCCTAGGGCCCTTAAGAATTATGTTAAATCTACTCTGCCTGTGCTCTATAAATGGAACAACAAAGCCTGGATGAAAGCACACCTGTTTGTAACATGGTTCACTGAATATTGTAAGCCCGCTGTCGAAACCCACTGCTTAGAAAAAAATATTCCTTTCAAAATATTACTGTTTATTGACAATGTACCTGGTCACCCAAGAGCTCTGATGGAGATGTACAATGAGATCTGTGTTGTTTTCATGCCTGCTAACACAGCATCCATTCTGCAGCCCATGAACCAAGGAGTCATTTTGACTTTCAAGTCTTATTATTTAGTAAATACATTTCATAAGACTATAGCTGCCATAGACAGTGATTCCTCTGATGAATCTAGGCAAAGTCAACTGAAAACCTTCTAAAAAGGATTCTACATTCTCGATGCCATGAAGAACATTCACCATTCAACTCATGGGATGAGTCAAAATATCACCATGAACAGGATTTTAGAAGAAGATGATGCCAACCTTCATAGATGACTTTGAGGAAGTAACTGCAGATGTGGAAATAGCAAGAGAACTAGAATTATAAGTGGAGCCTGGAGATGTCACTGAATTGCTGCAATCTTATGATAAAACTTTAACGGATGAGGAGTTGCTTCTTATGGATGAGCAAAGAAAATTGTTTCTTGAGATGGAATCTACTCCTGGTGAATATACTGTAAACATTGTTGAAATGACAGCATAATATTATATAAACTTAGCTGATAAAAAAGTGGTAGAGATTGAGAAGATTGACTCTAATTTTGGGAAAACTTTCTACTATGGGTAAAATACTATCAAACTTGGGAGTGGATGTGGTTCAAGTGGCTGAGTACCTGCTTTTCACATGGAAGGTTCTGGGTTCGTTTCCCGGTACCTCTTAAAAACAAAGACAAACAACAAGCAAACAAATAAAAAAAACAACTAAGGGGAGCTGATGTGGCTCCATGGTTGAGCGCTGGGTTCCCACTTACCAGGTCCTGGGTTCAATCCCCGGCCCTGGTACCTCAAAAAAAAAAAAAAGAAAAAAAGAAAGAAAGCTATCAAACAGCATCACATGCTACAGAGAAATCTTTCATGAAAGGACGAGTCAATTGATGCAGCAAACTTCTTATGTTGCCTTATTTTAAGAAATTGCCACGGCACCCCACCCTTCAGCAACCACATCCTGATCATTCAGCAGCCTTGGACATCAAGACACGACCCTCCGCCAGCAAAAAGATTATGACTCCTTGAAGGCTCAGATGATGGTTAGCATTTTTTTAGCAGTAAGGTATTTTTAAATTAAGGTAGGTACATTGTATTTTTAGACATAATGCTATTACATACTTCATAGACCACAGTGTGGTGTAAACACAATGTTTATATGCACTGGGAAGCCAAAAAATGTGAGACTTGCTTTCCTGAGGTGATCTAGATATTGAACCTGCAATATCTCTGCTGCATGCCTGTTGATAATGGTTAGCTTATAGCTGTTTCAAGGAAGGGGAATGACATTTATTGAGCAACTATCACATTTCAGCTAGTTTATCTGAATTATGTCATTTAATTCTTAAAATTAAATGATTCTTAAAATTAGAATTAACTCATTTAATTCTACCATGAGTAGGTTCATTTTGTTGATGAAAAATTTAGTATTCACAGCAGTCAACTAACTTTCCCAAGATTACCCAGTTGGTAAATTGAAGAGCAGACTTTTAATTCTTATCTCATAATTTTCACGTTTAATGATTTCTTCTAAGTAGGAAAATCCTGTATCTGTCTGTCTACCCTCCTGTTTGTATATCCTCAGTTATGCTATTGTTAGATGCCAAATTATTTTACTTTAGAATAAAATTAAATTTCAGCCTTCCTCTCCCCTCAAAGGGAGTTTTTTTTTTTTTAGAGATTTATTTACTTTTATCCATTTTAGCCCCCCCCCCCTTTTTCACTGTTTTGTGTCCATTAGCTGGGCAATTCTCTGTGTCTGTTTCCTGTCCTCTCTTCTCATCCTTATCTTCCTGTCTTCACTGGGATTTGATCTTAGGAACCTCCGAGAGAGGCATTCTGCCACCTGGGCCACCTCAGTTCCTGTTTTTTTGGCGCGTCTCGTCTTGGTTCTCTCTTGTGCCACTCTCCTGTTATGTCATCATCTTGCTGCGTAGCTCAGTGGGGCCTGATGGCACTCCTGCATGCAGGGCCTAGTGGCCCGCATGCCTTCTATATTTTTCTTTATTTAATGGGAGATCCTGGGGATTGAACCCAGGTCCCTCCATATGGGAGGTGGACACCCAACCATTTGAGCCATATCCACCCCCCAAGGGCAGTATTCTTTAATGAACAGAGTCCTGGACTTGTAAAGAAGCAGATTCAAATCACAATTCTGCTACCTGATAGCTGTTGTGATTTCTGGCAAGTCACTACACCTCTCTGGGCCTGTCTCCCCATCTAAAAAAGAAGAGAGCTCCGACTGCAAAGTTTTACAATCTCAGATTTTGAGTGAATGGAGTCTGGTTTAATGAATTTTACTATACTTTGCACACTAATGCATGTTTCTTAAAGGGCAGGATGGATACTCTCTTAGGTGACCTACACAAGAGTTTGATTAACTTAGTCACTTCCTCAGGGTGGTGGCAGACTAAAGACCTGAATCCCTGCGTCTGTGGCTCGTGAGCAGGAAGGGTCTCCCTTTTCTCTGCATCTCACCCTCCTCAGCAGTTTTTCAAGCTGGGGAAGAGTTTGTCTGTGGTATGTATCTGCCCTTATGAGTAAAGGGGAGGGAGGAGATGTGGCTCAAGCAGTTGAATGCCTGCTTCCCACATGGGAGGTCCCGGGTTCGGTTCCCAGTACCTCCTAAAAACAAAAACAAAAACAAAAACAAACAACAAGCAAACAAATGGAAAAAACCAACCAGGAGAGCTGCTGTGGCTCAGTGGTTGAGCACCAGCTTCCCACTTATGAGGTCCTGGGTTCAATCCCTGGTCCCAGAACCTAAAAAAAAAAAAAAAAAAAAAAAAAAAAAGGAGAGGGGAGCAGATGTAGCTCAGTGGTGGTTGAGTGCCTGCTTTCCATGCTTTCCTCGGTTCAATCCTTGGTACCTCCTAAAAAAATAAAAAGAGTAAAGGGGTCTCAGAGTGACTTTATAGGCTTCTCAATTAAAGCAGAAACTCCAGGGGATTCTCTTTTTCTTTTTCTTCTGCTAAGTGAAAAAGTGTAGCTGTAAAAGAGTATAGTTCAGGAGGGTAAAACCACTTTGGAAGAAGTCTGGAAAGTGATTCAATTGCAAGTCACAAGATCAATTATGCAAGTCTAGATCCTGAGTATTACAGCACATTTGTGGCACAGGTTCAGAAGGTGATGCAGAATGTCTCTTTCCTTGGACATTAAAGATCATTACCTGAAAATTACTCAGCCTTGGCCCTTGGGGAAATCTTAAGTGCCCAGCCCAAATAGCATAATTCTATTTCAAATACCAAGATCTCATGATAACGAATGATGTAGAAAGAGAAAGTGCACTTGTCTGGGTCAGACCGAATCAATTTGATAATTTTTAGCAGAAAGGACCCATCTCTAGATAAATATAACTGTCAGATGAGGGATCTGTGGACTTTTAACCATGTGCTCAGTGTAAATAATCTCAGGAAAACTGGACACTAGATAGAAAAAGAGTGGAATAAATTCTCACCTTTTTATGCTCTTGCCTGCAGTCTCTATGGGAACAAGCTTCCTTTGATGATAAATTCTATTGTTGTCTGCGGATTGAGATATAAAATCCTATCTCACAGGGGAATGATACGGGTAGCATGAGACGGTGTAAAAAAAACAACTCACATAGTGTTTGGCTCCGAGCATGTGTGGAGTGGATGTCAGCTCTCCTATCTGATGTCTGTTAGGTGACAGACTCTATACCTTACAAAATGAAGGGGGAGATGTGCAAACTTGCCCTCAGTGAGCATGTGGTCGAGAAGGGAAGGTGAGATGCATAAATAGACAACTTCTGTTGGGGTTTGGGCAACCCAAGAAATAGCACCCCCTTTCCTGACTGAGTTGGGAACTCAGAGATTGAGAGAAGACTCAGGTGGGTTCTGGAGAGTGTGGCATGGATCTATTACTCCAGGGGACTTGCTAATTCTTAAGCCCAGCATTGGGGTGGGCGTTTGTAGTTGTAGCCACTGGCAGCCTGAAGAATCACAGGACTCCTTCTGTGGGAGAGAAGAAGGGGTGCAGGCAGGCTTATCAATAGAATGGGCAAAAGGCTGAGTGACATGTGCTCAGAGATGGGAATTGTGGTAGGTTGAAGTAAGTACTTCAATTCAGATATGTTTTTCGTCTTAATCCATATCCCCGTGTGTCTGAACCCATTGCAATAGGACCTTTAGAAGATGTTTTTTTTTTCTTCATGTAAACAAATATATTTTGTTTTATGGATGTATGTAAAGTGCCAGCTCTTGCCTGGTGTTTTAGTCTGCTAGGCTGCTGAAATGCAACCCATTACCAGAAATGGGTTGGTTTTTACCTTGGGGATATATTAGCTCATAAGCTTTTAGTTTTGAGACCATGACAATGTCCAAATCAAGGCATCATCAGGTGATGCCCTCTCCCCAAAGACTGGCTGCCCGTAATCCTGGACTCCTTTGCCAAGGACAAGGCAGCATCTGGGTTTTGCTGCTCTTGGCTTCTGTCTTTCATGGCTTTCTCTCTGCTTCTGTGGCTTTCTGTCTCTCTCTGTATTCATCCTGTTTATAAAGGACTCCAGTAAGAGGATTAAGACCCACTCTGAGTCACGCCTTAATTGAAGTGAACTCATCAAAAGGTCCTTAACTAAAGTGACCTAGTCAAAAGGTCCCACCCACAATAGGTTCACACCCACAGGAATGGACTAGGCTTTTTTTTTTAAGACTCAGAAATCTTTATTTTATATTAATTTTTTTTCTATTTTACCTGGTGATCATAGTATCATTATTTACAGGAAAAAGTTCAGTTGTCATAAATTTGTATATTGGTTATTCAAATAGAAATTATGAATATGTATTGTTTTAGGTCATATTGTAGATATGTGACTTACCAGATTTTTATCATAGGCTATATATTACAATCAATGTCAAAAGTAATATCAATATCTCTAGACAGATGATAGATACATAAAGTACACTACCTTTTAAATAAATGGAATAATTGTGCCCATTCTGTGAGCCTATTCCAATATTTTATTGATCTTTTATTTTTTTCAGGTGTGTTTTGTTCCCTTTTACTTTATCATGGGGTTGCTTACTAGTAGAGCTATTATATGGGTATGACAGTGGTTGAAAGGGAAGGTCTAAGGTCATGTATATTACTAGAAGGTAAGCTAAAAACTGTAGCATGGGACTGTATAAGATAGTGAAACCTCATAAAAACACAAATATGGGTGATACAGCATATATAAGACTGTTTTTACAAAATATAAATACAAATATACTAGAGAGAAGGAAAAAGAATAGCTACTACATATAGCAGGGGAAGCATAGAGATTGAGAGGTGATGAGTTTTGTTTGTTTCTTTGTTTTTTTAAATTATTATTATTATTGGAATAATGAAAGTGCTCTAAGAATGATTGAAGTGATGAATGCACAACTATGTGATTACACCAAATACCATTGATTGTACGCTTTGGATGGATTTATGCTTTATTAATATGTATCAATAAAATTGATTTGTTTTAAAAGAAGAATATAATAGGGATAAATTTTTACATTATATTATGCATGATAGGCAAGAATTGAAATAGTATCTTTTTTTGTCATATTTAATATTCGTTCTTTTTTTAAAAAAATATTTTAAAAGGTGCTTAGATTACACAAATATTACACAAAAATTACAAGAATTCCCATGTTCCCCACCTCCCACCCCTCCCACAACCTCATACATAAACATCCTTCATTAGTGTGGCACATCACCTCCAATAGATATACACATCCTGGGGCTTTGCCACTAAGCATGGACCATAGTTCACATCGTAGACCACACTCTCTCCCACACAGTTCTGCATGTTTGCATGTTATATGCTGATGTAAAATGGCCTATATCTAGAAATAGTATCTTTTGATACCCGAACTGTTAGGAAACATAATCCAGTCACCCAGGAGGAAGAAGGTGTTATTTTTAATTAAGGTGTGGTCCAACTGAATGAAGTTGTTTCTTAATCTGAATTACTAGAGTCCTTCATAAGCAGAAGAAATTCAAATATGCTGATAGAAAGCCACAGGGAAGAGCTAGAGACTGAAAGTCAATGGAACCTGGAAGGGAAAGGAGAGGACATCAGCATGTGATGGGAAGGCCAAGCAACCCAAGGACTGCCGGCCAGCCAGAATGCTACCAACCCCTGGAGGAAGCAAGCCTTCTAGCCTCTGAAGGGATGAGCCAATAATTCCTAAATTCATGTCTGAGGCAAGAAGAGAGTAATTACTTTTTAAAAAAATTATTATTATAACAATGTCTGGAAGTCACCTAAATAGTAATCATTAAGGAAATGATAAGTAAATCATTGCATTTTGACTTAATTAAATGCTATACAGGCACTTAAACTGATAATTATAAAGCCCATGTAGCAATTGGTAAATGCTTATGACAAAATGTCAAATGAAAAAATGCTATATATAGAGACACACATACACACACACACACATTATATATATATAAATTATTCACTAGCCTTGGAAGGGAATGTGACGATGGAAGGTGGTTTGTGTGCTGGGGAAGTAGAATTCCAAGTGTTTTCTCCTCTGTTGATGTGGTGAGCAGACATTGTTCTGGTCTGCCCAGCATCCCTCCCCATCTCCTTCTGATAACTGAATTAACACTTCATTTGTGCAACAGTTTCTCTTTGGTTTCTTATGGTTTTGGTGGGATGGAGATTGGCCTGTGACCCAGGATGGGCCAATAAAAGTCCTTCCCTGGGATTTTATATATGGACCTGAGAGGAGAAAGACACCTTTCACTCTTGGGTCAATGAGCTGGGTTGTTATATGCTTGCAGTTGTCCCTGGCCTTGCCCTCTTTCCCCCTGCTGAATGGGGAAAACTTGCCTATGGTAAGAAAGAAGCAAAAGCTAGAAAGAGACCAGGAGTCAGAGACGGATGTATGTATGCATAGATTGAGGGTTAGATAGACAGGCTCACCTGATGACAGTTTTTAAGTCCCTGAACCAAACCTCTAACTTTGTCATTTATCTGAGCCCAAAAGATTCCTTTTTCTTACACTAGTTAATCCTGTTCTTCTATACTAGCTAACCGTGTGTTAGTTACTTGTAATTGAAAAAATCCAGACAATAGAATTGTTTTAATTTTAAAAAGTTTCTGTTCTGTGTTCAACTGTACCAAGGATTTTGTTTTTTTGTTGTTGTTTATGTGTTTTTAAATAAATCTTCTTTACTGAAGTCACTAGAACATTTTGTACTTATGTGTAAATACTGAATTTGTGAATCATTTCCCTTAGACCGTCAATAGACTTCTGATCCCTACTGAACTGTCACTTCCTCTCATGTCTTTCTCTCTCAGCCTTTCCTGCAACATCAGCCACATTAGCTATTACCCCACATCCTGCTTCTGACAGTAGCTGCTCAGAGAATGCTTTTTTCTTTTTTTTTCACAGATGAATAAATATATACATTTCTCAATTAAATGAACTGATTACATATAAAATTTTTTTTGAATCAAACAATATGTTACACAATATATTTGGTTCATAGTAACGCATTCATACAGTATTTGTTCTTTTGTGTCTGGCTTGCTTCGCTCAACATAATGTCCTCCAGGTTCATCCATGTTGCCATATGCTTTACGACTTCATTTCTTCTTACAGCTGCATAATATTCCATCGTGTGAATAGACCACAGTTTGTTTATCCATTCATCTGTTGATGGACACCTGGGTTGTTTCCAACTTTTGGCAATGGTGAATAATGTGGCTATGAACATCGGTGTGCAGATGTCTGTTCGTGTCACTGCTCTCAGTTCTTCTGGGTATATACCCAGTAGTGGTATTGTCGGGTCACGTGGCAAGTCTATATTCAACTTCTTTATGAACTGCCAAACAGTCCTCCACAGTGGCTGTACCATTCTGCATTCCCGCCAACGGTGAATAAGTGTTCCTATCTCTCCACATCCTCTCCAGCACTTGTAGTTTTCTGTCTTTTTAATAGTGGCCATTCTGATAGGCGTGAAATGATATCTCATTGTAGTTTTGATTTGCATTTCCCTAATTATGAGTGATGTTGAGCATTTCTTCATTGTTTTTTTGCCATTTGTATTTCTTCTTCGGAGAAATGTCTATTCAAGTCTTTTGCCCATTTTTCAATTGGGTCATTTGTCCTTTTATTGTTGAGTTGTAACCTCTCTTTATATATCCTGGGTATTAGAGAATGCTTTGAAAAGAGTAATTTGAACCACAATGTGAGTTCAAATCTGTATGAGACAAGAATGTGTGAGGAATTCTGAAATCAATCAACAGACATTTATTGAGCACCTACTATGTTCTAGGCTCTGTTTTAATCACTGAGGCTCCAACAATAAAAACAAAAGCCTTTAAGGTGCTTATCTCTATGCGTGCTTCTGTGTGTGCTCCCACAGGAAGTACAGGTGAGTCTGGGATTTTACTTAGTGCTTATTACTTATTTACTTAGTACCTCTATACAAAGGCAACAGCATAATAACCAACACTTACTGAACATTTACTCTGTGCTGCTCCTTATGCATTATTAATCCTTGTAGCATCCTTATGAGGGAGGTGCCATTATTTCCCCCATTTTACAAATGAGGACTTTGAGGTGCTGTGAGGATATTTAATGTGCCTAAAATTACAGAGCTAATAGGTGGCAGAGAATGACTTGAACTGAGGCAGACTGATTCCTTATGCAGAGTGTTGCTTATGCAATGTTGTAAGTAATCTGAACAGAAATGCTGGCTCTGGTATCCAAATGAAATTTTTTTTCAAGTTTTGGAAACTTTTAAAAAAGATTATTAAATCTTGGTGGTGAGGTATAAAGATATCTGGCCAGGATGCAGTAAAGGGAGATTCCCTTTCAACCTGTTTAAGTTTGAGCCATAGAGAAAAGTGTTCTTAAAAAATTCATTCATTCATCCATCAAGTCAACAGATGTTTATTGACTATCTGTTACTGAGGAGATGGAAAATAAACAAATCCTTAAAATATACCATAGCATGGTAAGCCCTATACTAAAGGAATTGAAAAGGGATCATGGAGAGCATTGAAAGGTGGAGGGAGAAGGGAAAGAGAGGGGAAATGTCATGAAATGATTGAAAAGCTGAGAATTGAAATATAAGCAGGAGTCCTTAGGTAGACTAGGAGGTAGAGGTAAGATGGGTGGGGTGGAATGGAATATGGGTCTTCTAGGAGACGATCTGCTTCCATGCTCACTCATGGGTGTCCTGAAAATTGCAGGTGGCTCTAAAAATGTGACTAGAATGATAGGTGGAGGCTGTGCAAACTAAGGGAAAGAGTTTGCACTTATCTTTGTGGTTAAGGGTCTATAAACATTTTCAGTTGCACCAAACAGTTAAAATAGCTTGAGCATTCACTCCTCAATATGTAGCTATTTAATAGGGTACATAGATATTTGTTTATTTAAACATATGTACTGTCATATTAATATATCATATCCCTTATAAGATTGACACAGATATAAGATTAAAGATAATATTTAAAGATATATCTATATTTTTGTTCCCTTAAAAATATTATTAAATATTAGAATGGCAATATGTTTGAAAATGTTTATATATTTTTGAACACTTTGGTTTAATACTTTGTGATAGGGTAATTTAAAAGATTGGTTCTTGATGAATGGAACTATAATCCATGCTTAGTGGCAGTGCTCCGAAATGTGTTTATCACTTGCAATGAATGTACCACACTAATGAAGGATGTTGTTAATGTGGGTAAATGTGGGTGGTATGGGGATCAGGGCATAAGGGAATCCCCTATACATACATATTTTTTAAATTTATTGAAGTGTATCACTCATACATAAACATACATACACAATAAATGTATAGTAATAGTTGTGAACTTATGAAACAAACATACATAACATCATACAGGGCTCTCATACCTCACTCTACCACCAATACCTTGCATTGTCATGAAACATTTTTAACTAATGATTAAAGAGCATCCTCAAAATATTACTACTAAGCAAAGTATTTTCCCCCAGCCCACCCTATTATTATTGTTATTTTACATCTTTTTACATGAACATACATAAACAATAAGTGTATAGTAAAAGTTGGGAACTTACAAAGCAAACATACATAACATCATACAGGGGTCCCATACATCAACCCACCACCAATACCTTGCATTGTTGTGAGATATTTGTTACAAATTATAAAAGAATATTGTCAAAATCTTACTACTAACTATAGTCCTTATCTTACATTGGTATGTTTTCTCCCCAGTCCACCCTATTATTATATTTTAAATATATTTTTATGACAGAAGTTGTAAACTTACAAAACAATCATGCACATATGCAGAATTCTCAAACAATACACCTCTATCAACACACCACACCGTGGTGGAAAATTTGTTACAGATTATGAGATAATATTATCAGATTATTACCAGGTCCATAGTGTAAATTTGGCACACTTTTTCCATACTCCCCCCCTTATCAACACAGTACAATCTTTGGCATAGATGCATGAATATTACATTATTACTATTAACCAAGATCCATAGGTCACTCCAGTTGTATTTTTCCCATGCTTCTCCACATTCCCACCACCATAGTGATGTGCATCTGCTCTAGCTCACAAAAGGACACTCTTGTATCTGTACCATCAACCACAATTCTCATCCACCTCTGGGTTTACTGTGTTATTCAGTCCCTAGATTATTCCCTAGCTTTCAATTGGTATTTACATCCCTAGACTACAATTTTCAGCCAAATTCCCTTTATAAACCCGCTGATACTCATTATAATATGTTACCATCAACTTTGTACATTTCCACACTTTTACAGTGAAGTTAATTAAAACTTCTACATACGTTAAACATCAGTAGTCCATCTTAGTCCCCCTCTTATCTCCTTTAAGAATCCATCACCTACCACCCGGTCTTGAAGATATTTTCCTATATTTTCTTCTATAAGTTTTATGGTTTTTGTTTTTATATTTAGGTTTTGATCCATTTTGAATTGTTTTTTGTATAAGATGTGAGATAGGTTGCTCTTTCCTTCTTTTGGATATGGATATCCAGTTCTCTCAGCACCATTTATTGAATGGACTGCTCTGCCTGAGCTGGGTATGTTCTAGAGGCTAGTCAAAAATCACTTGACCATAGATGTGAGGGTCTGTTTGTGAACCATCAATTCAGTTTCCATTGGTCTATGTGTCTGTCTTTATGCCAGAACCATGCCATTTTTTACCACTGTAGCTAGGTGATATGATTTAAAGTCCAGAAATGAGAGTCCTCCAACCTCGCTTTTCCTTTTTAAGATGTTTCTGGCTCTTCAGGACACCTTAACCTTCCAAATAAATTTCATAATCATGTTTTCCATTTATTTAAAAAATGCTGGTGGGATTTTTATCAGGATTGCATTGAATCTGTATATCAATTTGAGTATAATTGACATCTTAATGATATTTAGTCTTCCAATCCGTGAGCATGGAATGTTCTTCCAATTATTTAGGTCTTTCTTGATTTCTTTTAAAAATGAGTTGTAGTTTTCTGAATACAAGTGCTTTACATCATTGGTTAAGTTTATTCCTAAATTTTTGGGTTTTATCTGTCATATTTTATTTTCACCACTCTTTTGACACTTTTAGTTACTTTTATTGGTGAGATTGGAAGAAGCTGGAATGACAGAGATTTAAGAGGAAGGAGGAAGGCTGAACCCTTGCAGATGCTGCCTGCTATCTCTCTCCTGTCTTTTCTTTTCAGGCTGTAGCACACCCTTTAGTATTTCCTGCCAAGCTGGTCTCTTGATTGCCAACTTTCTCGGTTTCTGTTTATCTGTGAATATTCTAAACTCACACTCTTTTTTGAAAGCCAGTCTTGCTGGATATAAGATTCTTGGCTGGAGGTTTTTCTCTTGCAGTATCTTAAATATATCATGCCAATGAAAAATTGGCACTTAATCTTATTGGGTATCCCTTATATGTTATGCATTGCTTTTCTCTGTCTCTCTCTCTCTCTTTTTTTTTTTTTTCTTTTCTCTTGCTGCTCTCAGAATTCTCTCTTTTCTTTGGCATTTGACATTCTGATTAGTATGTGTCTCACACTTGGTCTATTCGAATTTATTCAGATGGGAGTATGTTGTACTTCTTGGATATGGATATCTATGTCCTGCAATAGGGTTGGGAGATATTCCACCATTGTTTCTTCAAATATTCCTTCTGCCCCTTTTCCCTTCCCTTCTCCTTCTGGGACACCCATGACATGTATGTTTGCACGTCTCTTGCTATCATTTAGTTCCCTGAGACCTTGTTCAGTTTTTTCCATTCTTTTCTTCATCTGTTCTTTTGTATGTTCGCTTTCAGAGGCCATTTCTTCAAGCTCACCAATCCTTTTTTCTGCCTCCTCAAATCTGCTATTATATGATTCTAGTGTATTTTTAATTTCATTTGTTGAGCCTTTCATTTCCATTAGATCTGCTATTTTTTTTTTTTTTTTTTTTTAAAGATTTTATTTATTTATTCATTTATCCCCCTCCCGCTGCCTGTGCTCGCTGGGTCAGCCAACCACGCCGTGCCGGCGGGCCCGCCCCCACCAGGAGGCCTCGGGAACCGAACCCGGGGCCTCCCATATGGTAAACGGGAGCCCCACTGATTGAGCCACAGCCGCTTCCCAGATCTGCTATTTTTTATGCTTTCAAATTCTTCTTTGTGCTCATCCAGTTTCTTCTTAATATCCTTAATCTCTTTAGCCATCTCATTAAGTTTATTAAGGAGATTTGTTTGAACATCTATGATTAGTTGTCTCAACTCCTTTATGTCATCTGGATACTTATCTTGTTCCTTTAACTGGGCCACATCTTCCTGTTTCTTGGTATGGATTGTAATTTTTTGTTGGTGTCTTGGCATCTGGCTTTCTAGATGTATTTATTCTGGTTGCAATTTTTCTCTTTAGTTTAGGGCTTTCTTGCCCTCTCTCCCTTGCTGGTTGTGTAGTAGGAGCCAAGGATGTAGTTGGTGCTGTAAGCCTGGAGGCTGAAGCTGCCCATGTTGCCCCAGGAATTGATGAAGCTTCTCCCAACTTTATCCTTTGCCAGGGGTAGGGACAGAGTCACAGCTGTGTGGAATAATCCAAGTCATGCAGGCCTAGACTGTAGTTGCCCAGAGAGACTGATGAACTTCATGCCCCTTCCTCCCCTGCCTGGGGAGGGGATGGAACTTCAGGTGTGGGCAGCAATCTGTGCCGTTTGGGTCTACAATGCACTGGTAGAATTGCCACTATTTAGTCTGTGCCAGCCAAATACACCTGTAGTTACCCGGAGAGGCTAGCTAGCAGGGCCCGCCAGCTTCCGCCCTGCTAGAGGTGGAGCTGAAGCCTAGGCTAGGGCTGCAGGCTGATCTGGGTGAAAGAAGCCGGTCCCTACCATCACTATGATTTTCAGTCAGCCTGGCTTCCCCTCATGCTGGGGGCGGAGTCAAAATGGCAGCTACTGGCCTCTTTCCGACTTGGACAGTTTCAAACTTTAGCTGGTCTTAGGGTTATACTTTAGCCAGCCGAATTTACTAATCAGTAGCTGAAATCAGTGGCCAACCGTCTCTTCCTCCCCTGTATTTGGGAAATGGAGTTTCCAATTCCAGCCACAGAATAGCTCCTGCAGTGGCTTGCGCCGCCAGAGTAGGATGATCACTGGCCTCCACGGTGTGGCCTGTATTTTCCCAGAGAGGTCGGTACAGGTCCCCCCAGCTTCCTCTCTGCTGGAGGTGGGGCCAGGGTTTATGCTAGAGCGGCAATCTGATCTGGATGGGAAAGAAGCTGGTCCCTACCTGCACTGTGATTTTCAGTCAGTCCGGCTTCCCCTCATGCCAGGGGCGGAGTTAAGATGGCAGCCATCAGCCTCTTTCTGACCTGGACAGAATCAAACTTTAGCTGTTCTTAGGAGTATACTTTAGCCAGCTGAATTTACTAATCAGTAGCTGAAGTTGGTGCCCAACCGTCTCTTCCTTCCCTATTTTTGGGGAGTGGAGCTTCCAATTCCAGCCACAGAATAGCTCCTGAGGTGGCCTGTGGAGGATGGGCACTGGCCTCCGCAGCGTGGAGGGCTCTACTTATGAATCTCCTCTGCAGATGGGCAGTCTCCTCCTTCCATTCTTTCAAGGATGTTGCAGGATGCTCTTCTGTTCTCCTGGAGCCCCCAAACAGGTGCTTTAGATAGCTCTGGGTGATTACTAACTGCCCTGTAGCATGAGCTGATTCTAGGAGCTCCTTACTCTGCTGCCATCTTGCTGGTTGTCCTCTATACTTTTTATGTAACATTTATGTAATCTAAATATCTTAAAAAAAAAAAATAAATAAAATAAAAGATTGGTTCTAAGTTCAATTTATTTTGATTCCTGATTTTAGTAACAACAAAAGATACTTCACAAAGAGATAGAAGTAGAGATAGACATTTTTTTTGTTTTTTTTTTTTTTTGCAGGACTATCTAAATCATGATGTTCATTTTTTCATTCTCAAATACAATGCTCAGGTTTTTCTTGAGATTTAATTAATAACTTTCCATTTTTCCATTTTTTCCTGATGTCTATGTCAGTCGTTTTTTTTTTTCAATCATCAAAATGCAGCTTTATTTTCATCTCCCACCTTTCTTTAAACTTTTTTTTTTAATTGTGGTAGCATAGATACAACATAAAATTTCCGACTTTAACCATTTTTAAGCATACAATTCAGCGACATTAATTACGTTCACTGTGTTGTGCTACCATCACCACCATCCATTACCAAAACTTTTCCATTACCCAAAACAGAAACTCTGCACCCTTTAAGCATTAACTCCCCATTCCCTTTTCTCCTAGCTCCTGGTAACCTGTAATCTACTTTCTGTCTCTTATGAGTTTGCTTATTCTAGTTAGTTCATGTAACTGAAATGATACAATATCTGTCCTTTTGTGTCTGTCTTATTTCACTCAGCATGATGTCTTCAAGGTTCATCCATGTTGTAGTATGTATCAGGACTTCATTCTTTTTTATGGATGAATAATATTCTGTTGTTTGGATGTTCCACATTTTGTTTATCCATTCATCTGTTGATGGACTCAGTCATTCTTGCATTCTTTGGATGGTGTTGCATTTTTATAGTTCTAGCAATTGGTTCAAACCCACAGATTGTTTTTATGAGGAATATTTTGAAATGGGCTCAAAAATTCCATTTCCAATTTTTAAAGAATGTGCAGATAGTTTTTTATGTGACACATTCACATTATTTTTGGCCATCAATTCATCAATAATGGGGAGACATTTCCCCGAAACTATTAGTTATCATTTACTGTGTGACAAATTATTCCCCCAAATAGTGGCTCAAATAAAAGACATTTATTATCCTGTATTTTCTGTGGGTCAGAAATCCAGGAGTGGTTTAGATGTGTTCTTTTGGCTCAGGTTCTCCCACAAGGCTGCAGTTAAGGTTTTGGCTGCGTCTGCAGGCATCTCAAGGTTGAACTGGGGACCATCTGTTTCCAAGTTCACTCGCAAGCCTGTTGGCAGCCTACGTCCTCGCTGGCTATTGGCCAGAGTTCCTTGACAGTGGGCTTTTCCAGAGAGAGAAGGAAAAGAAGAGCAAGATGGAAGTCACAGTCTTTTTGCAACATAATCTTGGAAGTGACTTTTGCCATTTTGTATTTATTACAAACAAGTCACTAGATTCAGCCCTCACTCTAGGGGAGGGGATTACCAAAAAGCTGAATACCAGGAAGTCGGGATCATCTTCATTCAGAGGCTGCCTACCCCACCACACATTTTCAATTAGCAGGTTAAGGGAGAAAGGCAGCCACCTTCTCATTCACTATTACATCATCATTTTTACCTTGAAGAGATGTAGTAAGCATATGTATTTTCCTGGAAATATCTGCATAATATTGAGAGCCAGTAGTCATCAGAGGAAAGGTCAGACAACTTGGGAGCCTTGTCATCTGTCAATGAAAAATGTGTAAGTCACCTTTAAGTTGGGCAACTCTTTTATGTACTCCGACACAAAATAATCAGCAAACTGGTATAGGGTGTGTGGCAGTTTGATATTATTTATGAATTCCAAAAAGAGATATAGAGTATGTTTGTAAGCTGGTCTGTTCCTCTGGGCTGAGATGTCTGATTAAATTATGTTAAGATTAAGGCTTTGATTCAATCATGTCATTAGAGTGTGACTCAGCATTGAGTCCCAGCCCCCTTGGTGGGCTGATAAAACAGACTCTCACATGGAAGTAGACATGCAGGAGAAGAACACAGGAGTAGAGGTGGCTCCATAGACATGGTAGAGGCCCTGGGAAGAGAGATGAGCCTGATAGTCTACAGCTGACCTTGTGAAGAGACCAGAGCAGCTGCCCAGAAAGAAACAAGCCCTGGGAAGAGAGAAGAGCCTTATGCCAGCCCACAGCTGAGACTGGAAGAAGCTGGGACCACAGAGCCTTAAGAGGAAGGAGGAAGGCTGAACCCTTGTAGACATTGCCCGCCATCTTGCGTCAACATGTAGCAACAGACTTTGTCTGAGAAAGTACCCTTATGGTACCTTGAGTTGGACTTTTTAGGGCCTTGTGACTGTAAGCTTCTACCCCAAATAAATACCCTTTATAAAGGCTAACAGATTTCTGGTACTTTGTATCAGCACCCATTTTTGCTGACTAATACAGGGTATAAAAGTTCTTATCTAATTTGAAAGACTTGCAAAGAATCTCCTTTATCAGGGGCCTCATTTTATAAAATTAACCACAACGATAACATCCTATAGCACTTAGAATGCAGTTCGTTACCATGTACCGAGAGTGAAGAAATGAGTAAGGATGCCATCATCGGTCGTCCTTTGTGGAACTCCTTTTCTTCCTTTAGGGAAACTTAGGTATGTTAGGTGAAAGACAGACAGGGTGAAGGCACCAGGGTCATTCCATTCACTAATGTGCATTTTAATTACTTTCTAATTATTTTATTTTAGTTTTATTAAAGATTAAAAATATGTAAAAATGGAAGTACTCATATTGTTTTTCTGTACCATCACACATCATCTGGTGCACATGTGGGGTGTGTGCCCGCTCCTTTGGAGATCTCTGCTCTAGGACAAGGGTTCTTAACTCAGGACTTTATTGCTTGTGGATGGCTCATTTTCACAGAATGAGAAAAGTGGCCGAAGCTCTAATCAGATTTCAACAAAACTGTAAGAACCTCTGCAGTAGGTAATAGGCAACCATTGAAAGATTTTAGATTTACAATTTAGAATGCTTCTGGGCTAGCAAGTGGAGGGTGGCTTGGAGAGGGCAGGGAGTAGAGAGAACAGTAGCAGATCAACTCCTTCAGCAAGGCACAAAATAATGAGGGCTTGAGTGATGATGAAGTGGGGTAGGAAGGGGAGGTTTGTGGCACAGCAGAAGGGGTGTAGGGTCACCAAGCCATTGAGCAATTTAGAAAGAAATCGTGTCCTCAAAAGAATATGAGAATTCAGATCTAAAGGTATTTCAGGTCCTCTGTGCCCCTCCCTCCCCCCCTTTTAAAATTGCCCTCTCCATTCTTCATTTCTGTTTATTTTTTTCTGGAGATTCAAGCTGGGGAGAGGGATGGAGAGAGAGAGAGAGAGAGAGAGAGAGAGAGAGAGAGAGAGGAGAGAGAGAGATTCAGAAAGATGACTTTTCAGTATTTTAGAAATCTAGTAATGTAATAGAAGAGGGGTATTTGGAAGGAAGGACTGTAGGACGATACTGGCACCCCAAATAAATTTGTAGTCTGATAAACATGTTCTGGGTTGGAAAATACAATTGATTTGAATTCTAAGGTTGTGCCTTCTTTAGGAAGGGTGAGGTATTTTTAAGATTTTATTTTTCTTTCTTCTAGATTTTAAATTTTTTCCCTTCTATTATATCAGCATCACTTTGGTTTTGTCTTGGTTGTGCTATACCTGCTGATCAGTCTCTTATCTCTCTTACATACTAAAATCACATTTCTCTAATGCTTCAAACCTCAGCGCCCCGTCACATACACTTTCTCATTTAACTATTTCTTTGGGCATTGCTCTAAGTGTCCATTTCAGCTGTTGTTACAACAGAGTCTCCGGGTGGTGGTGGCTGTTTTCCTGGGGTTTTGATGATGGGGCGTAGGAGTCGTGGGCGCCACATTTGAAGGATGTAGGGAAAGAAGGGCGGGAGCCCCATTTCAGCCAGGGCCTCTTTGAGGCCTTGCACAGTCTCATGTTTCCCAAGGCCCAGACTCGCTCACTGTCCAGAAACAACATAAGCACCCTGGCCTCTCCCCGCGCCTTCTGTGGAGGCTGCTGTTACCGCCGTGCCACAGCCAGGGCACAGTTCCCAGGCTCACGGAGCCAGGAGGCTGCTGGGGAAGTTGGCCGGCTCCTCTCCACCGGCAGCGGCTGCCCATTGGAAGAGCGGAGCCTGGGCTGCAGGGTCTGCCGGGAGACGGCCTGTACAGATCCATCTTTCCCAGTGGCATGCGTCTGCAGTGCACATTCTTTCCACTGAGGCGATCGGGGCTAGTAAGAGCTATTGCAGATGTCAGCGGCAATGAAGCGAGACCTCAAGCTGTAATTCCTTACAACCTGGCTTATCTTAAACCTCCACGGCAGAACTCCTGGCACATGGCTGGAGGTGT
The DNA here is from genome assembly GCA_026826555.1 of Tolypeutes matacus. NCBI lineage: Eukaryota > Metazoa > Chordata > Mammalia > Cingulata > Chlamyphoridae > Tolypeutes > Tolypeutes matacus. Next base: position 6,310,807 of record JAKSZT010054583.1, read on the forward strand.
TTGGGGAATCTGAAGACACCGGATTTCCATTAAATTGCTGCTTCTTGGTAAAGGCAGGAAAAGGGCTCTTAAGCTGCCTTGAGAGGCTGACTCATCTTGTGTAGTGATTATTGGGACTTATTTACTGGGCATTTAATATAGTTTTTCATGAGAGTAAGGAAGGCATTAGAAATACTATTGTAGGGAAGCAGATGTGGCTCAGGTGACTGGGCTCTGACCTACCACATGCGAGGTCGCTGGTTCAGATCCTCAGATCCGGTGCCTCCTAAAGAAGACAGTGAGCTGATGCAATGGTGGGGCAAGCTGGTACAACAAGAGACACAAGAAGAAAAAAAAACATAATGAGAGACACAACAAAGCAGGGACTGGAGGTGGCTCAAGCCATTAAGCACCTCCCTCCCACATCAGAGGTCCTGGTTCAACTCCCAGGGTCTCCTGAAGAAACAAGGAAGACGAACAGACACAGCAAGTGCAAAACGACAAGGGGGTGGGGAGAAATAAATAAAATAAATCTTAAAGAAAGAAAAAAAAAAAAGAAATACTATTGCAGAGGACCACAGAGACAGTTTTTTTTTCCTTTTATTTGTAAAAATTGAGGTACAGGCTTAAGTGAGTCTTCATGTAATTCTGGCTGGTTCTTCAGCCAGCCCCCTACAATCACTGTTTAGGGTTGGACAGAGCTAGACTGTACTCTCCTTTCTGTGACTTCTTAATTGTGTGACTTGGGAAATTACTTCACTCCTCTAAGCCCCTGTTTCTTCATCTGTAATGGCATCTCCTTTATCACAAGGTGGGATTCCTTACTCACCAGAGGGTGGGAAATGACAAGCAAAGCACTAGAATGTCACATTGAATGCTCTCATTAAATGAGAATTTTTATTTTACTCTATAACTTGCCATCCACTTGGTCTGCAGGGACTTTGTGGAGGAGGGAATCAAGATTTCTTGAAAAGGATATGTGTGTGAGTCTTATGACCTGAGTAAGAAGCATGACCAGCTTAGTCAACAAGTATTTATAAAAGTTTCCAATTCAAGGTGGAGTGGACATCACCATCCCAGAATCCTTGGGATTGGGGGAAGAGCTATGGACTAGAGTGGACTTACTGGTATTCTACTATAGACATATTGCAATTCTAGCAATGGAAGAAATTACAGCATTAATATGGAGCCAGGGGCCACTGGAGCCTCTGGGGGCAAGGAGAGGGAAAAACAGTTGTGTAATACGGGGGCCTTTTTGGGACTTGGGAATCACCATAAGTGACGTTGCAATGACAGATATAGGCCATTTTATATCATCACACAACATGCAGAACTGTGTGGGAGAAAGTGTAGACTACAATGTGAACTATGGTCCATGCTTAATGGCAAAGCCCCAGGATGTGTTTATCAACTGCAATGAATGTTCCACACTAATGAAGGATGTTTATGTGGGAGGGTGTGGGAGGTGTGGGGAGTGGGGCATATGGGAATCCCTGTATTTTTTGTGTAAAATTTATGTAATCTAATTATCTTAAAAAATAAAGAAATAAAAAAAAAGTATCCATTACTTGTACCAATGGTACTGTTGTATTGGTGTGGTTGTATAAATTTTAAAGCAAAAAATATGAACTTCCTAGCCATTAAAAGATTGCAAACATGTGGCAAGACATGGGAACAAAACAAAACAAAAATCTAGAAAATAAATAGGTTTTTTTTGTTTTTTTTTTTTTTTTTTTTTATTTTTATTTATTTTTTTTTTTGTTTGTGTGTTGTTTTTTATCCTTTTTTTTTTTTTTTTTTTCCTTTTTTTAAGGTACCGGGGGCTGGGATTCAACCCGGGACCTTGTATGTGGGAAACCAGCAGTCAACTACTGCATTGGTTTCTTCATTTGTTTTGCTTGTTGTTTTTGTCTTTGTTTTTTCTAGGAAGTACCAGGAACTGAACCCGGGACCTCCCATGTGGGAAGCAGGCACTCAACTGCTTGAGCCACATCCGCTCCCATCCTTTTTAATAGTAAACAAAAGTTCTCATAACCTCTCCCCACCCGCAGATGTCCCTGTTTTTCATTGACTAATATGAGGTTAATAATTCACTTCTGGGATTTTGAAGTTGTTTGGCTTTGAGTTTGGGACATTCACATTACCATTGGTGACAAATGCAAGTAGAAATCTGACTCATTATCTGATTAATACAGGTAAATATGCAAGGGGAAGAAATGGCCATGTAATTTATGTCTATCTCCTAGTCACATTTAGTCAGCTCTCTTATTCACTTTGACACTGTGGGTATCAGGGGTATCAGTGTTCTGGAGGAGTTTGCAAACTCCTTCACCTTTGCTCTCTGCTTGCAAGCGGTCATGTTCTCTGCTATCTCCTGCTACCTCAGTTTTGCTCTCTCTCATCAACTCTGAAGTTATATCTGTACTACCACCCTCCTGCCCTTCAGAGTCTTCCTTGAAGCCTTTCCAAATAGGTGCTATCTTGCTTCACCTAATTCCTAGGTTTTACAGATGTTCTCCCTTCAGAACACTGATGTATTCATCTTTATATAGCCTAAATTGCCTTTGTTTGCATTTCCATGTCTCCCACTTGGTGCTTACCAGTATTTCTCTCCCCTAGTAGATGGGAAGCTATGGGGACAGGGGGTCTGTGTGGCTTCCCATGTAATGCCCCACATTGTTACAGATTAGATGAATCATGGAGACAATGGATAAGGTGTGTACTGGGGGAAAGCTCTCGAAAGACTTTTTTTTTTTTTTTTTTTTTAAATTTAACAATTCTCATCTCAGTCTGATATCTTACTATTAACTGAAAACTTAGTAGGCAAGGTTCTGAATTTTATCTTGCAGGAATGTACACGAGTTAGGACTGGTAGATGACTCACTGACTCGAAGGAATTTAAAGGTGGTTTGCTGAGAAAGTCAGCCTCAAAGAGTGTGATTGTGTGTGTGCATGCATGTGTGTGTTTTTGTGTGTGTAAGGGTTAGGAAATCTTGCAGACAGAACCTATTAAGTGAGGCATTCCAAGTCCTCTTGTAACTCACCAATAATTCCCCCATTGGTATGGTTCCGATGGCTGGAGGTGATAGCTCTGAGGTCATCTGTTGGGAGAATGAAGAGAAAGGAAGAGAGGATAGTTTTGGCTTCTCATCTACGCTGCCCTCCCCACTTTAGTACTTCCACTCTCAGCCCAATTCAGTCATAGTAGTACTAGCTACCAGTTATTGACCCTCTTACTATGTCCAGGTGTTGTGCTATTTTTTTAAAAAACATAAACACCAGCTCATTTAATCATCACAAACATCCTCTGAGCAAATTTATCATAAATTTACAGAAGAAGATTCAAAAGTGCAAGGTCACATAGTAAAGGGGCAGAGTCCAGGTCTGTTTAATCCCAAAGCCTGTGCTAAGGCTTATCCTCACCTAGTTACCTGCTAATTTTGAATTTTGATCCTTTTCTGTGGGGAGCAGGAGAGGAGAGCTAATATTGTTTAGCAGGTGAGAAGTTACATTTTACCTGGGGTATTCAGTGGACATTTGCTGAATGGATGAGTGGGTCAAGTCCAGTTGCTTTGTGATTAGAGGTGGAAATGAGAAGTCCAGTGTTGAGGAGGTAGGAAGGAGGCCTGAGTTCTTGTTCTTTTTCTCTACTAGCTACGTGGTCTTGGGCATGTTGCTGAAACTCTTTGGGTCTCAGAGCATCACCTGTAAAAGGTAAGGCGGCCGAGGGATGAACAGTGTGATCTTTCTCATGCACGGTTTTGGGGAGGGATGGCTCCTTTTTGGGCATGTGTGTCATGGGAAAAGAGGGGTGATTGATTCATCCATCCATGCCTGGGGTTCAGGAATTCTGCTCCTTAATTTTAACTTAGAAACCCAGATTTGTGATTTATGGTAAACTTTTCAATTCCCGTGTCATTCCTCCCATTTTCCAAGGAAATATTTCAACCCCCTCCCCCATGCTTCCTTGCTTAATATTTGTCATGATCCCAAAATTCAGTATTAATATGATGAGGCTTAGTGATCATTTTTAAAGTCCATAAATATCTAATAAAAACCCCGATATAACATTTTCTTCAACCAGGGAAAGGCTGAAATGTGATGGCATTGTGTTCTGGTTTAACTACAGATGTTTTAATATCATGAAAATATCAGTGTTTGTAGCAGCTGAAGAAAAGTGTGAAGAAAATCACAGATTATTCAAACACAGACTGATATGCTACATGATTACCCCCATTCTACATTATAATTGAATTCATTGACAATATCTAAATTGAAATAGTCTTTGATCACCAATGATTCTTGTTTCCGAGTACATGGGCAGTGCCTATTGAAGGAAGACAGACCATTATGCCAGGACCTTGATACTGACGACTATCAAGTAAATTCTTTTAGTGAAGGGCTAAATTTCAGAGAAGGAGGAATATTATTAATAAAACATAAGTATTTATAAAGGGACAACTTCAAACAAATTGTGGGTTGACCCCAATGCCCTTGTCCATTTCATGATCTTTTTCTGATATTGTGATGGTCATATTATATGCATTCAAGAAACAAAAACATCCTTAGACAGTGACATGAAACCTTTAAGGTGAGTGATCAATGGAACCCATTGATTATTGATTCCTTCCAGGTGCAAGAGGAAGGGACACTATATCTCAAGTACCTCATTCCTTGCTATTTAGAATGTACCAAGAGAGAGCCAGTTGCACATTTCAGGAAAACTGAGGCAGAGAGCAGTTGAAATACTAACATAAGGCTGCGCAGATAGCAAGTGGCAAAGGCAAAATAAAACCCCAGGTTCATTGAGCTTCTCTTTAAGTGCTATTTACTCTATACTCCAACACTGCTCCCTATTTTCTGAGAGCTGACAACTATTTCTTGGATTTGTAAGGCTAAACTAAAGGACGACTTATGCTACTTCAGTTAGGGTGTGACCCACCTCCTTCAAGATGGGTCTTAAACTGGAGTCCTTTAAAAATGGAATGGAAAAAGAGAGAGAGAGAGAGAGAGAGAGAGAGAGAGAGAGAGAGAGAGAGA
>JAKSZT010054583.1:6315835-6350811 GCA_026826555.1 Tolypeutes matacus
GAGAGAGAGAGAGAGAGAGAGAGAGAGAGAGAGAGAGAGAGAGAGAGCGAGCCACAGAAGCTGAAAGCAATGAAACCCAGAAGAGAAGGTAGAGACCAGCAGATGCCGCCAGGTGCAGGTGCCTTGGTGTGTGTAGGGGAGCCAAGGATCACCAGCAGCTGATCTTCGGGAAGAAAGCATTGCTTTGATGATGCCTTGATTTAGCCATTTTTCTCAGCCTCAAAACTTTAGGCTAATAAATTCCCATTGTTAAGCCAACCCATTTCATGGGTCTGCTTTCAACAGTCTAGGAAACTAAAACAATGGCAGAAAAGGATTTTGTCTCTTTTTCTCTTTATGATATTTCATTTGGTGGAAGTCTGTTTTCACCTGAAGAATTCTAGTATTAGAAAGAACCATAATGGTTATTGCTTCCATGTATCTGCTTTAGAGATCTATGTAGTATATTCTTAAAGCTTTTAAAGTATAAAATTCTTTCTCCTTGCTTATTAGCCCTAATGTATAAAGAAGCTCTTCAATTTATCTGATCTGCATTCTTTTCTGCTGTGATTTAAGCTTACTTTCTCTCCTGCTGCAGTTTAAACTGATACCTCATCCCACGCTGGTTAATCCCAAGAAAGATCTTTTAGAAAATTACCTATTGGAACATGTTTTTCCCACCTAGTTGTCTTCATAATCCCTCTTGCAGGGGACTGGTTATCTTGGTCTCTTTTCCAACTGGTTTGGAAGGCTGTTCAGCTGCCCCTGTCTCTCAGCTCTTAAGAGTCACTTTTGTCATCAACCAAATATTGAAACAGGTGGATTCTGCTACCAGTAATGTGACCCACAGTAGAAAGAAAGTGACTCAGTCCTGGCAGCCCAAGTACGGTTTGAGAGAGGTGACCCTGGGAATTCAAATGCCTCCTTGTGGCTTCAGTAGCAAAGGTCCTTGGAATGGCTTCATTCCTGAAGAATGTGCAGTTCCAGTGTCATAAATGTGACTCGTCCAGGACAACTGGACATACCTGACACACTTCTGCTGTCTCCTCACGTAAAGGCACCTACCCAGGGGCTGCTACTGGAGAACCTGGTCTTCCGGCACCTGCAAGAGCAGTTCCCACGACACAAGGGAGAGCTCAGATTGGGGGTTTGCTCAAAGGCTCAGATACAAAACTCTGGGCCAGAACAGGAGTTTCAAGTGAAATCAAATGAGGAAAGAAATTGATGGTGAAACACTAATGTTCCTCACCTTCTCTTACACGACTGCATTTTGCAGATCTGTTGACAGTAATTTACATGTCACTCTCTGAATGTCAAAAAAACATGTATGGGTCCCTCAGCTTTGCTTCCCTTTCTCCCAAGTCTCAGAGCCCCTGCTGGGTCAGTTTAACCCAACCTCGAAATATCTTCTTGGAGTTTGCTTAGGCAGTCAGTCCTTCTTGCCCAGCTGTCCACTGTGACTTCTTAAATTTATGTAAAGGAAGAATAATCTAGTGGAGAAAAAGTCCTACTGTACTAAGAGAAAACATGAGTTCTAAGCCAAGCATCATGATTTAATAGTTATGAGACTTTGGGCAAGTTGCTTCATCTCCTAGTACCTCCAGGTTTAATTTTGTATAATAAAGATAAGATGCTGGTCACATGCCTATGAGCAAAGATGCTGTGAAAATGAATAAATTGATGCATCCAAGCTCCAAAAACTCCTTTGAAGTAAATCCTATGTAAAGTCAGCAAATTGAGGTTTTTGTTATAATGATGTGGGTGGATATAAAGGCTCACCAAATCTTAACTACATAAACTGTGGGAAGTGGAAGAGTGGTGTGTCTTTGTGCTAAAAATAATAAATGGCCAACGCCCTCCTCCTTTTTTTCTTATTTTCAGGGTGTGTGTATATTAACGTTTTTTGATTGTTTAATTCCTTCTTGTGAAGGTTTTGCTAAAACCAGTAAGTTTAGACTATCTGGTGAAAAATCACATCCTCTTGTTATTGATATTTTAAAACATTTAGGTGTTTTGACCTAAATGCTCAAGAACAAAGTCGATTGTGTAACTGAAAAGGCAGAATGTAAATATTTAGCTTAGGTATTTAGGTATTTGGAACATCTACTTTCACAATCGCAATACTTCCCTGAAAATGCTTGAGAAAGAGTTAGAATATAGCTCTTTGAAAAGTGTGGGAAATTAAGGATGAAATAAAATCTGACCACAGACTTCCTTCCTCAATTTTGAATGCAATCTCTTGGAATTGGATGTGGACTTTATTAATAGTTTTCTAACACATCATAGGATTTGTATTTCCTATGTTATGATATGTGATTCCTAACATATGAGTATGATAGTGGTTTGTTTATGTTGTATTTTTAAAATTTTTTTGGAGTGATGAAAATGCTCCAATGTTGATTGAAGTGATGAATGCACAACTCTGAGATGATAGCAAATGCCATTGATTGTAAGCTTTAGATAAATTGTGTGGTTTATGAGCAAAAAATAATAATAGAGTGGGTTTGGGGAAAATACACCAAATGTAAGATATGGCCTATAATTAGTGATAATACTTTGATGATGCGCTTTCATAATTTGTTACAAATGTTTCACAACAATGTAAGGTTTTGGTGGTGGAGTGATATATGGGAGGCCTGAATGATGATATGTATGTTTTTGTGTGTGTAAATTCACAACTTTTACTATACACTTATTGTTTATGTATGTTCATGCATGAATGATATACCTCAATAAATTTTTTTGAATAGAAAAAAAAATAGTTTTCTAGGCAACTTCTTCATGGTACTTACTTTTGAAAAAAAATATTAATTACATTTTAATAGAGCATGGTTTACCATCACTTAAGTGAAATATTGAAATAAAGTTCTTTGAAAAGAAAAGAATCCTTTCCATTTTATTCCTCTGGATTTATTTATTCACCAGTTCTGCAGCTCAACTGAAACATCTTAATTTGGTTTGCTAATCATTTGCTCTCTTGTTTGCCCCTTTGCTCATTTATACTTCATTTGGCCACCATTCATTAATGATACATCTATCATTAAATATTCAATGGCCTTATAATGTGTGTCAGTCACTGTTTTGGGTACATTTATATTTAAATGGGCATAGATCCTCATTTAAGCATATTTCTTTTTTATATTTTGGCAAACCAATTTGTTTTAAAACACATCCCCAACACTGAACACTGGAGACAGACACGAATATGCATGAGGATGGTAATTAGCGAATGTTCATAACTTTGGTTTTTGACCCTGTGGGGAAGGCAGGATAGGGACAACAGCTCACAGGTTCCTGCCCCATGCCAGGCACTTTTCCAAATGCCTGGCACAATGAAACTTGTTGAATTCTCACAATAGCTATTTGCATTCCCATTTCAGAGAGGAGGAAACCGAGGCAGAGGGCCTCAGTTTAAGGAATATTCTAAAAAGTTACAGAGATTAATAAATAGTAGAGCCAGAACAACATCTCAATTTCAAAGTGTTTTTGTAAAGATTAAAGTAGAAAAGCCATGCAAAATGCTTATATTTCAATAACACAGAAAACAACAGCAACAAACCAACCCGTAGAATAGTTGTTTTTATATTTGCACCAGGTGATTTATTTAAATTGAGGCCTCTGGGGTGGTTTTGAATCTGCCACTTATTAGCCCTATGGCTTTGGGTAAGTCGAGGAGAGCTATAATGAGGGGTAAATGAAATAATAAAATATGTGTAACAGCATGTGCCTGGCGCGTGATAAACACTCTATAAGTATTAGCTCTTATTATTATTTTACTGTCACTGTATTTTCATGAGAGAAGGGAAGGCTGATAAGACAGTAAATTAAATGAAGATAAAGTCTCTGATTAAACGAAGCCGGCAACCTGAGCGTCATGCAACTGAAACATATTTTATGAAATTAATAAAATTGTATATATCGTTAATTTGTTGTTGTGCCTGAATTATATAATGCCTAGAAGCAATCTGCCATGGAAGAATAACACAGGAGATGAACTGACTTTTTGCAATTTGATCTGTATTTAGTGACCATCTTTTTTGTTTAACCAGCATGTGCTGGTCATTGCAGGGGTGAGGCAGGGGTCTCACAAAAGGGAACAGATCTACAGTTCTTCCACCCAGAAGCTTACAGCCTGAGGGACAAGGCAAGTCACATACATAAGAAAGTCTATATAGTAACACAATACAGGAGATAAAGAACATATCAGTGTCTCATAGGCTAAAAAGAACTCTGTGAGTTTAGGGAATTTTGCGGCAGTACCTGTTTTTAAAGGTCCTTCCCCACTTGATGAACACGTAAAGCCTAAATGGTATACAGAACAAGCTTTTCCCCGTGCAGTAATTTTTTTCCCCATTGAACACTTCTGGATTCTTGGTGATTCTTTTGTCATCCACTTCCTTCTGTTGAAACCTTGAACTAGGCTTGATGTAGAAACTAGCTGTTAGAATGATGGTGGCTAAGACTGAATTTATTAAAATCATCATCTGTTCTTTGGAGCATGGTGTTCTCTTCTGGTTTTGTCACGGACTATAGCTCCCTCCTGCTCCGCTGCCAACCCCCCACCCCTCGCCCCCTGCCCTACTTCCATCATAGAAACAATCCTTAAATACTCTTAATTGAACGTGTCTTGCTGTTCTGTAATTCTAGCTTGCAAAATAAGCTCTCCTAAATATATCATATGATGACTACTCCGGCTTGCTATGCTCTCAATTTCTTACATCTTGGGTTATTTGGAGACATTTATATTGACCTAATCCCCCAAGCAGCCCCAGGGAAAGCAACTTGCCACCAGGCCACCAGGCTCTGTGCATGCTGTCTGTACTTGTTTGCCAGAAGCGACCAGATTCACTTCCCTTTGATTTTCACACAAGTTACTACTATTTTTTTTTTTTTTTTTTGACTCAGCCACACATCCCTTCTTTTGTTATACTCTTAGTTGAACCATTGCTGCTATTATAACCAAATGCTGGATTAATTGTATTTGCTTCTATGTTCTTTGCTTCTTTCTAGTCATTGGAAAATATAAACCCCTTTCTGTACCCCACAAAAAGTGAAAACTGATATAAAACCTCCCCTTTCCCTTCCCCTCCCCTCCCCCCTCTCCCTTCCCCTTCCTCCTCTCCTCCCCCTTCCCCTCCTTCTCTCCTCCCCCTCCCTCTCCTCATCCATTCCCTGTCCCTTTTCCTCCCCTCCTTGTTTCAGAGCTCATCAGTGTCTTGCCAGTTGTCCCTGGCTTCTGGGATCTAGAACAGCAGCAAGAGCCCTTGCAGCACCCTCCTAGTGCTCCCATCAGTCTCTTATGGAATAGTCTGGGGCTGGAGGCCCTCTTTGAGCAGTAGAGCTGCCGAGCTGCCGTGAACACGTTGTTTTGGTGTTTGCACCAGTTTCCGGTTGCAAAGTTTGGGAAGTGGATCTGGTAACTGCCTGAACTGAAACACTTCCCCTTAATCTTTGCGTCAAAGAGAAGTTGCCTGAAATTGGTGTCAACTTTTAGGGGTAAAGACAAAGCACTGTTTCAAGGAGGCCACAGTGAAAAGAGAAGGATTCTTGGCTTCACCAGCCCGGTCTGATCCATAACTTCTCTTAGCTTTAGTTTCCTCCTTTGTAAGAAGAGGCCATACTATCTCGCCTGCATGATTGCTAGGAGAAGGCAATGAGATCATTTAAATGAAGTGCCAGGAAGTTGGGGAGCCACTCAGTGAGCAGTAGCCCTTTCTCTTCTAAAGTATATTCTGTTTTGTTTACATGTTGCAGACTGTCTCTCCTGAAGTTTATATGTTGAGTTGCAGTCACTTGATTCATATTTTGACTGTAGCCCTATCTTATACTCTGGTTGGATGTTTATATCCATCTTCCCCAGCAGAGTAGAAGCTCCTGGAAGGAGGGGGGATATGCTGTGCTTATCCTGCTGGAGTAGAGAGGCATTGAGGGCAGGGCCTCAGAGCTCAGACCCTGGGGCTGGGCTGTCTGGGTTTGAACGCTGTTCCTCAATTACCAGCTGTGTGACTTTGGGCAAGTTACTCAGCCTCTCTGTTCTTCAGTTTCCTCATCTGAGAATAGGGATAATATTGGTATATAATGCCATAGAGTGGCTGCAAGGATTAGATGAAAAAATTCACAACTATCTGTAAAGGGCTTAGGACAATGGCTGTCTCGGGGTTTATAGTTACTACGCACAACATCTGTCAATCTGCCCCTGCATGATGAGGGCCCCTCAAATGCTAGCTAGCAGAAGAAGCAGAGAGTAGGGCCTCCCTCTGCCCCCAGCTCTATGGGAGACCCAAATGGGAGTGGGTGGAGGTAATTTTTTAAGTGTGAAACTACATGGGGGAACATTCTGGGAAGGTGGGACAGTGACTGGGAATTGCCTTTCACTGTTTAGCTGAACCTTATGCCCCCAGGCATTTACTGTCACCTGCAAATATTCCTCCCACGCCCTTAGCCTCTGCCTTCAGGCCATGCCAAAGGCCTGATTCTGCTCCTAGATGCGCAGGCTGGGCCTCTGTGGTTTCCTCTGCCGGAAATGTTCTGTTTTTCCTGTTTGGTTTTTCCCCCACTCTCCACCCACTTCTCCCCCCCTGGCTTGCTCCTTCTTCACTTGGCTAATTCCTACTCATCCTTTGAATCTCTGGGAAGACTTTACTGTCCTCCTAGGAGCTTCCGCAGGACCACCTATAATCCCTCCCCGTTGGTACCCCCAGGATACTTGTCCACATTGCTTTTGGTGGTCAGCTCTGTCAGGACAAGGACCACGTGCAGCCTATTTTATGCTACATCCTTATCTCCTAGTCTCTGGCCTAACAGATTCTAAAGACCTGTTTAACCAATGATATGTGGGACAACAGAACATGCTATTGGACAGACTTGGTTTTCAAGAGACATCCTTGCTTGCTAAGGTTACCATTCAGGGCTAGGAGAACATATGAGAACACAGCTTTAGCATGAACATGGCCGTAAATTTACAAGTATAGGAAGAATACCTGATTTGGAAAATAGCCTTATTTTATATATTGTTTTTTTAAAAATATTTAATTATTTATTCACCCCCTCTCCCCCACCCCATTGTTTTTGTGCTCGCTGTCTGCTCTCTGTGTGTTCTTCTGTGTCTGCTTGTCTTCTCTTTAGGCAGCACTGGGAACCGATCCTGGGACCTTCTAGAGTGGGAGAGAGGTGCTCAATCTCTTGTGCCACCTCAGCTCCCTGGTCTGTTGCGTCTCTTACTGTCTTTCCTCTGTGTCTCTTTTTGTTGCATCATCTTGCTGGGCCAGCACTCCTGTGCGGGCCAGAACTCTGCGTTGGCCAGCTCTCCTCTCAGGCCAGCTTGCCTTTCACCAGGAGGCCCCGGGAATCAAACACTGGACCTCCTATATGGTAGACGGGAGCCCAATCGCTTGAGCCACATCCATTTCCCTTATTTTATATATTGTTAACCTTGAACTTCAGTTTCAGTTTAGGGTAGAATTTGGGAAAAGAAATTGGGAGATCCAGCACATATAACCTAGGCAGTAAAGACTGATTAAATATTGTACATTTTTCTCAAGATAAATTTGATAATAGCTGTTTCTTGCCTATTAAATGATGAGTTACTGGCTAAAGGAAATAAGCCCAGGAAGGCCAGCCCACCATATTTTTAGAAGTACTTAAATGAACTCTAACAACTCTAACCACTTCTTGAGAGTTATGGCAAGGTCCAGGACGTTTTGTATCTTCATCTGCATGTGATGTATTACTGTCTGCCTGGCCCCAGTGTCTTTTAAGGAATTCTGCGGATCAAATGCCTGACCATGGCAGGGGACTTGTTCTAAAATAATCATCAGCCCAGTTGAAACAACACCAAAAATATCTCTGCATTTGGTAAGAGCATTGTTCACAATGCCTCACCCCAGAATTATTTTCCTTTGCATCTTGGAGTTGTTTCACAGAAGCAACTCCCATAGCATGCATGACACCTGGCCGAAAGTGTCATGTCAGGCTGACTGGTCTACCTGGACTTCTTCCTACTTTAATAGCAGATAAAAAAGGAAAAATCCTGGTTTATCTTTGGCTCTACACTCATAAAACCTTTTTTTATACCCTGAAGAATTTATATCTTCCAGATAAAATGTGAACTGTGGTACAAATGAAAATGTATATATCAAGTATTTAAACCTGCTGGGACTTTGGAGCAGTTGTGGGACCTTATATGACATTATAGTTTTTTAATTTTAACAAATGGCATAAAATTTCATCCTTATAAATGAAACTCCTGATTTTTGTTTTTCTTTCTCTACTGGAGGGAAAAAAAAAAAGATTTTTGGTTCTGGAATCGGATTTATTTTAGGCTTATTTGTTGACTTTTGGACCTGTTACAAGCCCCTATGGGGAAAGTCCTGGAGTTAGGAGGACCAGGCTTTCAAGTCTGGCTCGGCACCAACCAGCCACACACACTTGGGCAGTTGACTTAACTTTCTGTCGATCAGTTTTCTTATCTATAAAACAGGGGTAACGTACCTACTTCACATGCTTGATTTTAGTGTCTAGCACAAACTGAACAATAATGATTTTTAAATCTGAGTTTAAGTTTTTTTATTTTTTTTAAACATACATAACTAGAGACAGCAAACTGTGCTAGAAGAGCCAGGAAGAAAAAAAAAAAGTCCTGATTTTGCTATTTCTTAATTTTGTAACTTTGAACAAGTTAACTCAGAAGGAGAAATTTAGACCTGAAGGAATTGGAGGGGATCATCCGAGAGGTCCAGGCTTCTTGATTTACAAGATCCAGAAAAATTAAGGGATTTGATTAAGGCCATATAATTTTTAGTGAGGCCAATTGATCTAAATAATACAAAAGTAAGGAAAGTGGAAAATAAAACCTATTCCCTGGGCGCTTTCCCTCGAAATTATTTTTTTTAAACAAATTTTTTTTTTGTTTTTATAGTATTTTCAGGGAAAAAAGGTGAATTTTCTAAATAAGTAATCCAAATAAATAGAAACTCTTGATAAAGATTCCACATGATTCTGTTTTCTCTTGGTAGTTCCTTTGTCTAACTAAATGCCTGGCACATGGTAGTATTTAATAAATGATGGTTGCTAAAATAAATAAACAAATGATTAAGTAAGTTAAAACAAGATGACAAGAAAAGACATCATAGCTTTCTTTTTTTTTTTTTTTTTGGAGAAAATGAACTCTCAGAATAAGAATCAGAAAGTAAAAGCCTTAACATTTTTATAGATATTGGAAGATAGTTTTGGAAGTAGTTTTGCGTTTGGGATATGGAGTCAGGCAGTTGTTTAATTTCTGGTCCTCTAATCCTCATGGAGGCAGAAATGGCTCATTATCTCCTAGGATCCCTTTTCCCCTTCTTTTAGTAATGGAGTTCTTGAGTGTTAGTAAGGCACAAAGATACCTGGCTTGGGACAATATTTCACAATCTCCTTTGCAGCTACAGGATTAAATTCTTTCCAATGGTATGTGACCAGAAGTGATGGCACCTTTTGGATCTCACCTTTAAAAAGCAATTTTTGTTGGCTGGGAAATGTTAACAATAGAACAGCTAGAGGGAGCCCAGAGATGGAAGTCACATATTGGTAGCAGAGTCTGTCTTCACTTTTGAACTGCCAAGCGAGAGAGATGCAAACTTCTATGAGACACCGTATCTTTAGGAGCTTTTTTTTTTTTTTAAAAAAAGAACCTTAACATTCACCCTAATCAAAATAGTAATTGGTACCAGAAGTGGGAAGTTGACCATAACAAAAACCTAAATTATGTGGTATTGGATAGCAACAGGCAGAAGGAGATATGGGCACAGTAGTTTAGGCAGGACCATTGGTAACACTTGCTACTCTGTGGCAAATCATTTGCTAAAACAATGACCTACCTTACCCTGGAAGACTGACCATGTGCCTACTGACTTTTAGTTCCAGGAGAAAATCTCAGAATATAGGTTTATGTTGACTCACTAGTTTTAACCATGTATTACAAGAGGAAGGTGAAGTCATGCGATAATTAGCCAGTAAGCAGAGAGAGAAAGGAATGTAGTTCTAAGGGAGGTTCTTTTTTACCTATAGTTTGCAATCTAATTTGATTTGAAGCTTAAAAGTCTGGGCCATGCAGGGTTCTGTTTGTATCCCCAAAACAGCTGTAGATAAGTTTGATGATGGAAGCCTTTTCTCATGAGCCTTCTGTTACGTGTTGACCTTGGCCAGGCAATGGAACCAGCCCATAGCAAAGATTAGATTGAAGATATTGCCTTCCCAACTATTTAGATAGCTGCCACTAAAGGTAGCTAACGGTCATTGAAGGAGTGAGCTATAGGCTGAACACAGAAGTCAGCAAATAAAATCTTTGGCCACTGTTAACTTTCACAGACAAACCAATGGGTTAGACTCCTACCTGAGGATGGTAAATGTGGCCTATTTGCAGAAAGAAGGTGTATTTGTCAGCCAAAGTGGTGCTGATGGAAAATACCAGAAATTGGTTGGTTTTTATAAAGGGTATTTATTTGGGGTAGAAGTTTACAGTTACCAAGCCATAAAGCATAAGTTACTTCCCTCACCAAAGCCTATTGCCACGTGTTGGAGCAAAATGGCTGCCGACATCTGCCAGGGTTCAGTATTCCTGGGTTCCTCTCTTCCTGGGGCTTGCTTCTCTCTGGGCTCAGCTATTTTGCTATCTCCATAAGGCCAGCTGTAGATTGTCAGGCAAACGGCTTGTTTCTCTTCCCAAGGCCTTTTCTCTTTCCTCACGACTAAGATCTTCTGTGTGCTCCAGCTCAAAACTCCAACCTCTCTTCTCTGTAATGCAGTTTCTCTGTGAGTCCCCACCCACCAAGGGGGCTGGGACTCAACGTCCTACTGACGTGGCCCAATCAAAGCCTTAAGCATTATTTAATCAAGTAAAAGTAAAACCTCTGAATCCAGTACACTCTAATACACCCAGAGGAAAAGACGAATTTACAAACATAATCCAATATTTCTTTTTGGAATTCATCAATAATATTAAACTTCTACAGAAGGGTATGTATGAGTATTGGGCAGATAGATAGATGTGGCAGAAACTGCTAATTTACCTTAGCAGCCATTCTTCCTTTCTTTTTTTTTCCCAAACAAAATCCCTCCTTCCCTACCACCCCTTTTTGCCCTGAGTTTTAGCAGGGCATATGGTTGCCTAACTAGAGACTATATTTCCTCCGCCTTCTTCTTGGCTAGTGTTGCTATGTGACTCAGTTCTCGCCAGTGGTATGTGAATGGACGTTCCGTATGTGTTTGAAAATCATTTACTCTGTCTCCTCACCTCCTGCCACCATTCCCTGTGTACTGGCTGGAAAATAGCAACAACTAGAGCAGCTGCCTTGGCCAAAAAGAGAAGCTTCATATTGATGACAATAGAGACACCCCATCTTCTTATACCACCCACTTTTGGATGCTACATGGGAGAAAAATAAACTTCTCTCTCTCTCATTTAAGCCACTCTATTTTTTTTGGTGTCTTTGTTTCAACAGCTTAACTTGTAGCCTAAAGAATGCATAGGTTTTTATATATTGTCAAGTTCAATACAAGAAAAGCGAAGTAGCTTGAAGTATTTTAGGCAGGAAGGGATTTAACACAGGGTATTAGCCACAAAAGTGTTAGAAGAGTTGAAGAAGCAGGTTCTAGGTTGTTCCACAGTCATTCAGGAATGACCTCAAAACTTAACAAAACCGATCCACCAGAGGAGCTGCTACTTCTGAGGCCAACGGTTGAGCTATGCTAAGATCAAGAATGTTCTGTTATTGCTATTGCCACCGCAGCCTCTGGACCCCAAGGAATCTATAAAATGGACTCTGTAATGTGGTCTCAAGGAGACCTACCAGTCCAAGACCCTGATTGCCAGAAGAAACAGCCAACAAAGGCTAAGAAAGTGGTCTCTGCCTCAATTCTGCCTTCTGTATCACCATATCTCATTTGCGTGTATCTGCTTTTTGGCACTTAGTTTGCTTCCAGAAACTAAAGCTGTAAGGGAATCTGGGAAATATAGTTTTTGGCTTCACAACCGCTTCAAAGTATCTAGGACTCAGTTATCTCATCTCTAAATGGAGATGGTGTTACCTGCCTCAAAGGGCTGTTGGGACATTTAGCACATATATGTCTTTACATATTAATAACTCAAAAATTGTAGCTTTCATATTGTAATAACATTGAGTTACTTAAAATATAATGTCTGCTTGCCATATTCTCTTCCTTATCACCAAAATGGTTAATTGCTTAAGGACTTGGAGCTTGATAATGACGGCTACTTTGCTATATAAATAACGGAAAAGTAGCAACCCCTCTATTAGTATAAAAGCTGGCTACCACCTGAACATACATTTTCTTTAGTGAATGCTCAAGAAAGTGAGAACACTTCAAGGTTTGACAATTGGATGAGGAATAAGAATCAGTATTCTATTTTAGAGCAATGGGAATCTACTGAAGGGTTTTAAGTTGGGGAGTGGCATTATCACACTTGCATTTTAGAAAGCTTTCTTTGGTGGGATGGAGAATGCATTAGAGGAGGGCAGTTGCAAGAATTTAGGTGAGTGATGATAGCAGCTTGGCTAACTTGCACATGCCATGGGAAGGAACACAAGCAGTTTGCGAGGTGTCAGCAGGAGGACTTGGCAATTCCTAGCTCAGAATCCTGTCAGGGGAATTCTGAAGTAATAGAATACATTTTTTATTTCTCAGTCAATATGTCTAAAATGTCTGTAGTTACCTTTGGATACATACAACTTGGTGGGAATTAAAAGCCTGATTCTGATTCCTATCATTAAATAAAAGGAAAGGGAGATGATGTCATCTTTCGTTGGTTTACAATGATGAAGGAATCAAGTATTATATAATACTTTCTATGCACTTGTTCCAGAATTATCTGACAGGTATGCAGAGAATGTCTGAGTGTGAAAGACTTTTAGACATAATTGTGCCACACGGTTGTATATTAGTGACCAAAGCATTGGTAACTTGCTGCCTGTTGTGTGCCCAGACATTTCAATGTTTTAGCCCTTTTCCACAGGCTTCCTAACCTGGGACCTCACTCAGGGAGGCCTCGTGAGGTCACACAGAGAACGGTCCAGGTGCCTGTGCTGAGACCCAGCTTGCTAGATTCCCATTTAATTAATTTGTTTGGATATCTATTCAGTCAAGAATAACAAAACCGTGAAAGAATTCTTTGGTTTAAAAGGAGTAGATTATAACTATAAAGCAAGATATGCCCTGTTTTAAAATAAGTGACGCCTGAAGTAATTATAGCCCATTGCAAAACTGCAGGGAAAGATACCAGGGCAATGAAAAGAAGCCGATTAGTTCTAGCAAAGAGTTCCTGACAGCTCTGTACCTATTTCACTGGGGCAATGTCAGTGTTGCCGCTATCATTGCAGGTAAAAGGTCAGTCACATTCCAACTTCCTTAGTCTTGACTGTTTCCTGTGAGGTCTGAAAACAAACTGAGAGAAAGTAAGCTATGTTCAGAAAATGGGAGCAGTCTCTGAGAGCTATTAAAAGCAATTAAGTCATTTAAACAACCCCTGGACTGTTTGATTCTATTCAAAAAGTAGTTATTGGATTTGGTGCCTATTAAGATGTTCCTAGTTCTTTCCTTCCACTCTTATAACCTAAGAGTTAGTTTCTACTCTCTCAATCTTTCCTGAATCCAGTGATAAAGGACAATTCAGAAAAGGCGTGTCTGTGAATGAGTGTCTTTTTTTTTTTTTTTAAGAGGTGTTGGGGATTGAGCCCAGGACCTCATACATGTGAAGCAGGCACTTAACCAGTGAGCTGTACCCAGTCCATGAATGAGTATCTTTTAAGCCTTATAATTAAAAAAAAAAAAATTCCCTTTTTTTCTTTTTCTTTTTTTGTTTAACCCTTATAAATTTAATTTGTAGAAGTGTAATTCCTATAGATGTCATATGCCTGTGAGGTTGGTCAATGATTTTATCAGTTTTTTGATTTATTTAATATTTATTGAATGTCTACTCTGTGTGAGGTTCTCTTGAGCAGTCAGTGTTTCTCAAGTACATACTCTACTGAGGACAAATTTTCCCAAATCCTCATAATCCTCATGTTACAGATATGGAAACTGACTGCTACTCTACTCAGCCAGGGAAAATGAGTTAACGTGGTGACAGAGGGCGTCACCTGACTGGAGTTCCACAGATGAGCCAGATGAGTTGTTTCCCAAGCTACCCTTTTTTCATTAGTCATTCCCATGTCATGCTTACATGAAACTAATATAAACTAGCTACAACACATAAAATATTATTTTAAATAAGAATTCTTAAGCAACATGGCAATATTCTTATGTTTTGCACATTCCCTATAAAGATACAAATTTAGATTCTTTAAATAATATACAGATAAAGCAGGAGATACAAAGAATAAAGTAAGGCAAACTTATTTCTAAAAAAAAATTAATTATATCTAATTTTAATATTTTTAAGCTTATTAAGGAATCTATTTCAATCTTTAAAATCATACAGAGAAGATTAAAAAAAAATACAAAAAAAAACAAATAAGAAAGTTTAAGTGTCTGATGCAGAGTTGCCTAAACTATGGTTTTTAGCAAGCAACATTTGTACCCTTAGCCTTGATATTTGCAACAAATTCCCTTAAATTTTAGTACTTTAGTTCAATTTTTTTTTTCAAATTTATGATTTATTTTCAACGACAAAGTTATACATAACTATTATTGTAATACAAAAATAAAAAGATAAAGTACATAGATTAGAAAATGCCAAGTTATCACCCCTCCCCTCCATCTCTTAACACCAATTCCTCCTGTGAAGTAACCACTGTTCATGGTTTAATGTGTACCTTTCCAGAGTTTTTTTCTCTGAATTTTCAAAGTAATTCTATTTCTAAAGAATGATTGCATTTTGGAAAGAAATACTGCATTTTCCCACCTTACATTTTCCATTTCACATCTTCCACAGATTGAAGAAAGAGTAGAAGGTAAAAGTAAATTTGTATTGGATTGAATAAGATCTCCTCAGAAGACTTTTATTTCCAGGATTAACTTAGAGTTTTCTTATAGTCCAATATTGTTTTGCCCTGACAGCAGTGCATTTGAACTCTCTTCTGGAGCCTACATGTGTCTTGACTCTCCTCCATGAGCAGGTAGGGTAGGAAAGTGATCAATGCCAGATGAGTGTGGTTTTGATACACAGACAGTGTATGAAAAGAGAAAGGAGAAGGCTGGTCTCAAGGGGAGTACACCAAGATTGAAGGGCAAGTATAAGAGAAATAGATATTGTAAGAACAGAGGTGTCTAAAGAAATTAGGAAATACCTTGAGATGAATGAAAACAAAAACACAAAATACCAAAACTTATGGGATGCAGCAAAGGCAGTCCTCAAAGGGAAAGTTATAGCCATAAATGCTTAGTTAAAAAAAAGAAATTTAAAAATCAATAACCTGGTCTTACATCTGAAGGAACTAGAAAAAGAAGAGCAAACTAAACCCAAAGTAAGCAGAAGGAAGGAAATAATAAAGATTAGAGTGAAGATAAATGAAATAGAGAATAGAAAATCAATAGAGAGAATCAATGAAACCAAAAGTTGGTTCTATGAAAAGATCAATAAAATTGACAAATCTCTAGCTAGACTGACAAAAGAAAAAAGAGAGAGGTTGTAAATAACTAAATTCAGAAACAAAAGGGGGTCATTACTACTGACTCCAGAGAAATAAAAAGAAATATAAGAGGGTACTATGAACAACTGTACACTAACACATTAGATAACCTAGAGGAAATGGGAAAATTTCTAGAAACACACAAATTACCTTAACTGACTCAAGAAGAAAGAGAAGGCCTCAGCAAAGGCATAACAAGTGAAGAGATTGAATCTAGTATCAAAAACATCCTGACAAAGAAAAGTCCAAAACAAATGTCTTCTCTGGTGAATTTTACCAAACATTCAAAGAAAAATTCTTACCACTCCTGCTCAAACTTTATCAAAAATAATTGAAGAGGACAAACACTTCCTAAATCATTCTATGAGGCCAAGATCACCCCAATACCTAAGTAAAATAAAGATATCACAAGAAAAGAAAATTATACACCAATATCCCTTATGAATATAGATGCAAAAATCCTCAACAATGTACTATAAAACCATACACAATAGTGCTTGGAAAGGATTATACACCATGACCAAATGGTGGGATTTATACAAGGAATGCCAGTGTGGTTCAACATAAGAAAATCAATTAATGTAATATACCACATAAATAGAATGAAAGTAAAAAAGCACATTATCTTCTAAATTGACTCAGAAAATGCACCCCTTTTTGATAAAAAACACTTAGAAAACTAGGAATAGAAGGAAACTGAACATGGTAAAAGGCATATATGAAAAACTCACAGCTAACAGCATTCTCAACAGTGAAAGACTGAAAGCTTTCCCTCTAAGATCAAGAACAAGACAAGGATGCCCACTGTAACCCTGTTTTTCAACATTGTACTGGAAGTCCTAACCAGAGCAATTAGGTAAGAAAAAGAAATAAAAGATAACAAAATTGGAAAGTGTGTCCGTTTGGCAATTTGATGTAATTATGAATTCCAAAAATATACTTGGATCATGCTTGTAAACTGATCTGTTAATCTGGGCATGATTGAGTTATGATTGGGGCATTGACTGGGCCACATCAGTAGGGCATTGAGCCCCACCAAGGGTGGGGAATCAAATATAAAAGGCATGGCAAGAACAGGGTTGAGGCAGGTTTTTGAGAAGCAGTTTTGATGTTGGATTTCTGATGTTGGAGAGAAGGCCCCAGGAGGAGAGAACTGAGCCGTTCACCTGATAGTCTATAGTTGACCTTGTGGAGGAACCAAAGAAGCTAAGCCCAGAGAGAAACGCAGCCCTGGGAAGAAAGGAACCCAAGAAGCCTGAACCCTGGTAAACATCGGCAGCTGTCTTGTCCCAACACGTGGCAATGGAATTTGGTGAGAGAAGAAACTTAACACTTTATGGCCTGGTATCTGTGGAATTCTACCCCAAATAAATACCCTTTATAAAGACCAACCCATTTTTGGTATTTCACATTAACACCCCTTTGCCTGACTAATACAGAAAGGAAAAAGTAAAACTTTCCCTATTTGCAGATCCTATATATAGAAAATCCTAAAGACTCTATGAGGCAGCTACTAGAACTAATAAATGATTTCACCAAATTGGTGGGGTACGAGATCAACACTCAAAAATCAGTGGTGTTTTGAGAATATTCTCACTGTACTGATTTTGTGATAATCAGGGTAGGCTAAACATTCGCTGTATTAGAAACCATGCATGTGTCCCCAGACCTAGTTTTTCTCCCTAGGTCTGGTTTTTGGGATGCTGGTGATAAACTAAACCTGATTTATTATATGACCAACCTGTATGGGAAATGACTGTCACTCTAGGTATCTTTGGTCAACCTTAAGAGATATAACAGGGGGACAGATGTGGCTCAAATGCTGGGCGTCTGTTTCCCATATGGAGGGACCTAGTTTCGGTACCCGGAACCTCCCAGTAAAAAGAAAAAAAAAGAAAAATATAGAAGGCATGTGGTCCACCAGGCCCTGTCCACGGGTGCGCCATCAGGCCCTGCGCGTGGGTGAGCTGCCATGTGTGGGTGCGCCGCCAGGCCCAGCGAGCCAAACAGCAACATGATGATGTAACAGGAGAGTGACACAAGGGAGAGCCAAGACAAGATGCACTGAAAAACCAGGAACTAAGGTGGCGCAGGCTGTAAGACACCTCTCTCCCACATCAGAGTTTCCGAGGATCGAATTCCAGTGAAGACAAGAGGAGAAGGGCAGGAAACGGACACAGAGTTGCCAAGTGAATGGGCACAGAAACAGCAAAAATGGAGGGAGTAGGGTAAAATTGATAAAAGTAAATAAAAAATAAATAAATCCTTAAAAATGTATAGGGAGGAATATACGGACTATGGTTAGTAGTAATACTTTGACAATGCTCTTTCACGATATGTTAACAAATGTTTCACAACAATGCAGGGTGTTTGTGGGAGGTGATGTGTGGGAGCCCTGTATGATGTTATACATGTTTGTTTTGTAAGTTCATGATGTTTGCTGAACACTTATAGTTTACGTATGTTCATGTATGAATGATATACTTCAATAAATTGTTTTTTTAAAAAAAGTGTTTTTATATACCAGCAATGAGCAATCTGAAAAGAAAATCATGAAAACATTCCATTCTACAATAGCAACTAAAATAATCAAATATCTAGGAATGAATTTAATTGAGGGTATAAAGGACTTGTACATGAAAAACTATAAATCTTTGCTGAAAGAAATTAATATCTAAATAAATAGACATTCCATGTTCATGGATTGGAAGACTAAATACTGTTAAGATGTCAGTACTACCCAAAATGATTTACAGACTCAATGCAAAATTCTAAATGCAAATGCCTTTTTCACAGAAATGGAAAAGTGAACTATCAAATTTATATGGAAGGGCAAGGGCCCCAAACAGTTAAAACCATCTCAAAAAAAGAACAAAGTTGAAAGACTCACACTTCCTGATTTTAAAACTTATTATAAAGTTACAGTAATCAAAACAGTAATGGTATTGACACAAGGACAGCCATATAGACCAACAGAATCAAACTGAAAGTTCAGAAATAAACCCTCACATCTGTGGCCAATTGTTTTTTGTTTTTTGTTTTTTTACCGGGAGGTCCCAGGGATCGAACCTGGGTCTCTCCATATGGGAGATGGACACCCAACCATTTGAGCCACATCCATCCCTCGCCAATTGGTTTTTGACAAGGGTGTCAAGTCCATTCAGTGGTGAAAGAATAGTGTCTTCAACAAATGGTGCTGGGGGAAACTGGATATCCATGTGCAAAAGAAAGACAGTGGACCCCTACCTCATATTAAAAACAAAAATTAACTTAAAACACATCAAAGACCTAAATGTAAGAACTAAATCTTAAAAAAAACCCTAGAAGAAAACATAAGGAAATAGCTTCAGGACCTCTATGAGGCAATGGATTCTTAGACTTTGTACCCAAAGTATCAGCAACAAAAGAACAAAATAGATAAATTGGACCTCATCAAAATTAAAAACTTTAGTGCATCAAAGAACATTATCAAGAAAGTGAAAAAATGGGAGAAAATATTTGGAAACCATATATCTGGTAAGGGTTTAATATCCAAAATATAAATTTCTACACCTCAATTACAAAAAGACAAACAACCTAAAAAAAGAAAAAAAAAAAGGCCAAAAAAACCTTGAATAGATATTTCTCCAAAGAAGATATACAAATGGCTAATGAGCACACGAAAAGATGCCCAACATCATTAGCCATTAGGGAAGTGCAGATGAAAACCTTAATGATATGCTACTTCATACCCACTAGAATGGCTATTATTAAAAAATGGAAAATAACAATTGTTGGTGAGGATGCAAAGAAATAGGAACTCTTGTGCAATGTTGATGGGAATATAAAATGGTGTTACCACTGTGGAAAATAGGTTGGCAGTTCCTCAGAAAGTTAAGTGTAGAATTACCATATGACCTGACAACCCCATGTCTAGATATCTACCACAAAGTATTGAAAGCAGGGAATCATGCAGAATCTGTACACCAATGTTCATAGCAGCATTATCATAATTGCCAAAAGGTGGAAGCAACCCAAGTGTCCATCAATGGGTGAATGGATAAACAAAATGTGGAATATTTTTCAACCATAGAAAAGAATGAAGTTCTGATGCATGTGACAATATGGATGAACCTTGAAGACATCATCTTAAATGAAATAAGCCAGACACAAAAAGACAAATATTATATGACCTCACTTATATGAAATAACTAGAACAAGCAAATTCATAGAGACAGAAAGTGTATTACAGGATAATAAGGGCAGAAGTGAGGGTGGTGAATAGGGAGTTATGCTTAGTGGGTTCAGAGTTTTTTTTGGGGTGATGCATAAGTGTTGGTAGTGGGTGGTGGCAATGATAGCAAACATCATGAATGTAATTAATGCCACTAAATTGTGTGCTTGAATGTGGTTAAAATGGAAAATGGTATGTTGTATATATGTTACCACAATAAAAAGTAAAAAAAAAAAAAAAAAAAAAAAGACAGAGGCATCTGCATGTGTATATCAGAGAGACCCCTTACTAAGATGGCCTGAATCCTCTCTTCTCAATTTGTCATGACTGAACCAATGCATCTTTTCAGAATGAAATGGTCCCACTCAACTCTAGTAATATCATAATATTAAGAAGAAAAGATCTGTTCCCAAGACCTCTGCTTGCTTAATCCTGTTCTCAGATGGAAAAGAGACTGGATCTCCCCCAAGCCAACCAGGAAAAGAGTTTGTTATGGAGTCTCCACCCCAGCAAAGATATGGTGGGTGGAGCAGAATGAGACTCTTCCAGACAGCATAATTGGAATGGGATTTCAGAAGACTGGGACAGCCTTATATTTTACATTATTCTTTTGAGAATTTTTCCCCCACATAGACAATTAAAATTCCATTCCTCAGTTTAAAAAATAATGATACAGAACAAAACTGACAACACATTATGATATCTTGTTTATGTATGCAGAAATGGCAATTAATTTCCAGGTTAGACAAGTTTGTTTCTGTGTTATTTTTTAGAAGAAAAATTATCATATTAATGAGGTTTACAAGTCAATTAGCATACTTATTTTTGATAAATATTCACTTTTGTTTAAAAATCTTTTATGTTATTAAACTGTCATTTTATATATATGCTCAGCTTTTGTTTTTCATTTGCAAAATATTTTTGTATTTTTTAGCTTATTAAAAAGATGTTTTATCTGTTCTAGAATTTTAATGTTTTTTAATGTGTCTCCTTCCAATTTCATTAATATTATTTCATTTACTTTTATTTTCCTTTGGATGGATTCTTTTGCTATTCCCCTCACATGCAATTCAATGAATGTTTAATTTAATTCTTGTCTCATTTTCATTTCTAGAAACAAAGGAACTACATTTCTTAAAAAACAAAACAATAGATAAAGTGTCTTAATTGGATAATGTTTCAACTCTTCTAAATGCCTTGTCTATTTTCTCAGATAAGAATAACCCCTAAGTTGGAGTTTATAATTATCGTTTATCTCCACTTGTCATATGAAGAAACCAAGAGCTCAGTAAGTTAATGAAATGACTTATTTAAGGAAGAATAGTAAATTAGTGACAAAATAAATTTTTTGATAAATTTCAAAGTTAAAATACTGTAATGATAATGCAGAAAGTCAACAGTGGAAAGTCTGGTCAAAATTATAATGGAGATACTTTCTGATCAATAGGTGGTCTCATCCAGTTGCAGGGCTACACCATTCACATGCTAACTCCCACATTTCCATCTCTATCTTCACTTCTCTCCTGAGCTCCATCCAGTCTTGTATATCCAATTGATTGCTTGAATCTCCTTTTGGATGTCTCATAGACATCGTAAATAGAACAAAATCAAACTGTGATTTCTACCCCTACCCTCAACAAGTTTTTCCTGCAGTTAACCATGACAGAAAATGGCAAGTTCCTCCAGTTGCTCAGGATAAAAATCTTGGACTTATTGCCTTCCCTTTCTCACACACCCTTCATCATATCCATCATCCAATCTTGTTGGCTCTTCCTTTAAGACATAACAAGAGTTTAACCAGTTCTGTTATAAGTTGGGCTCCTGGGAAGCAGATTCAGACCTAACTATTTGTGTGTTGGAAGTTATTAGGGATTGCTCTTGGATGGGAAGGGACAGAAGCAGGTTTGGTAGAGGAAAATTTGGACTGCAATGTGGTCTCAGGTAAGGTCCAGCTGGCTTCACGGGGAGCTCCTAGACTGGAATGACTTTTTAGAGATGCCTCATATTGTGGAGAAGGAGCTACCCTTTATACAGCTGCATGGACCAGTCAGTGAATACAGACTGACCCTGGGAAGAGGATGTAACCTTACGGGAGTCAGCTCTCTTCATCCATGGGCAGTTTCCACAGAGGGCTGATAGCTAAAGACTGAAAGCCTGCAGCACTCCCAGCAGCTACGGAATCAGTTCTTCAGTGCTGAGAGGGAAATCTGCCAGCTCTTCCTAGTGTCCACAGCAACTCCTTTCACCCGTACCATTATCACTACCACATTGGTTTAAGCCACCTGCATCCTTCACCAGGACAATTGGTCTCCAGTTGGCCTTCCTCTTGGTCTCTTTGCTGCCATTCTTGCCTCCCCCTTGTCTATTTTTACCCCCATGGTCTATTTTTCTATTCTGAACATAGGAGAGATCCTTCTTGAAGGAAAGTTGGATTATGATTTCTTATCTGAGCAATCCTTCCAGTGGTGTCCCACCTCATTCAGAGCAAAATCCAAAGTTCTTGTCATGGCTCACAGGGACCCCTCCTCCCTCCGGTTTCTTCTTTCATCTAATTACTATTTTCCCTGCTCACCCCACTCTAGCCTCATTGGTCTTCTTGCTGTTACCCCTACATTGACCAAGCACTTTCCTGTGTCTAGACATTTGCACTTGATGTTCTCTCTGCTGTGTCATCTCTGGTTGGTCTCAGCTGTGTCCTGCAGAAACTCATTTGGCTCATTCCCTCACTTCCTTTAGGAATCTGCTCAGTTGTTGCTTGATAATGCGCCCTTCTCAGATCACCCTATATAAAACATCTAGCCCAACCTTCCCTGTCCTCCTTACCTTGTTTTAATTTTCTCCACAGAACTTAACACCATCACTAACTAAATATATATATATTGTTTATTGGTTTATTGTAAACCTCCCATCACTCTTGCCTTCAAGAGGGCAGGGCTATCATCTGTTTTGTTCACTTCAGTATCCTGCTTAAAACAGTGCAAGTATATTATAGATACTCAGTAAATGTTTGTTGAATGGATGAATGGATTTAAGGGAAATCAGAAGGGTGTAATAGAAATCAGACAATTTCATATGCTGACTTTACTGCTAAATAATTTTGGCAAGTTTCTCTGATCCTCAGTTTCCACACTTATAAAATGGAGACAAAAGCCTTATAGTGTCATTAATTCATTCAAAATATTTATTGATTTCTTACCACGTTCCAGATATTATTTTCATGCTGAGGAGAGTGTGATGACTAAACACTGTTCTGACTCCTACAGACATTTTAGTGAGGACACACAGACAATATTCAAGAGAATAAATTAGTAAATAGGGTAATTTTAAGGAATGATGACTGCCATAGAGGAAATAATCAGGGTGCTGTGATAGAGTGTTTAGAATGGGGAAAGTACTTTAGAAAGAGCAGTCAGGGAATGATTTCTTGGGAGCCTGACATTGAGTTGAGACCTGGAAAGTGGACCAATGAGCAGGATCCTAATCTACTCTGAGAGTGGTGAAAGACAGTGAGGTAGAAATGCATTTGATGTGTAGATCTGTCAGAATGAAAGGCAAAGTGGCTGGAGGGTACTGAGGGAGGGGTGAGTGACAGGAAATGGAGTCGGAGATGTAGGAATGGCTTGATTGTGAAAGGCCATGTTAAGCAGTTTGGATGTTTTTCTGAGCACAGAGTAAAGCCACAGGCTGTTTGAGTTATGTAATGATCCCCTGACTCCTGTAGGAGAATAGCTTTGAGGAGGACAGGAAGGGAAGCAGGGAAACTAATTTTGAAAGCTGTTGAAGTGGTCCAAGAGAGACGGTTTTGGCTCAGACTAGAGTGGTCACCAGGGAGCCAATGAAAAGTGAAAAAATGTAAGATATATTTTGATTAGTTCTCTTTGGGCTTGCTGGTGGATTGGGTGTGGGATTAAGGGTAAGTATAGAACCAAGGAGAACACCTACCTATGTTTTGGGTTTGGGCAACAGGAGGACGGGTGGTTTGAAGGAAGGATTAGAGACTGTGTATGCAAATGTATGTTAGCTGATGATATATAATATAGCTATTATTTATATTAAAAACAATAATGATTAATGTATATTTTTTGAAGTTCCACATGTTGATGTCTCTTGTGGAACTCTAACAATTGGTGGACATCAGTTTACCTTGGATTTATTTCTCCAGATATGTAAGCCAGTTAAAATAAAATCCAGCTAACTGTTTGTGTTTAGATTTCATGTACAGTGACTGCTTGACTTCTTTGCTTTGTCTCAGGTCAAGTTCACACTTCTACATTAACAGAACAACTCTATGGAAAATTTATTTAAACAATGTGGATTAGCCATTTTAAACATGTCAGATATATTTACATTCCAAGGTTTGGAGTTCTCAACAAACTTTGCCCTCTTAAGAGGAAGTGGGGAGTGAACACATACACATTTACGTTAGATTCTGAGGATAGTGTGATTCATTGTGCCCTTGGACTAAAGAAGTTAACTATATTTGCTATTTTACAAGAAGAATCTCAAGAAAAGGAACAGAAATTGACACAAGCTGCAAAAGAAACCTCAGAAAGATCTGTAGAAATGTCCCCTTCCCGTGGCACGTTCAGGGACTCTTCTGTC
This sequence comes from Tolypeutes matacus, assembly GCA_026826555.1. Taxonomy (NCBI): domain Eukaryota; kingdom Metazoa; phylum Chordata; class Mammalia; order Cingulata; family Chlamyphoridae; genus Tolypeutes; species Tolypeutes matacus. The sequence goes on from JAKSZT010054583.1 coordinate 6,340,256, forward strand.
CCAACACTGGACATAGTCACCAGGTTCATAGATGTGGAAAAGTCACTGAGTATGGAAGTGTGCTTCTGAGGGACTCTGGATTAGGTCCCAAGCTTGTTCAAAGATATGACTTAATAATGCCATGAAGATTAATGTTTATTGCAATGCTTATGTCAGGAGATTTGCCTGAAAGCCCTGAAGACCAAACATTTTCTCTCTGAAGAGCTCTCCCACATGAGTGACTGCATTGGAAGTGTCTTCAAGGACAGATCAATGTGTGTCCTCTGTATTGATATTTTAGGTATTTGAGGTTGTGTAATCAACTATACTCCTTGGATCTTTGACTCCTTTGCTGAATTCTTAATTAATTTTGTAATATACATTATCACAATGGAAGGGTGATCTGACAAGGAGGGCTATTATTTGCTGGTTTGTGTTGCCAAAGTAGGCTACTCAATCCATTTTCCTGATGGTTTTGGCAAAATCTCTCCTGGCACCTCAGAAATGGGCAATGCAATGTTATGTCTCCTCTTGTGCTCTGGCTATAAATCAGGGTGATTTGAACAGACACAAAGTAAAACATGGAGGGACATTAATACATGGGGTAAGGTGTAAATCACATCTCAACTCCCCATACATAGTGATTCATCAAGGGAAACGTTTTGGTTCTAAAGGCACACTAATCAAAATTCAGTTTCGAAGATTTCCAACCATCAGTAAAATGTTTATTAATTCCTGCCTAATTTTCCAAATGACCAGCTAGCTTTGTTTTTCTTGGGTCATTCTTCAAATAGAAAACTGTGTAATACATTCAATTTCTCTGCTTGAACCAAATTCCCAGCCTAGTATTATATATTGCTGTTGCAGTTGGGCAGTTTGATGTAATTATGAATTCTAAAAATATAATTGGATCATGCTTGTAAACTGATCTGTTAATCTGGGCATGATTAAGTTATGATTAGGGCATTGACTAGGCCATGTCAGTAGGGCATTGAGCCCCACCCCTTGGTGGGTGGGGAATCGAATATAAAAGGCAAGGCAAAGAATAGAGTTGAAGCAGTTTTTGAGAAGCGGTTTTGATGATGGAGTTTTGATGTTGGAAAGAAGGCCCCAGGAGAAGAGAAGTGAGCCATTCACCTGATAGTCTACAGCTGACCTTGTGGAGGAACCAGAGAGAAATGCAGCCCTGGGAAGGGAGGAACCCAAGAAGCCTGAACCCTAGGCAGCTGTCTTGCTCCAACACGTGGCAATGGACTTTGGTGAGAGAAGAAACTTAACGCTTTATGGCCTGGTATCTGTGGAATTCTACCCCAAATAAATACCCTTTATAAAGACCAACCCATTTTTGGTATTTCACATTAGCACCCCTTTGGCTGATTTGCCTATGAGTTACCTACTGAGAGCCACCTTGTTGCTCAAATGTAACCTCTCTCTAAGCCAAACTCAGCATATAAATGCAATACTTTCCCCTTGGCATAGGACATGACTTCCAGGGATGAGCATCCCCGGCACCAAGGGATTATTACCAAGTGCTGACTAGTGATGCATCTGGAAAGAGACCTTGACCAAAGGGGGAAATATTAAATACAAATGAGTTTTTATGGCTAAGAGATTTCAAAGTGAGTTGGGAAACCATTCCAGAGGTTATACTTATGCACATCTCAGCAGATATAATGTAAGGTATAGTCCATGGTTAGTAGCAATGCTTATGTGTTCATCAATTGTAACAAATGTACCACACTAATGAAAGATGTTGTTAGTGTGGGAAAGTGTGGGAGGGGGAGAGGAGGGGTATATGGGAATCCCCTATATTTATGAAGTAACATTTATGGAATCTAAAGCTTTTTAAAAATAAATAAATAAAATGAAAATGGGTATAAAAAACTTTTGAGACTCCACATGGTATATATTTAGTCCAAGGTATGATCTTTTTTTTTTTTTTTTTTTTTTAAGATTTTTTATTTATTTATTTATTCATTTATCCCCCCCTTGCTGCTCGTGCTCGCTGGGTCAGCCAACCACGCCGTGCGGGCGGGCCTTGCCTTCACCAGGAGGCCCCAGGAACCGAACCCGGGGCCTCCCATATGGTAAACGGGAGCCCCACTGATTGAGCCACAGCCGCCTCCCAAGGTATGATCTTTTGTACAACTTTACCTATTTTGGGGGAAGCCATTGTTTCTCATTATTTTTATATACACAATGTCTAATTCTGGAGTCTCTTTTTCCTGTGAATTCAGAGTTAGGTGGACTCATGGGAGCATCTGGGTTCTGACTTTCTGGCCCCTTTGCAGTTTCATTCATCTCTGAGATTCTTACTCTCATTTATTCACTAAAGACAATGACACACTAAGAGTACAAAATATCAGGGACAAAGAAATTTCTCCCTTTGAAAGCCATTATTCAGGCAACAAACATTTATCAAGTGCCCACCATGCTTTGAGCTAGGCCCTGATCCAAACAATCTTGATTATGAAGAACCAATTGCTGCTTACATGAGGTTATTTATGTGGAGGCAAGGAAGAGAGAATGAGAGGAGACATAATTTAGATTTTCACTTAGATTTCTTTTATACATTTGAGGCTTGGTATTCAGCATTCTAAATCTAGAATAAGGGGAAAGGCTAGCATCTGCCTGTACTATAGAATGTTAATACAGGTTCCCAGGGGAGGAAGTGACTGTTGTAGGAGGAAATGGAGGAGCGCCCCCAAAGCATGAATATGGTTGCATTTTTGCATTTCTATAAAATTGTGTGTGTATATATATATAGGGCAGGTATGTTAAAAGTAAAGGTTAATGATTGTTAGAGCTGGAAATGAACTTTAGAGATCATCACATATAGAGATTTTCTAACTTTGGTGTATATCAGAATCTTTTGAGAAGATTGTAAAGAAATAAGGGGGGAAAGACCCCATCCCAATGACCAAGACATCTGCTCCCCAGGTGATTGTAAAACATGCTAAAGTCTCAGGACCACTTTTTGTCCAGTTTTTTTATTTTACAGCAGAGGAAAGTGGTGTCTAGAGGGGTTAACATACTTGCCCAAGGTCATGCCAATTCCTTCCCCAGTTTAATTTTTTTGGCTATACACCAAGGCAAGAAAAAAAAATGCATCCACTTTGGGAAATGTCCAGAAATTTTTTTTTCCTGTTTTAAGATAAAAAAGAAAGGAAATATATAAGCAAATTAGGGAAAATATTCTGAAATATGTATTTGTGAGTATAGTCAAATGTATCTTTTATAGCTATAAAATTTTGTGTTAGATGAAACTATATATTTTCTATTTTCACACATTATATATATATATTTATTTATTAGAGAAGTTGTGAACTTACAAAACAATCATGCATAATGTGCAGAATTTTCATATAACACCCCTCCACCAAGACCTTATATTGCTGTGGAACATTTGTTACAGATTATGAAAGAATATCATCAGACTATTACCACTAACTATGGTCCATAGCTTACATTTGGCATATTTTTCCATGCACCCCCTATTATGAACACTATGTATCAGTATTGTACATTTGTTATTGTTCATGAGAGAACACTCTTATACTTCAACTGTTAACCACAGTCCATCTTCTACCATATGGTTTACTGTGTTATACAGTCCCATGCTTGTACAGTCCATCCAAAGTGTACACTCAGTGGGTCTCACTTTCATCACAGAGTTGTGCCTCAGTAAATTTTAACATTTTCCTTAGTCAAAAAGAAAAAAATCCCATAACCCCCTATTATTAACACTTAATGTTGCTATAATGCCTTCTTTGGCATTGATGCAAGAATATTAAAATATTGTTTTTAACTATAGTCCATAAGTTACATTATTTGTATTTTTCTAATGCATCACCATATTCTTTTTTTTTAATTTTTATTTATTTTTTATTTATTTTTATTTTTTTTAAAGCCAGAGTGAGATCCAATGCATCACCATATTCTAAACCACCTTGTAATAGTGGTGTGCATGTGTTTTAGTTCATAGAAGAAAATTCTTATATTTGTACCATTAACTACAATCTTCATCTACCTGTGGTTCACTATGTTTTTCAGTCCCTAGATTATTCTCTAGCTTTCTTTCAATGGACATTTGCATCCCTAGACTACCCCTTTCAGCCACAATCCCATTTATAAACAAGCTGTGTTAGTTATACTCACTATAATGTGTTACCATCAACACTATCCACTTCCACACATTTAGAGTCAAGCTAATTAAAAATTCTACATACATAATCCCTTCTCAGCCCTCATCCTATCTCCTAGTAACCTATACTCTAGATTTTAACTGTATATGTTTATTCTTTGTATTTACTTCATATTAGTGAGACCATACAATTTTGTCCTTTTTAAAAAAAGATTTATTTATTTATCGCCTCCCCCCTCCCCATTGTTTTGCTCTCACTGTTTGCTCTCCGTGTCCATTCACTGTGTGTTCTTCTGTGTCTGCTTGTCTTCTCTTTAGGCAGTTCTGTGAACTGATCTTGGGACCTTCTGGAGTAGGAGAGAGGCGCTTAATCTCTTGTGCCACCTTAGCTCCCTGGTCTGCTGCATCTCTTATTGTCTCTCCTCTGTGTCTCTTTTTGTTGCATCATCTTGCTGAGCCAACTCTCCGTGCGGGTCAACACACCTGCATGGGCCAGCACTCCTGCACAGGCCAGCACTCTGCTCGAGCCAGCTTGCAGCACAGGCCAGCTTGCCTTCACTAGGAGGCCCCGGAAATTGAACCCTGGACCTCCTATATGGTAGATAGTAGCCCAATCACTTGAGCCACATCTGCTTCCCCAATTTTGTCCTTTTATGTCTGACATTTTACTCAGCAGTATGTATTCAAGGTTCATCCATGTTATCATATGTCCCGCAATTCATTTCTTCTTACAGAAGCATAGTATTCCATCATGTGTATGTACATTTTGTTTATCCATTCATCAGCTGATGGACACTTGGGTTGTTTCCATCTTTTGGCAATTGTGAATAATGTTGCTATGAAAATCAGTGTACAAATGTCTGTTCATGGCACTGTTTTCAGTTCTTCTGGATATATTCCCAGTAGAGGGAATGCCAGATCATATGGCAATTCTACTATATTTAGCATTTTTTTAAGGTACTGGGGCCAGGGATTGAACCCGGGACCTTGTATGTGTGAAGCTGGTGCTCAACCACTGAGCCACATCAGCTACCCTGAGTTGGTTTTTTTGTTTGTTTGTTTTAAGGAGGCCCTGGGGACCAAACCTGGGACGTCCCATGTAGGAAACAGGTGCTCAACTGCTTGAGTCACATCTGCTCCCTATATTTAACTTCTTGAGGAACTGCCAAACTTTCTTCCACAGAGGCTGCAACATTCTACATTCCTATCAACAGTGAAGGAGTGTTCCTATTTCTCTACATCCTCTACAGCACTTATTGTTTACTGTGTTTTAATAATGGCCATTTTATGAGATATGAGATGGTATCTCATTTTAGTTTTGATTTGAATTTCCCTAATAGCTAGTGATATTGAACATTTTTTCATGTGCTTTTTTGCAATTTGTAGTTCTTCTTTGGAGAAATGTATATTTAAGTCTTTTGCCCATTTTTAAATAAGATTGCTTGGTCTTTTATTGTTGAGAAGTATGATTTCTTTATATAGCATGGAAATCAAACCGTTTTTGGATATGTGGTTTCCAAATATTTTTTCCCATTGAGTGGGCTGCCCTTTTACCATCTCTACAAAGTCCTTTGAATCACAAAAGTGTTTAAGTTTGAGGAGATCCCATTTATCCTTTTTTTTTTTTTCATTGCTCATGCTTTTGGTGTAAGGTTCAAGAATCCACCACCTACTACCAGGTCTTGAAGATGTTTTCCTACATTTTCTTCTAGGAGTTTTATAGTTCTAGCTTTTATATTTAGATCTTTTATCTATTTTAAATTAATTTTTGTATAAAGTGTGAGATAGAGGTCCTTTTTCTTTCTTTTGGATATGGATATTCAGTTCTCCCAGCATTGTTTGTTGAATAGACTGTTCTGGTCCAGCTGGCTGGGACTGGCAGCCTTGTCAAAAATCACTTGACCATAGATGTGAGGGTCTGTTTCTAAACCATCATTTAAGTTCCATTGTTTATAAGTCTATCTTTATGCCAGTACCATGCTGTTTTTTCACCACTGTAACTACGTAATATGATTTAAAGTCTAGAAGTGAGGGTCCTCCAACTTCATTCTTCCTTTTTAAGATGTTTCTGGCTTTTTGGTGCCCCTTACCCTTCCAAATAAATTTGATCATTGGGTTTTCCATTTCTTTAAAAAAGACCATCAAGATTGTGTTGAATCTGTATATCAATTTGGGTGGAATTTGGCTTGAAGTGACATCTTAATGATATTTAGTCTTCCAGTCCATGAACATGGAATGTTCTTCAATTTATTTAGGCCTTCTTTATTTTCTTTTAGCAATGCATTGCAGTTTTCTGAATACAAGTTCTTTACATCCTTGGTTAAGTTTATTCCTAAATATTTGATTCTTTTAGTGGTATTGTAAATGGAATTTTTTCCTGACCTCCTCCTCAGATTGCTCATTACTAGTGTATAGAATCACTACTGGTTTTTGCATATTAATCTTGTATTTTGCCCCTCTGCTGAACTTGTTTACTAGCTCTGGTAATTTTGTTGTAGATTTTTGGGACTTTCTAGGTATAGGATCACATCATCTGCAAACAGCACACGTTTTACTTTTTCTTTCTAATTTGGAGGCCTTTTATTTATTTTTCTTGCCTGATTGCTCTAGCTAGAACTTCAGTGAACAACAGTGGGTGATAGTGGGCATCCTTGTTTGTTCCTTTTCTCAACAGGAAGCTTTCAGTCTTTCACCATTGAATACAATGTTAGCTGTGGGTTTTTCATAAATGCCCTTTATCATGTTGAGAAAGTTTCCTTCAATTCCTATTTTTTGGAGTATTTTTATCAAGAAAAGATACAGTGTTTTTGTCAAATGTCTTTTCTCCATCAGTTGAGATGACCATGAGATTTTTTTCTTTGATTTATTTATGTGGTGACTTAAGCTGATTTTCCTGTGTTGAAGTACTCTAACACTAGAAAATCCTCCCATCTTTTTTTCTCCTAACATTTTTATGGAATCTTTATTTTCTCATTTAAATTTTGACTTATCTGGAATTTTTGTGAGCATGTGGTTTGAGGTAGGGATCCAACTTTTCTCCCAGATGATTGTGAGTGTCTTTTGCATACTTATGGAATTCCATATGATATTTGGGCAGCCCTGGGCTAGGAAAGCCATATTAAATGCAAAGTGGAAGATATGACCTTGCTTTGTGGAGATGCATTGGACTCTGGAGGGCACAAGGCAGTGTGCATTCCATAGTCAGTATGTATGCAATGAAGACAGGGGAGGGCTCTGCAGAATCAAAGGCCTTATAGGAAGAGGAGAATATTGACTCATTGGAAGAGAGAGGGTGGGGGTGAGTGGCAATGAGGGTGGTTGTATAGACAAAGAGACCAGCAAAGACTGTTTTTTGTTTGTTTAAAACATTGGGAATGGAATTCATTTCAACATTTTGTATTCCTATCCCATCACTACCCAGTGGTGAAGGATGTTTTGAATATTTGATTTAAGACAACACTGAAAAGGAGTTTGAGGGATTATGTTTATCAAAGTTTAAGAAAACCTTATATTATTAATGCCATCTTGTGCACCTACAAATGTGAGAATGGGAACTTTCAGTGAATGCATAAGGCACAAAAGGAGGGTGCAAAAAGGGTACAACTATGGTTTAGGTTTTTTGCACAAGAAAGTCTAAAAAACCCCACAAAAATGTACAATTTATGATATTTTTCTTCTGCTGCCTGCTGGATATTTGTTTCTTTCAGCTTCCATATTCACAGGAGGGATGAGGTCAGGTTCTTATTGCTAGAGTCCTGATGTGTTAAACAGCTCAATTAGAGCAAAGGATTATCCAGGCATTTCCCAGAACTTTGTTGACTGGGGTCACTACAAGTTCACAGGCTCCAGTTTCAATTGGACCCCCAGTGCTGTCCGAAAATTCTGCTCTCCTGGTCAGCTCTTTCTTTCATTTCCACCTTATTGGAGGATGTTTCTATCAACATTTTGTATTTCCATACCTTCAGTACATTGTGATGAGAAGTTTTGGCTACTTGATTTAGTGGAACTATGAACAAACTTTTGAAGGTAAATGTAATAAATGTAAATAAAGCCTTTATTATTATTATTATTATTTTTAAAGTGGAAGTGATTTCACATCTTTTCCACTCTCTTTCTATTCACAGTATGAGATCTCCCCCTCTGCTTCCCAAAGGAAATGAGACCAGAGAGGAGCTCCTGCAATGTCTCACTTCCAGAACCTTCTAGTTTGTCTCTATATGCATTTAATACCCCACCACCCTCCTTCTAAGTAAGAAGCATTTCTCCCTTTGTCCCAGGCCAAACTCTCAAACTCTTATCTGGATTTTATCCCTTCCCATTTTAGGGACTCAGCACCTTGAATCATCTCTCTTTACATCAACCTTTGCCTTCACATCAGGATATAATCATGCTCAGGGCCTATAATTAAAACAGACAAAATAAGCAGACCCTCTGCCAGTCCGCAGCTTATTTCCTCCTATTCAAGGTCAAACTTCTTGAAGGTTGTCTACATTTGCCTCCCATTTGCCCTTCAGCCTCCAGTGGTTCGGCTCTGAACCTATCACTTCACTGAAACTGTACTTGCCAAAGTCTTCAGCAACCTTCTCAATGCTAAATTTAATAAAAATACCCATCTTTGTTTTCTTTTAGTTTGGACCATTTTGCAGTATTGCTCACACCCTCCTACCTGACATGTTCCTTTCCTTTGGCTCTGAAGTCTCCTCTCTGGCTATTCCTCTCATCCTTGGGACTCCTCCTTCTTTGCCTATCTCCCAAATTCCGGGATTCCTTGGGGTTCTTTCCAAGCTCCTCATCTCTTCTCACACTACACAGTCCCCTCTAGCCACATCCACAGCTTCAAGAACCATCCATCTGTGCTTAAGGTATTTACAGTCAGCCAGAAATGGATTTGAATCTCAACTCCAACTCTTACAAGTTTTGTCATCTAGACAAACTTGTCACTTAACTCTCATAGCCTTAGTTTTCTTATCTATAAAGTAGGTGTAATAATTACTACCTCACAGGACTGTTGGTGGGATTAAATTAAATCAGATGGGATCTATAAAACATTTCAGTTATTCATTCAACAAAAATTCAAGCCCATATTATATTATAGGTACAACATCACATTTTTTTTGGCAGTGATATAGAGTACAATGTATAATTTCGCCTAGGACACACATGCATATAAACAAAATTTTCATGAAGAAGTTCTTGCTCTCCTTATGTTTAATGTAATATTCTTTGTTATTTTCTCTTTAATTTATTGAACATTATTCTGGCCATAGTCCACTAAATTTCCCAATCTATTAATGAACTATGATCTACAGTTTGGAAAACATTATTCTGGGCTCTGGGTATATAGAAGTGTCTGCTGCATGGATCTTGTTTTCTAGAGCAGAGCTGTCCTCTAGAACTTTCTGAGATGATAAGATATTCTATATCTGTGCTCTTCAATACTGTAGCTACTAACTACATGTGGTTGTTGAACACTTAACATAGGGCTAGGGCAACCAATGAACTGAATTTTTAAATTTGACTTAATTTTCATTAATTTAAACTTAAAAAGCCACATGTGGCTAGTGGCTATGGTATTGGACAGCACAGTTCTGGAGTGTGAGAGATAGACAAGAAAAAAGTAAAAGAATAAAAGAACAAGATAATTACTGGCAGTGTTAAGGACTATGAAAACAATATATAGTATGGTGTGGTTGAGAGTGACTTTGGGAACACTTTAGGTTGGATTGTGAAAGAAGAGCGTTCTCTGATGGTAATGTCTGAGTTGACATCTGAATTACAAGGAGCCAAGCATTTGGCCATCTGAGGGAAAAGGATCCTAAGTAGAGAGAATAACAGGTGCAAATGCCTAGAGGCAGGAATGAGCTTGTTTTCTTTGAAGTAGTGATGATGATGATGGTGGTGATGGTGGTGGTGGTGAGAAGAAAAGATTCAGGCCTGATTAACCACCTAATTGCAGAATATTCCACCTGAGAGTCTCATAGACATTTCAAATCCAGCTCATTCTGTATTAAACATGTAAAATTGTTCCTCCTCCATGCTTCCTATCTCTGAGAGTAGTACCACCATTTAACCTGGCATTTATCTTCTTCCCCACTCTCTCCCTTCCTCTACCTTATAATCAGTCACCAAGTCCTGCAATTGTCTCTTCTAAGTATCTGTAGAATATGTCCACTTCTTTCCATCCTCGTGTGATATTTCCTTAAATCATAGACTCATAATGGTTTCCTTGACTAATCTTAAACTGCAGCCAGAGTGATCATTCTAAAATACAAATACAACTATGCCACTTTGCTTAAAATCTTACTGTAGGTTTGAATAGAAGGGACTGGTGAACCATGTGCAGGGAGGACTTATTTGAGTCTAATTCTGTCACTCTCAGGAGCACAGATTCCAAAATAGAACCCACTGATAAGGCATCAGTCTCTGGGGCTAT